>SJXQ01007204.1:140072-192508 GCA_006408695.1 Aepyceros melampus | reverse complement strand
GGGGGGGGGGGAGTGCCCTGTTTTATTTTCTTTCTTTAAATTTAGGACTGAATGCTCTGTGAAGGCTAGGATGATGTCTGTTTTGGTCACTGTTTCCTCCATGCCTCGTTTAAAGACGATGCTCATCAAATATTAATTAAATCATCAATTAAAGAATGAGTGAGTGATTTAGTGAATGCATCAAGACCAAGGTTATTCCTTCTCTTTCAGACAGTATTGTCAGGCTTTGAGAAAGACACAAAGAAGCCCAAGTCCATGCCAGCATCCCCCTAGGAATAGACTACACATGTCCACTGGCTAAGGAGTTGTGGCATTCTCCCCATCTTTCTTACTATTGATAACAGTGATTGGGTTTGTTCTGGGCAACAATGCTCCCACTTAAGACACATAGGCACCTGGCCTCCCCTGCTGTGAAGATGGCCACAGGATGCAGTTCTGGCCAGTAGTCTTTAAGTGAAGTATTTTTTGGAGCTTCTAGAAAGACTTAACAGAACCGAATTCATCTGGCATGTTTCTCTTTTCCTGTCCCTTAATTCCCACTTGGGTTGCCGGCATTATTATTACTAGAGCTATGAGAGCTACCTTGCCACAGTGAGAGTGAGTTTCACAGTTGAAGATGATGGAGTAGAAAGAGAAAAGTCTAGGCCCTTCAGACATTGCTGAGCAACTGCCCAGCTTTGCCTTCACCTGGGCTTTTTACTTTGTTTTTAAGTCTTTATTGAATGTGTTACAATATTGCTTCTCTTTTGTATTTTGGGTTTTTGTCCACAAGGCATGTGAGATCTTAGTTCCCCAACCAGAGCTAAACCTGCGCCTCCTGCATTGGAAGGCTGAAGTCTTAACCACTGGACCACCAGGGAAGTCTCTGAGCTTCTTGTTAAATGAGAACAATAAGTCACTTTATGTAACTGTATTAATAGTTGAGTATTTTGTTACCTGTAGCCTAATGCAATAAATAGAAATCTGATTCAGGAAACAGAAATGAAAGATCCAAACATTGTTCTTAACTTTCTCAATAAAGTCAAAGAATATTTTGTTGATAACAGTGGAATAGCTATGGCTGCTTTTTCCTCTATTTAAAAAAATTATTAAAGTATGACTAAAGATGGGGTAGATTTTTGAGGAGATATCTATTAAACAAATCCTTTGGGAAAGTGAAGAAAATCAAGCCGATAATTTTAAGATAGCATAGTTGACATTTGCGGCCATTCTGGGAAATCTGAGCCAGTGCTCATTAGGGTAAGGGCCTGCCATTCAACTGAAAGCTTTTGGAGGTGAAGTATCTTTTTCCCAGAACCTCTCAGCCTGAGGGCTCTTATCAAGAGTGTTGTAAATGAGGTCACTGGAGCCCCAGCTGGGGAGAGCTCAGAGATCCATGAAATGCTGAGAAAGCACCAGAGAATTAAGGATTGAGAGAAATCAAACACCAACCGCCCACAGAGAGGTGCTCTCACAGTTCCACCCTTCGCATGGATGATTATGTTCTCAGAACTACATTTCTTACTAGTCTTCTCCTACTCATGGATTCCTAATGGGAGGGCCAGAGTCCCCAAAATCTATCTCAGAATTTGGACTTGATGAGCTGCTTGAAGATAAGAACTTGTTTCCCCTGCACAGTCAGCATAAAACCTTATGTCCTAGTGCATAATAGGAACTCTAAACAGACTTAACTGGTTATTGGAATTCAATTTCTAATAATCTCTAAATGCTTGTTTCGTGTGCAAACATGTAACAGGTTATAGAAGTGATTTTTATTTTTAAATGGAAAGTGAGAAGTCACAGCCTTTTATATGCTGAGCTTGCAAATTTAGTTTTGTGGTGATAATGAACAATATGGCTTCAATTTTAAGGTTTGTTTTTTTTTTTTAAGTTCAGATAGCGGCACATCAAAACTGTCCGTGAATGATTGATCTGTAGTGTTATTCCAGGGAATTTACAATAATGAATGTTATGGACATACTCAAAAAAACAGTAATATTGGCATAAGACCAGACAGATCTAGCTGTCTGTGAATATTTCACATGTAATAAATTTGATGTTTCAAATTGGTAGGATTATACTAACTTATTTCAGCAATTAGCTAAGTATTTGAAAAATGATAAAGTTCAATTCTGATAGATTAAAAAAATCAAAGATTTTTTTAAAAGGAAACCAAAAGACAGCTGGAAAATATAGATGAAGATTTATATATCTTTGAGCAAATACCAAAGGCAGAAACCACACAGGAAAAAGTTAGTGATTTGACCACATAATTTTCAATCTTCTATATACTGAAATTAATTTATAGATGAAATGAGATGATGTTAAGGACTTGCTGCCAAAAAAAAAAGGAAACAACATTGATTAATAAGGACTTGATAATTGTTGAATCTGGGCCTTGAGTTGATGGGGGGTTTCATGGGAGTTTCATATGCAATTCTCTCTACTCTTGTATATATTAAAACTTTTCCATAATAAAAAATGCACATTTTTTTTAATTTTTAGGATTTTGAGAAACAATCTAGGCCAAACTATTTGCCATCAATTCATTTGAAAACACTCCAATGGGGAAAATGGATAAAATATATGAACAAGCATTTTATAAAAAGGAGTACAAATAACCAATACATATGTGAGGAAAAGTTTAGATTCAGTTTTAAAAGCAAATTTTAAATATTTATTTTTAACTTTCTTGCACTGACCCAAATTTTTTTTTAAAAATGGAATAAAAACCACTAGGGCTCTGTTGGACATGATTTAGAAAAGTAAGCACTCTCAGATACAACTTTCTGGTGGAAATACTAATTGGGACAACCTTCTGGAAAGAAACTTGACAATATATATCAGAAGACTTAAAATATGTCAAACTTGTAATCAAGTAATTCAAGTTGAAATTTAGCCTAAGGAAATAATCCGTTTTGCACATAGATTTTAAATACTAGGATGTTTGTAACAGTACAGTTTGTAATGGCAAACAAAGCAAAACAAAAAATTGAAAACAACAGTCTAAGAAAGAAAATGATAGCACATTCAGACAATAGACCAATATGTGCCATTAAAACTGAGATGAAAGAGCCATATTTGTTATCATGGAGTAGCCATCATGGTCAACAAAAGAGTCCGAAATGCAGTACTTGGATGCAATCTCAAAAATGACAGAAGGATATCTGTTCATCTCCAAGGCAAACCATTCAATATCACAATTATCCAAGTCTATGCCCCAACCAGTAATGCTGAAGAAGCTGAAGTTGAACGGTTTTATGAAGACCTACAAGATCTTTTAGAACTAATACCCAAAAAAGATGTCCTTTTCATTATAGGGGACTGGAATGCAAAAGTAGGAAGTCAAGAAACACCTGGAGTAACAGGCAAATTTGGCCTTGGAATGCGGAATGAAGCAGGCCAAAGACTAATAGAGTTTTGCCAAGAAAATGCACTGGTCATAGCAAACACCCTCTTCCAACAACACAAGAGAAGACTCTACACATGGACATCACCAGATGGTCAACACCGAAATCAGATTGATTATATTCTTTGCAGCCAAAGATGGAGAAGCTCTATACAGTCAACAAAGACAAGACCGGGAGCTGACTGTGGCTCAGATCATGAACTCCTGATTGCCAAATTCAGACTTAAATTGAAGAAAGTGGGCAACACCACTAGACCATTCAGGTATGACCTAAATCAAATCCCTTATGATTATACAGTGGAAGTGAGGAATAGATTTAAAGGTCTAGATCTGATAGATAGAGTGCCTGATGAACTATGGAATGAGGTTCGTGACATTGTACAGGAGATAGGGATCAAGACCATCCCCATGGAAAAGAAATGCAAAAAGGCAAAATGGCTGTCTGGGGAGGCCTTACAAATAGCTGTGAAAAGAAGAGAAGCAAAAAGCAAAGGAGAAAAGGAAAGATATAAGCATCTGAATGCAGAGTTCCAAAGAATAGCAAGAAGAGATAAGAAAGCCTTCTTCAGCAATCAATGTAAAGAAATAGAGGAAAAGAACAGAATGGGAAAGACTAGAGATCTCTTCAAGAAAATTAGAGATACCAAGAGAACATTTCATGCAAGGATGGGCTCGATAAAGGACAGAAATGGTCTGGACCTAACAGAAGCAGAAGATATTAAGAAGAGGTGGCAAGAATACACGGAAGAACTGTACAAAAAAGATCTTCATGACCCAGATAATCATGATGATGTGTTGACTAATCTAGAGCCAGACATCTTGGAATGTGAAGTCAAGTGGGCCTTAGAAAGCATCACTACGAACAAAGCTAGTGGAGGTGATGGAATTCCCGTTGAGCTGTTTCAAATCCTGAAAGATGATGCTGTGAAAGTGCTGCACTCAATTTGCCAGCAAATCTGGAAAACTCAGCAGTGGCCACAGGACTGGAAAAGGTCAGTTTTCATCCCAATTCCAAAGAAAGGCAATGCCAAAGAATGCTCCAACTACCGCACAATTGCACTCATCTCACATGCTAGTAAAGTAATGCTCAAAATTCTCCAAGCCAGACTTCAGCAATATGTGAACCGTGAACTCCCTGATGTTCAAGCTGGTTTTAGAAAAGGCAGAGGAACCAGAGATCAAATTGCCAACATCCGCTGGATCATGGAAAAAGCAAGAGAGTTCCAGAAAAACATCTATTTCTGCTTTATTGACTATGCCAAAGCCTTTGACTGTGTGGATCACAGTAAACTGTGGAAAATTCTGAAAGAGATGGGAATACCAGACCACCTGACCTGCCTCTTGAGAAATCTGTATGCAGGTCAGGAAGCAACAGTTAGAACTGGACATGGAACAACAGACTGGTTCCAAATAGGAAAAGGAGTACGTCAAGGCTGTATATTGTCACCCTGCTTATTTAACTTATATGCAGAGTACATCATGAGAAATGCTGGACTGGAAGAAACACAAGCTGGAATCAAGATTGCTGGGAGAAATATCAATAATCTCAGATATGCAGATGACACCACCCTTATGGCAGAAAGTGAGGAGGAGCTAAAAAGCCTCTTGTTGAAAGTGAAAGAGGAGAGTGAAAAAGTTGGCTTAAAGCTCAACATTCAGAAAACGAAGATCATGGCATCTGGCCCCATCACTTCATGGGAAATAGATGGGGAAACAGTAGAAACAGTGTCAGACTTTGTTTTTTGGGGCTCCAAAATCACTGCAGATGGTGACTGCAGCCATGAAATTAAAAGGCGCTTACTCCTTGGAAGAAAAGTTATGACCAACCTAGATAGTATATTCAAAAGCAGAGACATTACTTTGCCGACTAAGGTCCGTCTAGTCAAGGCTATGGTTTTTCCTGTGGTCATGTATGGATGTGAGAGTTGGACTGTGAAGAAGGCTGAGCGCAGAAGAATTGATGCTTTTGAACTGTGGTGTTGGAGAAGACTCTTGAGAGTCCCTTGGACTGCAAGGAGATCCAACCAGTCCATTCTGAAGGAGATCAACCCTGGGATTTCTTTGGAAGGAATGATGCTAAAACTGAAGCTCCAGTACTTTGGCCACCTTATGTGAAGAGTTGAATCATTGGAAAAGACCCTGATGCTGGGAGGGATTGGGGGCAGGAGGAGAAAGGGAAGACCGAGGATGAGATGACTGGATGGCATCATGGACTCAATGGACGTGAGTCTGAGTGAACTCCGGGAGTTGGTGATGGACAGGGAGGCCTGGCGTACCGCGATTCATGGGGTCGCAAAGAGTCGGACACGACTGCGCGACTGAACTGAACTGAGGAAAATATTCACTATGTCTAGTGAAAACACAAAATATGTACAATATGTATCAATAAATATACTTTATTTTTTTAATTAATTTTTATTTTTTTTAGTTTGTTTTGCTTTACAATACTGTAATTGTTTAAAAATATGGAACGCTTCACGAATTTGCATGTCATCCTTGCGCAGGGGCCATGCTAATCTTCTCTGTATCGTTCCAATTTTAGTATATGTGCTGCCAAAGCGAGCACTCAATAAATATACTTTAAAAGTTTAAACCCAGAAAAAAAATAATCACTGATGAGTGAGATTTTGAAGGTTTGGGTTTGGTTGGTTGTTTCTGAGTATATTCTTTAAGTTCTAGGTATGTATTATTTTATAATTTAAAATGAATAAGTTATTATCAACCAAACCAAAAAAAAAAAAAAAGGAAAGAAAGTATTTTAGAATAATGAAGATGTTCTTTTGGATACTTGGAGATTCTTCAAAAATTAACTTCCCAAAGATATTTTCTCATTCACATGAGGATGAAGTAATTTTACCATAATTGAGTTGAGCAAAGCTCTACCAAGACTTACTATGTGCCAGAAGTGTGGTGGTTTCTGCAGGAAATGCAGGTTAACAAAATAGCTCACATCCTACCCTCAAGGACCATCCTCTTCTCTCTGGAGTCTATAGTATCTGGCTGCCTGAGCTTTCACAATGGTGCTCCTTTCCTAGCGCAGGAATGGGCTTTTCTGCTCCGAGTGTTTTGTGTTTTGTTTTTTTACAGTGTGCTTACCTTCTCCTTCTCCTCCCTTCTCTACCTTCCTTTCCCTAAAAATGAGGCAGTCATTTCTCTCAGTGAGGCCTCACCAGGTGAAGAGCCTGACTTTACAATTCTCTGTTGCCTCACACCTCCTGATGTTTTCGTTTCTTCTCCACTGAACTACACGCAAACTTTGTCGCTACCTGGACCTTGTATCACATGGCACTGTGTCATTCCCTGGAAGTTACAATTCCTTTTTCTGATTACAATTTCCTATTCCGTCACCTCTCTTCTTTCCTCTCATTGAAACTCTTGCAAATTCTCTTGTTTGATTGGGCAGCCTATGGGCTCCAAAATCACTGCAGATGGTGACTGCAGCCATGAAATTAAAAGACGCTTACTTCTTGGAAGGAAAGTTATGACCAACCTAGATAGCATATTGAAAAGCGGAGATATTACTTTGCCAACAAAGATCTGTCTAGTCAAGGCTATGGTTTTTCCAGTAGTTATGTATGGATGTGAGAGTTGGACTGTGAAGAAAGCTGAGCACCGAAGAATTGATGCTTTTGAACTGTGGTGTTGGAGAAGACTCTTGAGAGTCCCTTGGACTGCAAGGAGATCCAACCAGTCCATCCTAAAGATCAGTCCTGGGTGTTCACTGGAATGACTGATGCTGAAGCTGAAACTCCAATACTTTGGCCACCTCATGCAAAGAGTTGACTCATTGGAAAAGACCCTGATTCTGGGAGGGATTGTGGGCAGGAGGAGAGGGGGATGACAGACAGGCTGGATGGCATCATCGACTCGATGGACATGAGTTTGAGTGGACTCCAGGAATTGGTGATGGACAGGAAGGCCTGGCGTGCTGTGATTCATGGGGTTACAAAGAGTCGAACATGACTGAGCTACTGAACTGAACTGAGAACGCTTGTCCTGACCTTGGTCCTTTCTTTTTTTCTTTTTCTTTCTTTTGGCTGCACAGCATGAGGGATCTTAGTTCCCCAACCAGGGGTTGAACCTAGGCCCCTGGCAGTGGAATTGCAGAGTCTTAACCACTGAGAATTCCCCTGACCTCAGTCTTATGGACAGTGAGTCATGTCAATAATCTTCTCATTGAAACCTTAATATGCAAACTTCATCATATGTATTGTCTCTCTGCTGTGTCCACTTGCTAACCCTCTTTCCTGGTTAGACAGTAAAGAATCTTCCTGCAATGCAAAAGACCCTGGGTTCAATCCTGGGTCGGCAAGATCCCCTAGAGAAGGGAATGCCTACCCACTCCAGTAACCTTGCCTGGAGAATTCCATGGACAGAGGAGCCTGGAAAGCTATACAGTCCACGGGGTTGCAAAGAGTCAGACACTACTTACTGAATGACTAACACTTTCACTTTCACTTTCCTGGTTAGAACAAATGTTTAGCAAAATATTATTGAGCCTCTACTCTGCCATGTAGATCAGTAAAGAGCTGGGATGTCAAGATCTAACCACTTTAAAAACTGTTTTTGTTACCGAGCCCAAGCTCATGCAGCTTGCCACCTGAAAGGCTAATAAATCGAGAGATGAGTTGTAGGGGCAAGGAACAGCAACTTTATTTTGAAAGCCAATAGACCAAGAGGGTGGTGGAATAGTGTCCCAAAGAACCATCTTTCCAGATGTCTGTGCTCCTTCCACACCATGGTTTCTAACAAAACTGGAACTTTGTATTCATTAGATAAATGGATTTAGAGAGACATAAACAAAGTGGAGGCAGGACCTGGAAACCATAAATGATACGCATTCTCTAATCTGGGATGGGCTCCAAGTGGGTGGCCCTGGTTTCTGACAACAGGGGAATGTCCTGCTGGACAGGCAGAACTCGCTTAGTCACTCAGCATCCATTCAGTTCCTGTTCTGTGCCAGCCCAGTCAGGCAAGTGCTAATAGAGGCAAACAGAAAATGCTCTGAATCAACAGGGAAGCAATCAAATTCCACCCCCATGAAGCAGGCAATCAGGAAAGACTTCAGGGAGGAGGTGGCTTTTTTTTTTTTTTTTGGTCTTACCACACTGCTTGTGGGATCTTAGTTTCCCAACCAAGAATTGAATCCAGGCCCTCGCAGTGAAAACAGAGTCTTAGTCACCAGGCTGCTAAGGAAGTACCCAAGAAGGTGACTTTTGAGCAAGAGAAAATATCCTGAATATATAGGGACAGGCAATTGAAGTTGCAACCCAGGAAGTCAATCAGCATCTGGAGGGAGAGAATCCATATTTATAAAGCCCACCTCCATGCTAGCCAGTACATAAGGACTTGTCTCAGGTTGTGTTGCCTGGGAAGCTGATTGCGAGTTGAGGTTCACATGTAGGAAGTTTGGAATCAAGAGCTGTGAAGGACATCAAATTGGACAGAAGGAGAAGCTGGTCTGTGGCTCAGTCTTTGTTGTTCAGCTGCTCTGTTGTGTCCCAACTCTTTGTGACCCCATGAACTGCAGCATCCTAGGCTTCCCTGTCCTCCACTATTTCCCGGAGCTTGCTCAAACTTATGTCCATCAAGTCGGTGATGCCATCCAACCATCTCATCCTCTGTTGTCCCCTTCTTCTCCTACCTTCAATCTTTTCCAGCAGCAGGGTCTTTTCCAATGAGTTAGCTCTTCACATCACGTGGCCAAACTATTGGAGCTTCAGCTTCAACAACAGCCCTTCCAATGAATATTCAGCACCGATTTCCTTTAGGAGTGCCTGGTTTGATTTCCTTGCAGTCCAAGGGACTCTCATGAGTCTTCTCCAACACCACAGTTCAATAGCATCAATTCTTCGGTACTCAGCCTTCTTAATGGTCCAACTCTACCGTACATGACTACTAGAAAAGGAGGTTGAGTGCAGAGGAGAATCAAGAACACAAAGAGAGGACCAGGCTTGACCAAGGATATTTCACCTGCAAGATCAGTTGTAAATGAGAGAGGAAATGTATTTACGTGAAGTGTGAGGTCATGAGTAGATGGGTTGAAGGAGTTCTTCAGCTGGTCAGTAAGTTTTGCTGGTGGTTATCTTCCTCCAAAGGATTCAATGGGTTAATAAGGAAAGCTGGGGGTGGGATGGAGACTCAAGAGGGAGGGGATATATGTATACTTATAGCTGATTCGCCTTGTTGTACAGCAGAAACCAACACAACATTATAAAGCAATTATCCTCCAATTAAAAATAAAGAAAATAAACAGTGCTGAGGTTTGGAACATGGCCTTGGAGTGTGTGACAATGTGTGACTATAGGTCGAGTGAGGACCTGGTTAGGTTCTGGGAAAGCCATCACTGAAAAAAAAAAACACTTGACTGAGTAATGGCCTTTACAAAATGAGCCTGTAGTGCCTAATCAAACACTGAGCGTTAGGAAGGAATCTCAGACAGGTTATTCTTCTTTAAAATTACTCATCTAGTGAGAGAAAGCAAAACTTAAGCATAATGTTAAATAAATCAGGGGGGGAAATCACACAGTTTAACATTCATTTGGTTTCACATTCAGTGCAAAAAAATCTTTCTAACAAATTCATCCCTGTAATCAAATAATTTCTATATCTATAAACTTAGATGAGAGATTTGTGATTTACAGTGAAAGACAGAAATGCTGGGGAGTTGAGAGGAGTGGTTGTCTTCTTTGTGAATCTGATGTGGAATGACAGAGGGAAGTCATTTCTAGATGGATCTGGAGGAAACTGGCCAAAGACAATCATAGATCTACATGAAAAAGTATGCATATCAAACTCCATGCGACAACTGTGTGCTGTGAGTAGCGTCAATGTTTTCTATGGGGCTGCTGCATGCAGATCAGAGTGGTAATATTATCCACTCATAAAAAGATATGAGACTTTGTCAGAATCTCTGCAGTTAGAGTCCAGGCTCAAGCAGTGGGAGGAATCAGCAGGCAGAAGAGGGTGGGGTCCTATATTTGGTATCTCCATTTCAGACAACCCTCTCTGCCCTGCCCAAGCTAAACTGGCCAACCAAGAGAGACTAGAGAACCTTTAGACCCAAAGAAGTTGGAGTTAACTCAACTTGGCAGTAGCAGAAACCCTACAACTCTTGTCTTGATAGAACATTGGTTGCTAGGACACTCAGCTTTAAAGATTGCATTGCTCTGGGCAAGTCCAGTCCTCAGACCTTTGGACTAAAGACCGGGTCTTTGGGCTTCCCTGGTGGTCCGGTGGTTAAGAATCTGCCTTGGAATGCAAGGGACACCAGTTCCTCCCCTTGCCTGGGAAAATCCTGCATGCCACGGAGCAAGGAAGCCCGTGTGCCACAACCACTGAGCCTGTATTCTAGAGCCTCTGAACACATACTGAGCCCGTGGACTACAGCTACTGAAGCCTACACACCTAGAGCCCATGCTCTGCTACAAGAAAAGCCACAGCAATGAGAAGTCTGCACTGAAACTAGAGCAGAGCCCCTGCTCGCCCCAACTAGAGAAAGCCAGCCTGCAGCAGCAAAGACTCACCACGATCAAATAAATACATAGAAATCAATATTTTAAAAATAAACAAAGACAGTGTCTTTGCCTTTAGTTCAGTGTCTTATCATCCCACTGACCTACCCAACCTTATCCAGCAGGCCTTTGAATTTTCTAATAAATGCATAACCACCACTGGCCTGCCCAGAAGAGCTGAGACTGTAGCTCTCTGGTTCTATCACTGGATACTGGTCCTTGCCTACTTTCTCCATCTGGAAGATACAGAGAACAGGAACAGCCAGCATCCCAAGTATGCTGAAAGATTTAGATTAAGGCAACCCACATGCAATATGATTAAAGAGCACTGTGGAAATGTCAAATGCTATAAATATGGATAATATAATGATAACTGAGAAGCAGCTTGGTTAATTGAAGCCAGTCCCCAGAGCTCCCCTGTAATTATGGTATGATTGTATCTGGTATGCCCTGAAGCATGGCAAAGACATCTTGTGCAAACAGCCAAGTCAAATAATTTGCATGCCACTAATTTCTGAGATACAGCTTAAACCCAGGAGACCATGAGATGCATTCTTAAGAGTCTTAATACGTCAAGAGAATTTCTTGACCTGAGCGCTGTGTCTTGTCTTTACAGCATGTGAACTTATCACCAATTGGCAGTTCTAAGAGAGACTGGAGGGAATTCCCTGATGGTCCAGTGGTTAGGATGCTGCAATTGAAAAAAAAAAGAGAGAGAGAGAGAGGCTAGATCCTCTACAGTTCCTTGGATCTCTGAAAATCTATGTGAGTGAAAATGCTAGGAAAAGATTTTCCCCAACCTGAATAGAAGAGAAAGAAAAATGAAGAGCCAGGGATATACACTTTTAAGGTCCATCATTTCTCCATCAATAATGGGACACCAATGTTTATAATAATGATATCAACTTTTGTTGAAATACTAATAGACATACTCATTCTCCATTTAGCTCTTGATGTTTGCCATGTCCCCCAAGAAGGCAATTATGTTCTTAATTTGGCAGACTAAAACCTCCAGAACACTGAACCCTTATAGATTTATTTATTTAAAAAAAAAAAAAGGTTGGGACTTCCCTGGTAGTCCAGTGGTTAACAATCTGTACTTTTACTGCAAGGGCACAGGTTTGATCCCTGGGAGAGTAGAGTTCTCACATGCTGACATGGTGCAAAAATAAAGAAATAAATTAATAAAATTTTTAAAAATTAAAGCAAAAAATGTGGAATGAATATGAATAGAATTTATATTAAAATAGGTATCTACTTGAGACTTCCCTGGTGGTCCAGTGGTTAAGAATCGGCCCTCCAATGCAAAAGTCCCAGGTTTAGTTGCTGGTCAGGAAACTAAGATCCCACATGGTGGGGGGTGCGGAACCGAACTTGAGTGCTCTGAAGCCTGTGTGCCACAGTTAGAGAGATGCATTGCAACTAAAGTTCCTCCATGCTGCAACTAAGACTCAACACGGCCAAAAAAGAATTTTTTTAAAAAGGTACCTACTGTGCAATCTGCTCCCAACTCTCTTTCACAGACATAGGCAAATGCATACTATCATTCTGACAGCTTCTTTCTCTCTGGATTGTCTTGAACACTAGTCCACTGCTCACCTCACACCTTTAAACTGCTCTTTCCCTTGCCTTCCAAACATCTCCATCTGATTGATCCATAGAGCCTTTCCAGTCAGCGTGTCCACAACTGAGCTCAGTTTTTTCCCCAGCCCCCATTCCACTCAGCCAGTACTCCTCTTATATTCTCAACACCATGAATGGCACAGGCAAGAAGCCAGAGCCAGAAATTTTGATATTTCCTTTGATTCCTTCTTCTTTTTCACTTTCTATTTGTAACTGACCTGGGTATATCTAGTTCTAATTTCTCACTAGCCCCACCTTAGTTCAGTTCAGTTAGTTCAGTTGCTCAGTCGTGTCCGACTCTTTGCGACCCCTTGAATCAAAGCACGCCAGGCCTCCCTGTCCCGGAATTCACTCAGACTCACGTCCATCGAGTCAGTGATGCCATTCAGCCATCTCATCCTCTGTCGTCCCTTTCTCCTCCTGCCCCAAATCCCTCCCAGCATCAGAGTTTTTTCCAATGAATCAACTCTTTGCATGAGGTAGCCAAAGGACTGGAGTTCCAGTTTTAGCATCATTCCTTCCAAAGAAATCCCAGGGTTGATCTCCTTCAGAATGGACTTGTTGGATCTCCTTGCAGTCCAAGGGACTCTCAAAAGTCTTCTCCAACACCACAGTTCAAAAGCATCAATTCTTTGGCGCTCAGCTTTCTTCACAGTCCAACACTCACATCCATACATGACTACTGGAAAAACCATAGCACTGAATAGACAGACCTTTGTTGGCAAAGTAATGTCTCTGCTTTTCAATATGCTATCTAGGTTGGTCACAACTTTCCTTCCAAGGAGTAAGAGTCTTTTAATTTCATGGCTGCAGTCACCATCTGCAGTCATTTTGGAGCCCCCCAAAATAAAGTCTGACACTGTTTCCACTGTTTCCCCATCTATTTCCCCTGAAGTGATGGGACCAGATGCCATGATCTTTGGTTTCTGAATGTTGAGTTTTAAGCCAACTTTTTCACTCTCCCCTTTCACTTTCATCAAGAGTCTTTTTAGTTCCTCTTCACTTTCATCAAGAGTCTTTTTAGTTCCTCTTCACCTTCTGCCATAAGGGTGGTGTAATCTGCATATCTGAGGTTCTTGATATTTCTTCCAGCAATCTTGATTTCAGCTTGTGAACCCAGGCTATAATCCTTTCTTGCCTAGATTGCCATCTCAGCTTCTAGCCTCTGCTTCATTTCTTGTCCCACATAAAATTTGATCATGTCATATCCCTGCTTTGAATCTTTTGGTGATATCCCCTTGACATAAGCTCAGTTCAGTCCAGTCGCTCAGTCGTGTCTAACTGTTTGCAACCCAAAGACTGCAGCCTGCCAGGCCTCCCTGTCCATCACCAACTCCTGCAGCCTACTCAAACTCATGTCCATTGCATCAGTGATGCCATCCAACCATCTCATTCTCTGTTGTCTCCTTCTCCTCTCGCCTTCAATCTTTCCCAGCATCAGTTTTTTCCAATGAGTCTGTTCTTCACATCAGGTGGCCAAAGTATTGGAGTTTCAGCTTCAGCATCAGTCCTTCCAATGAATGTTCAGGACTGATTTCCTTTAGGATTGACTGGGTGGATCTCCTTGCTGTCTAAGGTTCTAACAGTCTTCTCCAACACCACAGTTCAAAAGCATCAATTCTTCAGCACTCAGCTTTCTTTATAGTCCAACTCTCACATCCATACATGACTACTGGAAAAACCATAGCTTTGACTACACAGACCTTTGTTCTTAAAGTAATGTCTCTGCTTTTTAGCATGCTGTCTAGGTTGGTCATAGCTTTTCTTCTAAGGAGCAATCATCTTTTAATTTCATGGCTACAGTCACCATCTGCAGTCATTTTTAAGCCCAAAAAAGGAAAGTCTCTCACTGTTTCCCATTGTTTCCCCAACTATTTGCCATGAAGTGATGGCACTGGATGCTGTGATCTTAGTTTTCTGAATGTTGAGCTTTAAGCCAACTTTTTCATTCTCCTCTTTCACTTTCATCAAGAGGCTCTTCAGTTCTTCACTTTCTACCATAAGGGTGGTGACATCTGCATCTCTGAGGTTATTGATATTTCTCCTGGTAATCTTGATTCCAGCTTATGCTTCATGCAGCCTGGCATTTCACATGATGTACTTTGCATATAAGTTAAATAAAAAGGGTGACAATATATAGGCTTGATGTACTCCTTTCCCAAATTGGAACCAGTCTGTTCTTCCAAGTCCAGTTCTAACTGTTGCTTCTTGGCCTGCATAAGATTTCTCAGGAAGCAGGTCAGGTGGTCTGGTATTCCTATCTCTTTCAGAATTTTCCACAGTTTGTTGTGATCCACACAGCCAAAGGCTTTGGTGAGTCAATGAAGCAGAAATAGATGTCTTTCTGGAACTCTCTTGCTTTTTCGATGATCCAACGGATGTTGGCGATTTTATCTCTGGTTCCTCTGCCTTTTCTAAATCCAGCCTGAACATCTGGAAGTTCATGGTCATGTACTATTGAAGCCTGGCTTGGAGAATTTGGGACATTACTTTGCTAGCATGTGTGATGAGTGCAATTGTGTAGTAATTTGAACATTCTTCAGCATTGACTTTCCTTGGGATTGGAATGAAAACTGACCTTTGCCAGTCCTGTGGCCACTTCTGAGTTTTCCAAATTGTTGGCATATTGCATGTAGCACTTTCACAGCATCATCTTTTAGGATTTGAAATAGCTCAACTGGAATTCCATTACCTCCACTAGCTTTGTTCATAGTGATGCTTCCTAAGGCCCACTTGACTTCGCATTCCAGGATGTCTGGCTCTAGGTGAGTTATCACACCATCGTGGTTGTCTGGGTCATGAAGATCTTTTTTGTATAGTCCTTCTGCATATTCTTGTCACTTCTTAATATCTTCTGCTTCTGTTAGGTCCATACCATTTCTGTCCTTTATTGTGCCCATCTTTGCATGAAATGTTCCTTTGGTATCTCTGATTTTCTTGAAGAGATCTCTAGTCTTTCCCATTCTGTTCTTTTCCTCTATTTCTTTGCATTGATCACTAGGGAAGGCTTTCTGATCTCTCCTTGCTATTCTTTGGAACTCTGCGTTCAGATGGGTATATCTTTCCTTTCCTCCTTTGCCTTTAGCTTCTGTTCAGCTATTTGTAGGGCCTCCTCAAACAACCATTTTGCCCTTTTGCATTTCTTTTTCTTTGGGATGGTCTTGATCACTGCCTCCTGTACAATGTCACGAACCTCTGTCCATAGTTCTTCAGGTACTCATCTATCAGATCTAATCCCTTGAATCTATTTGTCACTTCCACTGTATAATCATAAGGAATTTGATTTAGGTCATACCTGAATGGTCTAGTGGTTTTCCCTACTTTCTTCAATTTAAGTCGAATTTGGCAATAAGGGGTTCATGACCTGACCACAGTCATCTTCCGGTCTTGTCTTTGCTGTTTTAGAGCTTCTCTATCTTTGGCTGCAAAGAATATAATCAATTTGATTTCAGCATCAACCATCTCGTGATATACATGTGTAGAGTCCTCTTTTGTGTTGTTGGAAGAGGGTGTTTGCTATGACCAGTGCATTCTCTTGGCAAAACTTTGTTAGCCTTTGACCTGCTTCATTTTGTACTCCATGGCCAAATTTGCCTGTTACTCCAGGTAGCTCTTGACTTCCTACTTTTGTATTCCAGTCCTCTATAATGAAAAGGATATCTTTGGGGGGTGTTAGTTCTAGGAGGTCTTGTAGGTCTTCGTAAAACAGTTCAGCTTCAGCTTCTTCAACACTACTGGTTTGGGCATAGACTTGGATTACTGTGATAGTGAATGGTTTGCCTTGAAAGTGAACAGAGATCATTCTATCTTTTTGAGATTGCATCCAAGTACTGCATTTCGGACTCTTTTGTTGACTGTGATGCCTACTCCCTTTCTTCTAAGGGATTCTTGGCCACAGTGGTAGATGTAATGGTCATCTGAGTTAAATTCACCCATTCGAGTCCATTTTAGTTCACTGATTCCTAAAATGTCGACGTTCACTCTTGTTATCTCCTGTTTGACTACTTCCAATTTCCGTTGATTCATGGATCTAACATTCCAGGTTCCTATGCAATATTGCTCTTTACAGCGTCGGACTTCATTTCCATCACCCATCACATCTACACCTGGGTGTTGTTTTTGCTTTGGCTCTGTCTCTTCATTCTTTCTGAAGTTATTTCTCCACTCTTCTCCAGTAGCATATTCAGCACCTACTGACCTGAGGAGTTCATATTTCAGTGTCACACCTTTTTGCCTTTTCTTCTTTTTTCTTCAGCTAAGACAGCAAAAGAGATGATTTATTGTACACGTTACATTCAGCCACAACTGAGAAGAGAACTAGTCCATAGTTATCACAGGTCCAGGGCAAAGGACCAAAAGGACGGCTTTGAGATGAGCGAGGTAGGTCTCTCAAAGGTGGTCAAGGCTATCAGAATGGCCATGGATGTTCCAGATCCACTGAGAAGTTCTGGATAGTAGGCGTGCAGCCCACACTTTGTACCAGCGCCCCTGGCCTCTGGCTCCCCTTGATTCTGCTTCTGTGGCTTCCATGGGTGTACTAGTTTACTTGGACCTCTGCCTCATCTTTCTTCTTTTGTGGTTCAGCCTGCGCGTTCGCTTCTTCCTCCACTTCGCTCTCATGGTGCAGAGGTTTCTCAAAAGATGGCGCTAAGGCCAAGCACCTTTTTGCCTTTTCATACTGTTCATGAGGTTCTCAACGCAAGAATACCGAAATGGTTTGCCATTCCCTTCTCCAATGGACCACGTTTTGTCAGAACTCTCCACCATGACCTGTCTGTCTTGGGTGGTCCTACATGGCATGGCTCATAGTTTCACTGAGCTAGACAAGGCTGTGGTCAATGTGATCAATTTGGAAAGTGTTCTGTGATTGTGATTTTCATTCTGTCTGCCCTCCTATAAATAAGGATAAGAGGCTTATGAAAGCTTCCTGATGGGAGAGACTGACTGAGGGGAAAACTGGGTCTTGTTCTGATGGACGGGGCCATGCTCAGCAAATCTTTAATCTAATTTTCTGTTGATGGGCGGGGCTGTGTTCCCTCCCTGTTGCTTGACCTGAGGCCAAACTATGGTGGAGGTAATGAAGATAATGGCAACCTCCTTCAAAACATCCCAGGCACAACTGCAACACTCAGTGCCCCCGACCCTGAAGCAGGCCATTGCTGACCCATGCCTCCGCTGGAGACTCCTGGACACTCGTGGGCATGTCTGGGTCAGTCTCTTGTGGCATCACTGCTCCTTTCTCCTGGGTCCTGGTGTACACAAGGTTTTGTTTATGCCCTCCAAGAGTTAGTCTTGTGTAAGTTCGGTGGTTCAATGGTGGGGTTAATGTTGACCTCCTCCAAGAGGGCTTATTCCATACCCAGCAGTAGGCCACTGCTGACCGTACCTCCACAGGAGACACTCAGATACAGTTCTGGTTCAGTCTCTGTGGGTTGGGTGTGTGTCTTTTGCCCTTCCCAGGTCAGAGCAGCTCAGGTAACCAAGTGCTTGGTGAGTGCACTGTCCCAGGTGGGCCGTGCGTCTTAGTCACCTCCTCAGTCCCAACCACTCGGTTTCCAGTGTGAGCTGCGAGAGCACCACTGTAGGTTTCCTCTGGAGAGCTGATCTCAGGCTGCGACCCTCCTGGCAGATGTCAACCATCCAGGATCTCAGGAAGACAAGGTTAGTAGCTGGGAGCCTGCTCACAGTTTGGTGGAAGATGTCATCTCTGGGGCTGAGACTGTAGCAGCTCCTTGCCTTCCAGCTTGAGAGTAAGGTCTAAACTCCTTCATATGGCCTCTGAGTTCTTTATCTTCTCTAATGTTGTCTCTAATCATTCCCTACCTCATGAGAATCTTCTCTCAATTCCTTAAATATGCTACCCTCTCTACCTTCAGTCCCACCAGCCTGGAACCTCCAAGAGGGTGGGAACGCCATTTGTCTCAAATATCATCATATCTTCAGGGCCCGGTGCAGTTCCTGGCCCTCAGTCTATGGTCATACTCTGTGAGTCTGTAGCACTAGTCCAATTTCCCATATAAATGGTCACTTAAAAAGTGTATATGCTTTTGAATCTTCATATTCCTATTTTGAGTTCCTATCACACCAAATCACCCTATTATTGCAAGGTTGCATTTATTATACTCTACTGTGATCCATATCGAGTCTTCCCAGGTGGCTCAGTGGTAAAGAATCTGCCTATTAATGCATTAGACGCTGGAGATTCAGGTTCAATCCCTGGGCTGGGAAGATCCCCTGGGGAAGGAAATATTAACCCATTCCAGTGTTTTTGCCTGGGAAATTCCATGGACAAAGGAACCTGGCAAGTAATAGTCCATGGGGTCACAAGAGTTGGACATAACTTAGCGATTGTTGTTCCGTTGCTAGCTCATTTCCAACTCTTTGCAACCCTATGAACTGCAGCAGCCAGGCTTCCCTGTCCTTCACCATCTCCTGGAGTTTTCTCAGATTCATGTCCATCGAGTCAGTGATTCCATCCAATCATCTCACCGTCTGTTGCCCTCTTCTCCTTCTGCCCTCAATCTTGCCCAGCATCAGGGCCTTTTCCAGTGAGTCAGCTCTTTGCATCAGGTGGCCAACGTACTGGAGCTTCAGCTTCAACAACAGTCCTTCCAATGAATATTCAGAATTGATTTCCTTTAGGAATGACTGGTTTGATTTTCTTTCTGTCCAAAGGACTCTCAAGAGTCTTCTCCAATACCACATAAAATCTTTCAAATAGCCTCATGTAAATCACGTGGCTCTTTCTGTATATATTGAACCTGTCTTCCACAGTAACTGCTTTCACGGGTTTTCTGTTTTTGTCTCCCTCTTCTTTTTTTAAAATTATCATTGATTTATTTTTTTGGCCGCACCACAGAGCTTGTAGCATTTTATTTCCTTGAGCCCTCTGTGGTGAAAGTGTGGATTCCTAATCACTGGACCGCCAGAAACTCCATCTCCCTCTTCTTCTAAATTCAGTCAAAAGCCCTCTGATCTGGTCATACTGTCCCTGCAACATATGTAGTGGTCTCACCCTCTTGAGGGGCATTATTTCCTAGCCAGGTGCAGTTTGCTTTTTCAAAGAAGGTCAGTGTTTGGCTTTGTTGTGATGTTGTTTTAAAACTCTGATAATCAGACATTTTTCCTTTGTGATGAACAAATTACTCCTGCTTTAATTTTCACCATTCTTTTCCTTTGAAATGGTCAATCTAGTAAGGGAGGGTTTTACCTGTGCATCCCAGGCCCCACCCCCCATATTCTTCCACCTGAGAGTAGGGATCTGGAAGGCCCATTGCTATCCTTCATGGCACCCACCCTGGGAGCCTGATTCTCACACACTTACAGAAGAACCCTAGTCATAGGTGACTTAGCAACTCCAGTTCTGAAAGTCCGAGGAGACAAAGTTTATTATATCTTCTTGTGCAGCCTCTGTTAAAGGGATCATAATGTATCCGATTTTAAGTGACATAAGGAAAATAATGTGGAAGGTGTCTTATCATTTGCTGTGCCAAATAAGGAGGAGAAATAGATTTAAAATATATACCAATTTGTCCTGAGAATGTAGAGAGGAAAGCCTGAACAAATTCACTTTTTTTTTAAGCCATGCCATGTGGCTTGTGGAATCTTAGCTCCCGAACCAGGGACTAAGCCTGTGCCCCTCAAAGACCTAATCACTGGGCCAGCAGGGAGTCCTCTTCTGTCCAAGGACTCCATCCTTGCCAGTCTCCAGCCCTGGATAAACACAAACACCTGTCCCATTCTTGGTCACGGGCTGCTGAACACTGCTATGACTAACGATAGCACGTTAACACAATCTCAACTGTGCTCTCAATACCACTGGTGATTATTCTTGCTCATTCCTTGTCGAAGTCCTTTTCCAAGTCCGACCACACCTAGGTGCTACGTGCCATTTTGGAGCCACATATCCAGATTGCTCCAGACAGGTCGAAGCAAGCTCACAGCCTCACACCTTGCTTTCTGAAGAGTTCTTGAAAGAATGCTCAATATTGAGCCTGAAGAACAAATCCGAGGGCCGACTTGGGAAATCTGATTGTACTTCCGGAAGTTCCAAGGGCTAGAATTTGGACTCTGTGGGCATGGATGGCAGAGAGCAGGATTCAGGGGTCAGTCAAAGGAAGAACCACATCAGGGCTCTGGAAAAGCTGGATGGGTGGTGTTAGAATAGAGTGTCCTCTCACAGCATCTGATTATATCAAACTTTATCTTCAATAGTTGGCGGAATGGGAGTTTGAGGATCCCTTGTAATCAAGAGAGCCTACTTTGTGTCATAGCTTTCAAATTCATAGAGACATTTAATCATTATTTTAGGTACAGGGGAAACACTCATTGTGAATGCAACGGGGTTTCTGTGTGGGGGTCAGAGGATGCAAATGTGAAAAGGTCATCACTGAGTGGTGTTACAAGTGTCGAACTCCAAGACTGTGTAAGATAGCACCTAGAAGAATGGCGCTGCTGGGGAAGGGAGGGAATATTTTAGGAAAGGAGGCTGGCTTTAAGTTCAAATTTGTTGAATTCGGCCAATATGTTCATATAGAAGCAGCAGCATAGGCAGAAGTATAGAAAAATAAATATCTGATGTATAGACCCAAGTGGGTACAAATGGAAAGAAGCTTTAAATTTTGTTTTTTTTTAATTGAGGACTTCCCTGGTGTTCCAGTGGTTAAGACTCTGAGCTTCCACTGCTGGGCACCTGCTTTCAATCCCTAGTTGAGGAACTAAGATCCCGCAAGCTGTGTGGCTCGGCCCTCCCCTAGAAAATTGATTTAAGACCAGATTTTGAGGGACTTTCCTGGCAGTCCAGTGGTTAAGACTTCACCTTCCAATGCAGGAGGTGCTCGTTTAATCTCTGATGCAGAGAATTTGTGACCAAAGAAACAAAGGCATAAAACAGAAGCAGTATTGTAACAAATTTAATAAAGACTTTTTTTTAAAAAGTATGTAAAACAACAGATTTTGAATGGCCCTCATGCCTTAAGGTTGTCCTGCACCTAGAGCCCGTGCTCCACAACAAGAGAAGTCACCACAGTGACAAAGCCAGAACTCCACAGCAAAGAGGAAACCCTGCTTTCTGCCTGCACGCAGCAACCCAGCAGAGCCAAAAATAGATAAATGAAAATAAAAATTTAAAAATCTATGAATTCCATGCGCCAAAAATCTCCTTTCGGCCTTAATGAGGAAGTGGGTTGAATTTCTGCCCCTGACAACCAAGTCTCTTAATTAAGACACGTCAGCATCACCCTAATGATTAAAGCCCCAGCAGCGAGTGTGTCTGTGTCCTCTCCTATAAAAACAGCTTCCCTCCTCCCCAGGAGCAGGAAGTGACCACTCCCATCTCTGAATCACAGGACACTTTGTCTAAGCATTCTCATTCCATGACCCACATTCTCCTTTGTTCTGTGGCTGCTTGAATGGGTGTATTAGCTTTCTGCTACAAACTGTAAGCCCCCTGAAAACAGGAACTATGTCAGAGTTTTTTATTCCCCATTTCACCCTCCCACATCACTCACAGTGTAAATCCTCAGGAAGTCTGCTGACTGAATGTGAAAAACAAAGTTTCATTTTGTTAAACAAAGGCTCGTGTGTGTGCTGAGTTGCTTCAGTCCTGTCTGACTCTTTGTGGCCCCAAGGACTGTAGCTCGCCAGGCTCCTCTGTTCATGGGATTCTCCAGGCAAGAATACTGGAGTCAGGTTTGACAGAAAACAAAATTTTGTAAAGTAATTATCCTTCAATTAAAAATTTAAAAAAAAAAATTTTTTTTTTTATAAGAATACTGGAGTGAGTTGCCATGCCCTCCTCCAGGGGTTTTCCCAACCCAGGGATTGAACCAGCCCTCTTATGTCTCTTGCATTAGCAGGCAGATTCTTTAGCACTAGCACCACCTGGGAAGCCCAAACAGAGGCTCAGCACCATTTAAAGCTGGAGAGAAAGGAATGGAAAGAGATGTAGGACTGTTTCTCCAGAGACTTTTCAATCAAGTGTATAAATAGAGAGTTCATAACCATTCAGAAATACGGTCACGATAAAACTGAGAAAATAGCATTACAGATATATAATAGTAATTTAATGAAAACATAAAGGCTACCAACTTGAACTCACAATTCCTGCCATTATCAATAGCCCTCCATAATAAAAATGGATTGCTTTCTTTTTATCTAAAAGCAGAATAGCATGTTTTATATAACTGCTTCTCAAACTTTAGTGTGTACTGGACTCACCTGGGGGATCCTATTATAAGGTGGCTTCTGTTTCAAATTCCCAAGTGGCTCCGTGCCGAAGAATCAGCCTGCAATGCAGGAGACTTGGGTTCAATCCCTGGGTTGGGAAGATCCCCTGGAGGAGGAAATGGCTACACACTCCAGTATTCTTGCCTGGAGAATCCCAAGGACAAAGAAGTCTGGTGGGTTACAGCCCACAGGGTCTCAAAGTGTCAAACCCAACTTAGCACATATATTGTTTCAGTAAGTCTAGCCATGATCTGAACTGCTGTCTCCTTCCTTCCTTTTTCTTCCTTCATTCCTTTCTTTCTTACTGTCTTCTTTTATTCCTTTCTTTCTATTGAAGTATAGTTGAATTACAGTATTGTATTATTATTTCAGGTGTACAACATACTGATTCAATGCTCTTCACAACCCCATGGGCTGTAGCTCAACAGGTTCCTCTGTCCATGGAATTCTCCAGGCAAGAATACTGGAGTGGGTAGCCATTCCCTTCTCCAGGCATTCCTTTCTTCCCAATCCAGGGATTGAACCTGGGTTTCCTGCATTGCAGGTAGATTCTTTACTGTCTGAGCCACCAGAGAAGCTCTTTTATTGATTATACTCCATTTAAATTTATTGTAAGATATTGGCTATAATCTCTGTGCTGTACTGAGATGATACATTTCTTTCTTTAAGATTTTTAAAAATTATTGCATTTTATTTATTATTGTTATTTTTTGGCCACACCACACGGCATGTGGGATCTTAGTTCCCTGACCAGGAATCGAATCTGCCACCTGCAGTGGAAGCACAGAGTACCAGCCACTGAAGCACCAGGGAAGTCCTGAAATGATGCATCAAGGCATTAGCTCTCACCCACAGCGTCCTGAAGGAGGTTCTCTACTCCTAGCCGAGGGAGGAAGGAAAAACCGATGCTTGGGTCATGCATGAATCAATCAGCTCCGCATGTTGGTTCTAGCCCAAAACAGACTGCTGTCCCCATAGGGACACTCACGGGTGGTCCTGAAAACAGTACTAAGGGAAGACACAGCCTCTCAGTGGACATCTGGTCCTCAGATGCACATGGAGGGGGAAGTAGCCTGACTTAATAAAATTGTCATCTTGAGGAAGAGAAAAGCAGATTTACTTAAAAAAAAAAAAAAAAAAAAAAAGGACTTGCCATGGGGTGTTGCCTGCTTGTTCCAGCTTGAGGTTATGACTTTTAAAGTGAACTAGTCAGGCTTCCCTGGTGGTCCAAAGGATAAGAATCTGCCTGCCAATTCTTGGGGGCACAGGTTTGATCCCTGGTCCGGGAGATCCCACATGCTGCAGGGCAACTAAGCTCGTGCACCATAACTACTGAAGCCGCCACCCATGCTCAGAAACAAAAGAAGCCACCACAGTGAGAAGCCTGGGTATGGCAACTAGAATAGCCCCTGATCGCCTCAACTAGAGAAAGCCTGAGCGCAGCAACAAAGACCTAATGCAACCAAATAAATAAATAAGCAAAGTGGACCAGACATCTAGATTGTGAACTTTCCTCCAATGACATTCAGGGGATCAGGAACAAGGACAAGGAAAACCACGAGGTGGAATCAACCAGAATGGGAGTTGTGCCAGGGAATGATGACAGAGGAAGGAAGAATAAGGGAAGCGAAGATATTTTAAAGAATAGACTGTGATAATGACCCACAAAGATACGAAGGAAGTAAAGAGGTTTTGGAATTTTAATGGGGAAAAGAGGGAGGGGAATTGAGAGATTCAAGTCAAAGAATTATTAGAATAGGGTGTTATAGAAAGTAAGTTGAAAGAAGAGCAAGATGCTTGAAATGATTTCAGCAGTCCTAGGTCAGGAGGGTGATAATGGGAAGAGAAGGGCTGTGCTGAGTTGGAGGTAAGAAGCTTAGATACTGGAGTCACCAAGGACTAAGGCAGGAGTGAGGGTGGAGAGGAAGGCAGAGAGCCAAGGAGACTTCACGAATATGGGAGGAGTGACAGGGAAGACAGTGGGCAGGTCAGATTCTCAGATGGAATGAGATGGAAGGAGCTGGTGTTGGGAGGGAGGGAGTGAGGGAGGAAGGAGAAATGCCTCATTAAGAGACAATGGGGATCAAATAAGAAAACTTTTTAGAAAATATTTTAATTGAAGTATGGTTGATTTATAATGTTTTGTTAGTTTCAGGTGCACAGCAAAGTGAATCGGTTATACACGTACATATATCCACTTTCTTTGGCCACACTGCATGGTATGTGGAACTTCTCTGACCAGGGATTGAACCCATGTTTACTGCAATGAGAGTAAGGTGTCTTAACCATAAACAAAAACTCGACATTGAATCATGACTGAAATATTTCACATTCTTCTTTTTCTACTAAGTCTTTGAAAGCTGGTGTATATTTGACCTTTGTGGAAGTGAAAAAGGGAAAATCACTCAGTTGTGTCCAACTCTTTGGGATCGCATGGACTGTAGCCCGCCAGGCTCCTCTGTCCATGGGATTTCTCAGGCAAGAATACTGCAGTGGATTGCCATTGCCTTCTCCAGGGAATACTCCCCACCTAAGGATCAAACTCAGGTCTCCCGAATTGGGGGCAGATTCTGTGCTATCGTTGGCTTCTCTTGTTGCAGAGCATAGGCATCTTCCTGGACTAGGGATTGAGGACCCACGTCCTTGCATTGGCCGGCATATTCCTATCCACTGTGCCAGCAGGAATATCCTAACCTCATGCTCAAAGGATGCAGAGGAGTGGTCCAGGCAGGTAATGAAAATAAAGGTGCAATGCCAGCAGCACGTGTGAAGATCTGAGAGGAGCACAGCATCTCTGGAAGCTGCTAACTTAATACAATATTTCCAAAGCAGAAAGCATGTGAGTGGAAAGTGACAAAGTGCATGCTGGGGCCTGTCAGTAAAGATCTGAGTGATCAATGAACACAGATGGATGCTCTGGTGAGATGAACCTAATGGCAGAAGATTCATGTCATTAAAATGGAAAGGCCGAGATACCACAGAAACTGACCAGGCACCAATACCGGAAGCCTTGTATTTCTCAAGCAGTCATCATCCCTCACGTGCCTGAACAGCTCATCTTTCAAAAAAAAAAAAAAAAAGGGAGAGGAAATGGGATTTATTGAGTATTGAACAATCGGATTTTCCATTTTATCCTAAAGCGAAATGTACTTCTCTCCCGGAAAACCACAACCCACTGAGGAGGAGAATAAACGAGACATAAATATAAACACACTCCCCTGAAGGGCAGTCAGCAGACAAAAGTCTTCTTGAGAAGATGTGCCAGTTGAGGTCATAGTGGAGTCAGACGCAATTACTCATTCCCATTCTGTCCCCTGGAGGATGAAGGGGGAAACCTGGAGAAGGTCGTGAAAACCGTGTGGATCGCAAATTATCCCAGGCAGTGCCGCCACACCAGGCACTTTTGCTTATGTTGTTTTGCTATTTAGTCATGTCCGACTCTTTGCAACCCCATGCCCTGTAGCCTGACAGGCTCTTCCATCCAAGGGATTTTTCAGGCAAGAATACTGGATTGGGTTTCCATGACCTTCTCCAGGGGATCTTCTTGACCCAGGGTGACATCCTTTTGACAGCATTCTCATCCAGGCACAGTATCTCTAGCAGAACAGCAGCATCTAAGGGGAGCTGGCTCAGCCACCCTCTGCCCTATCCTGAGGGTGCAAACTGCCCAACATGCATTTCTCATTCAGTTCAAGTGTCTTGAGTCCTGATCCCAATTCCAACCCCCTGGCCAGTGCTACTGCTTCACAAGGGGCCCCTGAATGCCCTGCACTGGCCTCTGAAAGCCCCTGAGGACTTCCAAATATCTGTCTGGCCTGGCAGAGCCCTGCAGGGTGGTTCTCACTGCCTCGGTGGGCCCTCTGTGGTCTGTGTCTCCTGTGAGCTTGGCCCAGACAGTCTCCTCTGGAAGAGGAGACTCTTTTGAAACCCCTCGCCTTCCTTATCATTTCCCTCTGAACTCATTCTTTGGAAAAGACCCTGATTCTGGGAGAGATTGAAGGCAAGAGGAGAAGGCGACAACAGAGGATGAAATGGTTGGATGGCATCACCAACTCATTGGACATGAGTTTGAGCAAACTCTGGGAGATGATGAAAGACAGGGAAGCCTGACGTGCTGCTGCTGTCCATGGGGTCACAAAGAGTTGGCCAAAACTGAGCGACTGAACAACAATGGAACTCACTCTAGGCTTTCAGTGGCTTAAAAAAAGGTGATGTGGGACTTCCCTGGAGGTCCAGTGGCTAAGACTCTATGCTTCCTATGCAGGAGCCTTGGGTTCAATCCCTGGTTGGGGAACTGGGATCCCACTAGCCCTGCAGGTGAGATCATAAATAAATAAATAAATATTTGAAAGGAATGTGGCTTTAATTTTCATTAGCAGGAGCACAGAACCCAAAGGAGAGAGAGGATAAACCAGCTCTGAGTAGCCACACTCACCTGCCACCAGGGACCTTGTGAGGGTTGCCTGTAGAATGCTTTGTTACACTTTTTAAAATGGAAAATATATTGGGGGTTTCCCTGGTGGCCCAGTGGTTAAGAATCTGCCTTGCAATGCAGGGGACACAGGTTCAATCCCTGGTCCAGGAAGATCCCCCAAGCCCCAGAGAAACCAAGCCCATACATCACAGCTATTAAGCCTGCACTCTAGAGCCTGTGCTCCTCAACAAGAGAAGCCACCGCTATAAGAAGCCCAAGCACTGCAACTAGAGAGAGACTGTATGCAACAACAAAGACCCAGTGAGGCCAAAAATTAAAAAAAAAAGACTGTAGGAAACTAAGAAGAAATAACACAAGAAAAAAGAGAAACTATATTTATTGTGCCTCTATAATAAATAAGCAATATAAAATTAAAAATTCAGACATCAACCCTAAAATTGCTATAATTAGTTAAATCTAGAGAGATGATTCTTGCCCGGAGAATCTCCAAGGACAGAGAAGCCTGGCAGGCTACAGTCCATAGGGTGCCAAAGAATGGGACATGACTGAATTGACTTAGCATGCATGCAGAGAGATGATAAATTCAGTTTTAATAACTGGATACCCTATGTACTCAAGCTTATCAACCAGGGTGCTGTACCCAGGCAGGAAGCTGGAGGCTGCCCGCCAGCCCAGGGCAGACACTGTGTGGGGTCTGACAGGCTGTGTTTGCAGGAGCCTCCATCTGAACTGACGCTCAGTGTTTGGTCCAGTTGCAGTGGGATGAGAGGGTTGGCTGCCCAGCACCAGGCCTGGAGGCATCACCTGCCCCAGTATACACACCCAGACAGACACAGTGCACACTCGTCTCTCGGTCAAACCCTGTCTAGAACACAACACCAGTCCCTCCCTGCCTGACCTGTGCTTGCTGGGGTCTGCAGCACCTTGGCTGATAAGCTTGGGAAGAGGCAAGGCAGGGCACCTGTATGTGGGCACAGCCACTCGCTCATTACTGGCACCTGTGTGGTCACCAGCCGATGGTGTCACCTACACTCAGGGTGATAGAGGCTCTCAGGGGCCTCCCAAGAAGCAAAATTCTCTCTCCTGCTCCAGAAGCCACAGACGCTGTGAGGATGATGTCAGTGTACGAAGAGTCAGCACGTGACAGAATTTGAAAATTAAGAAAAGCTGATCTCCAGTGTCCATGGATCAACCTCCCATCAACATCCAGCTCCTCATAGAGCAAGGCAGTTCCAGGTTCTGTGGCCAGCTGTCTCAGCCCTTCATGACCTGCATCATTTGGGCAAATTTCTTTTCCTTTAAGTCTTTATTGAATGTGTTGCAATATCATTCTGTTATATGTTTTGGTTCTTTCGCCATGAGACATGTGGGATCTTAGTTCCCCAACCAGGGATCAAACTGCACCCCCTGCATTGGAAGGCGGAGTCTTAACCACTGGACCACAAGGAAAGTCCCTGGGCAACTTACTTAAGTGCTCAGAGGCCCTGTTTCTCTATGTATAAAGCAGAAGGTGTTAGGATGACAAACTGTCAACTGAAAAAAAAAAACACAACCTAAATGTTGAGTGTTATGTTTTATTCGGTGGAAATTTTAAGGACTTAAAGCCAAGGATATTAAAAAGCAGAGACATTACTTTGCCAACAAAGATCCATCTAGTCAGGGCTATGGTTTTTCCAGAGGTCATGTATGGATTTGAGAGTTGGACTGTGAAGAAAGCTGAGCACCGAAGAATTGATGCTTTTGAACTGTGGTGTTGGAGAAGACTCTTGAGAGTCCCTTGGACTGCAAGGAGATCCAACCAGTCCATCCTAAAGGAGATCAGTCCTGGGTGTTCATTGGAAGGACTGATGCTGAAGCTGAAATTCCAGTACTTTCGCCACCTCATGCAAAGAGTTGACTCATTGAAAAAGACCCTGATGCTGGGAGAGATTGTGGGCAGGAGAAGGGGATGACAGAGGATGAATGGCTGATGGCATCACCAACTTGATGGACATGAGTCTGAGTGAACTCTGGGAGTTGGTGATGGACAGGGAGGCCTGGCATGCTGTGATTCACGGGGTCGCAAAGAGTCGGACACGACTGAGCAACTGAACTAAACTGAAAGCCAAGGAGACGCAGGACGCTCAGAACAATCTGAGGTTCTGCTCCAAAGAGGCAAGGGAGGAGCCAAGATATATAGGAATTTTTGCAACAAAGACCAGATAGTCAGAATATCAAAAGATTTCCAGACAAGCAAAAATTAAGAGAATTCCACCAAACCAGCTTCACAACAAATGCTGAAGGAACTTCTCGAGGCAGAAAACAAGAGAAGGAAAAGCCCTACCCACAGAAAATAAACCCCCCAAATTAAGAAAATAGTAATAGGATCATACATATTAATAATTAACTTAAATGTAAATTGGAGAAGGAAATGACAACCCTCCAGTACTCTTGCCTGGAAAATTCCATGGATGGAGGAATCTGGTGGGTTACAGTCCATGGGGTTGAAAAGAGTTGGACACGACTAAGCAATTTCACTTTCCCTTTCGCTTTGAATTGGACACGACTAAGCAACTTCACTTTCACTTTTGCTTTGAATATAAATAGATTAAATACTCCAACCAAAAGACATAGACTGGCTGAGCAGATGAAAACATGTGCATGCATGCACTTCCACTTACCCCATCACTCTGCTTGACCCGCCAAATTTTATGTAATTATTTTATATTGTTAGGTTAATCATGTTCCCATTATGGGTTAAAAAAAGAGAGAGAGAGAGAGAGATTACCGCTACTTAAAGAAACCAGACCTCTCAAGTTAAGGAATTTAGCACTTTTCTACTTATGGGATGGAGAAAGAAATGGCAACCCACTCCAGTATTCTCGCCTGGAGAATCCTATGGACAGAGGAGCGTGGAGGGCTACGTCCATAGGGTGGCAAAGAGTTGGGCATCACTGAAGCAACTTAGCAGAAGCATGTATGGGAAGATGAGGGTGGGCTCACTGAAATCATTCCTTTTTTATGCATTCTAACCGTCTGGAGCCAGCTTCCTGTGTTTTCTCCTCCCGAGTCCCCTCAGAGCCCACTGTTGGGCCCATTACAATGTGACGAATGGATGGCTACAACAGTATTTCTTTACTGATTTGGTAGCAACATTTTTCATTCACAGAAGTGAGATAGTATTTTTTTAAACTTTATTTTGTATTGGAGTATCACCAATTAACAATGTTGTAATAGTCTCAGGTGGACAGTGAAGGGATTCAGCAATTCTCCTTGAAATTCCTCTTCCATCCAGGCTGCCACATGACATTGAGCAAGTTCCTTGATGTCCTTGTTGGCTACCCATTTTAAATACAGCAGTGTGTACAGGCAAAGATTCCCTGGAGAGAACGGACCGGCAAACCAGCTCCAGTATTCTTGCCTGGAGAACTCTATGGATAGAGGAGCCTGGCGGGCTACAGTCCATGGGGCTGCAAAGAGTCGGACAGAGGCAACCATAAGTTCTTTCTCTAAGTCTGTGAGTCTCTTTTTGTCTTACATTTGTATCATTTCTTTTAAGATTCTACAAATAAGGGATGTCATACCACATTTCTCCTTCTCTGTATGAAGAAGTGAGATAATTTAACCTTCTTGCAGTAGTTGGTTCACAAGGAAATACAATTTGCCAACAAGAGAATTGATACATATTTCACCTTCCAAGTTATCAAGGAAATGAGAAAAATATAACATGAAGTTCAGTGTTGAATAAGTGAGTGAACCTTTTGAATCACATTAATAATCGCACTAGCCTCAGGAAACTGTACCACTCGTCCATCGTTGGAGGCATTGACGAAAGCATCCAGTGATGCATGGTGCAGCTAGTAAACTGGTGAAGTCTGTGTAGCAACGTGGAAGCATGCTCGTATGTGAGGCTGAGTGGGAACAGCTGAGTTCAGAGTCAGGCCCTGCTGTGTTTAGTGCAACAAAACATTTTTGTATAAATGTCACCAGGGCCTGGAAAAAAACTTGGAAAAATAGAAACATCTGAGTGTTAAGGGGAAAAAAATTGTGGTTGTTTTATTTTTCCCCCCGATTTCTATTGTTGCTGTTTTATTTGTTTGTACAATAAATGCAAAGGAAGACCAACACCCCACAGTGACCCACTTTCCCTTCCTTACTGGACCTGCCATTCAGGATAGACTCTGCCAGCTCCTGACTGGCTGGGTGTCTCCACACTGAGCAAAGTTCCTTCCTCCAAACCCCTCCGGTTCTTGGTTCCTCCCCTCCAGTGGCCCTCATCTGGCTCCATTGCCGACTGTCTCTTAATCTGGGGCCTTGAAGGAGGGAACAAGATCCCACCCACTTTGTACTCACTCCACAAGTCTGACAGCCAAATGCTACTGAAGCTTTATTTGATGAAGCCAAGTTATTTTAAAAAGTATTTATGTGTTTTTGGCTGCTTCATTTCTTAGCTGTAGCAAACAGGATCTTTGCTCCAGAGAGTTCAGGCTCAGTTGCCCCACAGCATGTGGGATCTTAGTTTCCCGACTAGGGATTGAACTGATGTCTCCTATACTGCAAGTTGGATTCTCAACCATTGGACCACCAGGAAAGACTCTGAATCCAACATTTTGCTTTCCTGTTTCTAGTTTCTCTGTCTGCAAGATGCAAACAGGATGGTGAGAGCCTGGGTGAAGCTGGAAAGGCCTGAAGTGTGTCAAAGCTATTGGAAGAGAGACAGTGGGGTTGGAGATTTTTTAGGGAACTTGTAATTCCTCATAAGGGAGGTAGGGAAGTGGAGAGGGAAACACCAGCATATCCCATGAGTTCACAGACCCACAGCAATGGGTGTTGAGATGTTAAGGAGGATGGGAACACCGGAGCCGCATGTGGCGTCAGCCAGCACCTAGATTCACCTTTGGTACAGACGGAGAAGCTGAGGTCAGAAAGTGGAGTGCAGTATGCCCGATGGTTAGCCTCTCAGTTCTTCCTTAGTTCCGTGTCCCTTCCACCCTCCAGGGGCCAGCTCCATCAACAGCAGCAGCCGGCTCCCTGACCCGCCAAGGCACCGAAACCTCTGTCACACGTGAGTCAATCATTCTCTTCCTGAGTGACATTTTGTCTGAGGAAGTCTTGCTAACTATTTGTTTAGTTTCCTGACAGTGGTAAAGCATGAACCCACTGTGGGCCAGACTGGATCACTTTGTCTAAAGTCTAGCCTCACTTAAAAACTAAAAAAGGGCTCCATGTGATCTAGTAATCCCACTCCTGGGCATATATCTAGAGAAAACTATAAATTGAAAAAGTACTCGCACCTCTATGTTTATAGCAGCACTATTTACAACAGCCAAGACATGGAAACAACCTAAATGTCCACTGACAGATGAATGTATAAATAAGATGTAGGACATATATACAATGGAATACTGTTGCTGCTAAGTCGCTTCAGTCATGTCCGACTCTTAGCGACCCCATAGACGGCAGCCCACCAGGCTCCCCCATCCCTGGGATTCTCCAGGCAAGAACACTGGAGTGGGTTGCCATTTCCTTCTCCAATGCATGAAAATGAAAAGTGAAAGTGAAGTCTCTCAGTCGTGTCCGACTCTTCACGACCCCATGGACTGCAGCCCACCAGGCTTCTCTGTTCATGGGATTTTCCAGGCAAGAGTACTGGAGTGGGGTGCCATCGCCTTCTCCAACAATGGAATACTACTCAGCCATAAAAAGAATGAAATAATGCCATTTTTCAGTAATATATATGCAACTAGAGATCAAGGTACCAAGTGAAGTAAGTCTGACAGACAAATATTCACATTTGTGGGATCTAAACCTTAGATACAAATGAACTTATTTGTAAAACAGAAATAGACTCACAGACATAGAAAATAAACTTATGGTTTCTGAAAGGGAAACCAGGTTGGGGGATAAATCAGAGTTTGGGATTAAAAATATATGCATTACTGTTTATAAAATAGAGAACCAAAAGGGGCTCCTATCATAGGGTTAATATCTTGTAATAACCTATAATAGTGAAAAATCTAAAAAAGAATATATATATATATATAAAATTGTTGTTAAGTGGCTAATTCATGCCTGCTGCTAAGTCGCTTCAGTCGTGTCTGACTCTGTGCAACCCCATAGACGGCAGCCCACCAGGCTCCTCCGTCCATTGGATTTTCCAGGCAAGAGTACTGGAGTGAGGTGCCATTGCCTTCTCCGGTCATGTTCAGCTCTTTGTAATTCCATGGACTGCAGCACTCCAGGCTTCCTTGTCTTTCACTATCTCCCAGAGTTTGCTCAAACTCATATCCATTGAGTCAGTGATGTCATCCAACCATCTCGTCCTCTGTTGCCCCCTTCTCCTCCTGCCATATTTCCCAGCATCAGGGTCTTTTCCAATGAGTCAACTCTGCATTAGGTGGCCAAAGTATTGGAGCAATATATATTGCCTTATACCTGAAACCAACACAACATTTTAAATCAACTATCTATATTTCAACAAAAATTTTTTTTTAAAGTCTAGCCTTAAACTAGGCCCTGGTGGAGAAAAAAGGTAAACTTCCATGGAAAAGGAAGGACTGAGGAAAGAAGCCCAGGCTGGTTGGCCAGGATGGTGTGGGGAGAGATGGGGGCATGAGGTCAGCCCATGCAGGTGGATATAAGAAAACTGGGTGGCTGGGGGCTGCTTCTTCTGTGCCTCTTCCTTGTATTAAACCACAACCTTGGGCAAGTTTTCCTGAGAGTCGGCTTCTCCTTTCATCACATGGGGTAACAATACCTGCCCCTACTACCAGTCATTGTGAGGATCAATTGCAACAAGGTCATAGCACTGTATAACCACCGGAAGCCATCTCCTGCTGGACCAAGGGGAAGAATGGGTCAGAGAAGCCCAGTGTCCAGCCAGATGTCACATGGCCCATCAGGGGCCAAACCATGGCCGCAGCAGTCTCCACGCTCCAGGCCAAGTCTCTGATGATGGAAAATTCTTGGATCACTGTTGAAAGGGCTCAAGCTTCTCCTGGACCAAGGTCATCATCCCAAGCAGCCCAGTTGGCAAGGTTTGCTGATGGCCTGGGCCTGGGTATATCAATATGTCTGTGCTCCAAACAAGAGTCTCAAAAATCCTCATTTCAGGTACCCTCCTCTACTCCCAGATCCCAAACTTCTACCTACTCACTTTACTGAGCAGCATTTCCCACTATTGGGGTGTGAGGGTCCAGGCTTTTTGGCTTAGCACACAGACTCCCAGGACAGAGAAACAGAGCGCCGGGAGGGGGACGTAAGGCCAAAGTGAGAGAAGGGCTGGAAGCTGGTGCAGAAACAATGGGGCAAAGCACCTCATGGACCATAGGAAAGACTGTCACTTACTTACACGCAAGCTCATTCTGTGTGCCTTACCTTTAATTCCCACAAGAACTCTGTGCATCCCCATTTAAATTTTTTTATTTATTTATTTTTGGCTGCCCTGGGTCTTTGTTGCTGCAAGTGCTTTCTCTAGTTGCAGCAAGTGGGGGCTACTCTCTAGCTGCAGTGTATAGGCTTCTCATTGCAGTGGCTTCTCTTGTTGCTGAGATGGGCTTTAGGGCAGAGGCAGTAGCTGCAGCCCCCAGGCTCCAAACACATGCTCAATAGTTGTGGCTCACAGGCTTAGCTGCTCCACAGCATGTGGGATCTTCCTGGATGGGGGATCAAACCCATGTCCCCCTGCACTGGCAGGCAGATTCTCAACCACTGGACCACCAGGGAAGTCCCAATCCCCATTTTACAGATGAGGAAACTGAGGCACAGAGAGAGGAAGTCAAAAAACAAAAATTCTCACAGCTGGCATCTAGTTGAGCTAGGATTCGAACCTGTGTATGCTGATGCCCAGAGGCTCTGCACTTTCCGATAGCACTAGCGAAAGTTCCAGTGAAATGTTTACTGCCCATATAGTGTCATCTGGAAAAAATAAACCTGGGGGAAGTGGCAAGGACTTGGCCTGCTCCCAGCTCAGCTGTAAATGTTCTGTTCACTCCCAACAAGATATCTGGAGGCTCTCTGGGTCTCAGCATCCCCGCCATAAAATGGGGTGGGGGCAGGGTGGGTTGGATCGCAGTGGCTGAAGTTGAAGAGCACTTCCAACTCTGATGTAAAAAAATCCCCATTAAAGCAAGCATTTTTCCAACGACATTATGTGGTTGTCTGCTTAGGTCAGTAGAGACAAAATCTAGAGGAAGTTGGAGGCTTCCAAATCGGAGAAAAGTCGTTTCGCAAAATGTTTTCAAAGATGAAGAGAACTTGTCAAAAACAATGGAGGCATTTTCTCTTTATTTCCAAAGGAAGTGATTCAACCTAACCAAAGGTCACTAACGAAAGACATGAATTTAATTGCGTTATAAACATTAGAGATGCTGCAAGTCTGCTGGGCCAGCTGGAGCTCCTGCTGTGTGTGTGTGTGTGTGTGTGTGTGTGTGTATCTGTGTGTGTGTGTCCATGCTCCTTCTAGAGGATTCTGCTCAAGACCACCTTTCTTTTTAAAACTAAGGTTTTCATATGTCTCAGGGAACTCAAACCAGGGCTCTGTGACAATCTAGAGGGGTGGGGTGGGATGAGTGGTGGGAGGGAGGCTCTAGAGGGAGAGGACATATGTATACATACCTATGGCTGATCCATGATGATGTATGGCAGGAACCAACACAATATTGTAATTATCTTTCATTTAAAAAATTTAAAAACCAAGATTTTCTGACCTGGTGGCATTAGAATCACCAGGAAAACTTAAAAAATAACCAATGACTGGACCTCACTTTGGGCGACTGAATGGGGATCATTTTCTGAGGCCTAAGCTTCAGTACTATTTTCAAACTAAGTCTCCCTTACCAGTTCTACTGAACAGTAAGGTTTTAAGACCACTGTTTTCAAACCGCAGGGGAAGGAAATCCAAAAAGGATGGGATATACGGATGCATATAGGTGATTCATATTGCTGTACAGAAGACACTAGCATAACCTTGTAAAACAACTACACTCCAATAAAAAAGAACTGCTATGTGCTTGATTAAGCAAAAAAAGAAACAGCAGTTCTCCCTTTTTTTCACTCCAAGAATCATCTGGAGAGCATGTTAAAAAATACTTGAGTCACTAATTCCTAAGCCTGAGGTGAGACTCAGCAGTTGATACTCTAACAAGTTCCCAGGAAGGACAAGTGTTTCTCAAACTCAGAAACCATTAGGTGTCCTTTTGGGGGTTCCAAAGAGCTCTGGTACTCTAGTCCTTTATGTCTAAGCACAGAAAAGAATTCAGCAAGAGAAAGGTGATGAATAAGAAGTGGTTTATTAGAATAGGATGCTTGTGAGGCTTACAGGCAGTTGGGTGAGAAATGCCATGCCCTGAGAATTTATTGGGCTACAGTTTTATAATCAGAGAAAAAATGGAGAGGGGAGAAAAGAACTTATTGTCTTTCTTGAGTAGACATCACGTTTTCATCATCAGCTCCTCCTCCAGGTTGGGCAGGAGAGTTTTCTTGTCCCTACATGGTCAAGCCGAGTCCACAAATTACTGTTTTTTTATGTGTGCAGAAAGCATGTCTCAAGGATCATTAACTTACTGAGCTCACTGGACAGAATGTGGGGCTCATACTGTTATTGTTGTTTAGTCGCTCAGTCGTGTCTGACTTTTTTTGACCCCGTAGACTGCAGCCCACCAGGCTCCTCTGTCCATGGAATTCTCCAGGCAAGAATACTAGAGTGGGTTGCTCTTTCCTTCTCCAGGGGATCTTCCTGACCTAGAGAGGGAACCCTCACTGACAAGAGGATTTTTTACTGCTGAGCCACCAGGGAAACCCATACACAAGGTGTATATTTATGTTATTAAATTTCTTTCCCCTTGTTAATATTTTACTGCATACGGGATCTCAGCCACGGAACTTAGAAGAGTAGAGAGAAAATTCTTTTTCCTCCCCTTTAGCAACAGAGTCTCCATGGAAACATGGACAGGCAGCAGGTGGTAAGTCCAGACAGTTCTTGAGTGATGGGAGGGGTCCTGATAGTTGGACCAAGCTGGGTGGAGCCAGATGGGGCTCTTCAGGAGGCTTCCACCCTACTGTTGGCCCTACATGTTGAGTTTGCTGAGGTGTTCAAATGCCATTTTTTGTGTTTGAAAACATTTGGATCCACCTCCTTGCAAAGGTGGAAGTTCACTAGTAGCTCAGTCCCCTCGGCTGTGCTGTGATCCACCTGACTCCTTACTCCTTTAAAAAAAAGCTTGGTGGTGGGAATTTCCCTGCTGGTCCAAAGGTTAGGACTCTATGCTTTTAATGCAAGGGGCACAGGTTCGATCCCTAGTTGGAAAACTAAGATCCTGGGGGCTGTGTGGCACTGCCAAAACATAAAAATAAAAATAATAAAAAGCCATGGTGGAATAAACAGAGATAGATGGTTTGTTTTTTTGTATGGGGAGCGGGGAAGATGGCTTATCCAGGTGAGGTCAGGATGGCTACGGAGACATTTCAGACACCTTGAGCCAGCAAAGTGCTCCAAGCTTCTCTGCCACAAGCCTGTCCCATGAGAACTGTCTGTTTTCCTAAAGACCAAATGTTCACACACAGAAAAAAAATCAATTGGGATCCAATGGAATTCATCAAAAATTAAATTAGAAAAGAGTGAATCAATTCAATCAGAAGGAACCAAATTTTGATTAAATTAATTAAATCAAACCAATTTAATAAAAAAATGGAAATAGCACTTTAATTTTAGAGGTATAGAGAAGAGTGCATAGATTAAGACAAGGTGTATTTACAGCACTGTTTTGCAATCCTGACTGTACGTGGTAATCTCCTGAGGTGTTACTGAGGCCTGAGTACTACTAAGTACTTTAAAAAAAATTTGCTGTTTGTATTTTTGGCTGCACTGGGTCTTCGTTGCTGCACTAGGGCTTTCTCCAGCTGTGGTGAGCCGGGCTACTTTGTAGTTGCAGAGCACGGGCTTTAGGCAAGTCGGCTCCAGTAGTTGCAGCTCGTGGGCTCCAGAGCTCAGGCTCAGTAGTTGTGGTGCATGGGCTTAGTTAGACCGTGGCTTATGCGATCTAGTTCCAAGACCAGGGATCGAATCCATGTCCCCTGCATTGGCCACCAGGGAAGTCTCCCAATAAATTATTATCATGATTTAATTGGTTTGAGGTGGGACTTGGGCAAGAGGCTGCTGCTGCTGCTGCTGCTGCTAAGTCGTTCAGTCGTGTCCGACTCTGTGCGACCCCATAGACGGCAGCCCACCGGGCTCCCCTGTCCCTGGGATTCTCCAGGCAAGAACACTGGCGTGGGTTGCCATTTCCTTCTCCAATGCATGAAAGTGAAAAGTGAAAGTGAAGTCGCTCAGTCGTGTCCGACCCTCAGCGACCCCATGGACTGCAGCTTTCCAGGCTCCTCTGTCCATGGGATTTTCCAGGCAAGAGTACTACTGGAGTGGGGTGCCATTGCCTTCTCCTTGGGCAAGAGGACTTTGAAAAATTTCCCTCTAAAGAAATCTCTTTTACATACATACACATACACACATGTATTTAGCTCAATGGGATCATGGTGAACGTTTGTTTTTTTGACGTGGACCATTTTTAAAGTCTTTATTTAGTTTTTTACAATGTTGGTTCTGTTGTTTATATCCTGGTTCTTTGGCCATAAGGCATGTGGGATCGTAGCTCCCTGACCAGGGATCGAACCTAAACCCCTTGCATTGGAAGGCGAAGTCTTAACAATGGGACTGCCAGGAAAATCCCTATCCTACTTGTTATTAACTTTGCTTTTTCTATTTTATTAAGTAATGTTATTCTGCAAGCATTTTTATATGTCAATAGATTCTTGTTTACAGGATTATTTTAACTTAGACATTTTATAGGTACTATTCTATGTAGCAGACTTAGCCTACATAGTACATTTCATATACTCTAAATGTGTGATTTAGATCTTTAAATGTCTAAATAGTATTTCATATTGTCAAGTTACAATAATTAACTAACATCATTCTATTAGGTATACAGTCTTAACTTTTTCACTGTCGTAAATAACATGTCAGTAAAGAAGCCACTACATAATTTATTTTGTGCCTAACAATAATTATTTCCTGAGAATCAATGTTTATCATCTACATTAAACTGTCTACATGAGTAGAAGGTGGCATTTCATATTGATTCTTTGTTCCATTTTTTAAAAAAAGTTACTGGTGGAGTTGAACATTTGTGTATGTGCAGAGTTGTATTTGTTTTATTTTAACAGCTTGTAGCTTTTTCTCCTTGAATTGTCTCCGAATGCTTCATCCTCCATAACCAGGGAAAAACCTGGCTTCTGGACTTGTTCTTGCCCCCTATGATAGTATTTGCCCTGGTCTTCTTTCAGAAGCTGCTGAACACATTTTGGATGACATTCTAAACCTTCTTGAAGAAATACCTTTATATTCACTCCAGACCTGGCATTCCACAGGTATCTGGTCCTGGGGGATACCCAGAGATGCTGTGCTGGAGCAATTTGGCCAAGAACAGGGAAAAACAGGGGGGAAGTCCCTCTTCCCCTTCCCTCTCTTCAGTTTCTCTCTAATGCCTCTTTTTTGGCAAATTCTAAAAGGACTCCCTCTGGCAAGTGGATCCAAGAAATGGAGTTGGCAGAGTCTCTGCTCCAGTTCTGTTAAGCAGCAAATAAAAGGATGGATCAATAAGTAGCACACAGGGACTTACCTGATAGTCCAAAAGTTAAAACTCCAAGCTTCCAAAGCAGGGGACAGAGGTTCAGTCCCTGGTTGGGAAACTAAGATCCCACATGCTACGTGGCCAAAAAAAAATTAAATAATAATAATAATAAGTAGCATACAGAAGGGTAAGACCCAAGGGCCCAGTGTCCTTGAGACACAGCTCACCTGGATTTTATCACCCATCTATCTCTACATGTTTACGGCCCTCTGGTAGTTCCCACCATGAGAACGGTTCATTCCTAGTGCCGACAGGTGCCTCCATGTATGGTCGGCTTCATGGTCACTGAGATGCTCTTCCTTTCTCGGGCTAATCACCAGGTGCCCTCTGATAGGCTATTGGCCTCTTGGTTTTGGAAGGCGACTCCATTAAGATCGATTCCACTAAGTTGATGTCAGCTCCAGATGGCAAAATGACACATACCAAACAGGAAATGAAATATTTCCCTTGCTATCTCTACAAAACACAATGAGACTGTCAATTTGACCTCTAGAGAATTCTCATATATCTTACTGACTTCCTGCCATCAGAACGTCAAGTGCATGCGATGATGGCTTTCCTCTTCCTGCTGAGCCTCTGCATCCGGGTCACTCTGGCCACAGAACGTCATAGCCAAGAACAGTAGAAATGTGCCGACCAGCCTTTCGTCCCTCTGGGTGGAGACACCATGGTTTCTCCTACAGGCTGCTGCTGTTTAGTTGCTAAACCATGTCTGACAGTTTGCAACACCATAGACTGTAGCCCACCAGGCTCCTCTGCCCGTGGGATTTCCCAGGCAAGAGTGCTGGAGTGGGTGCCATTGCCTTCTCCAGGGGAGCTTCCCAAGCCAGAGATCGAGCCTGCATCTCTTGTATCTTCTGCATTGGCAGGTGGATTCTTTACCAGTGCGCCACCTGGGAAGCCCTTTGGTGAAGAGGGAATCCATGCAATCAAGCACATATATTTATAGAAGGTTTCTGCTAGTCCTGAGGAGCAGTCATCACCATGAAGGATTTTAGTGCTTTTCTAGATCTGAGGAGATACATAAATTGGGCTTGAGGTAAGAGTTAGACGGGCTCTAGTTTAGACATTTACAACTGCCCTTCTGTTTGCATGTCATGGGACACAAAGAAGAGGGCTTCAGGCTGCACACTTACAACTTGTTTCTGGTTTGCATTCCCAAAACAAGAGATAGATGGGCTCCAGTTGAGGAATTTACAATCAGCCTCCTCTTTGCCTATCAAAATGGAAATAACAACAAAAACAGGGTAAATAGCCAGTGTTTGTCTCTTGTAAACACCTAAACTGAGGCCCTTCTAACTCCTACCTAAGGCTCATAAAAATCAGCTCCTGAAAATATTCAACTATTCAAAGGCCTGTTCTGCCCATTTTTCCCAAAGCACAGAGTTCCTCTTCTTGCTCTCCACCCAGAACTCCTTCCAGGGGGTGTTAAAAGTCAGAAGCCACAGCATCACATGATCTAACTCTTGTAGAAGTAGATGACACCTGCCTGTGTCTAGTGCCAATTTTTATCTGTCACCTCTTACTCTATGTATTGCTTATTCACTTTGTTTATCATTCAGTAAAATTCCTTTTTCTGTCTTTTGCTTTCTCCTTGAGACTCAACCTCACATTTCCTCTTGTTTCCATGCCCACTCCACCCAGGGTGGCTCACCAAGACCCATTCAGCTGCACCAGAATCTCCTCTCTGGAACTGCCACATCTATTCACTGGGGCCACCGTGACCTGCTCCTTGGAAGAAAAGCTATGACAAGCCCAGACAGTGTATTAAAAAGCAGAGACATCACTTTGCCAACAAAGGTCTGTATAGTCAAAGCTATGGCTTTTCCAGTAGTCACAGACGGATGTGAGAGTTGGACCGTGAAGAAAACTGAGCACCAAAGAACTAATTATTTCAAATTGTGCTGGAGAAGATTCTTGAGAGTCATTTGGACTGCAAGGAGATAAATCCTAAAGGAAATCAAGCCTGAATATTCACTGGAAGGACTGATGCTGAAGATGAAGCTTTAATCCTTTGGCCACCTAATGCAAAGAGTCGGTGGAAAAGACTTAGATGCTGGGAGAGATTGAGGACAGGAGAAGAAGGGGATGACAGAGGACGAGATAGTTGGATGACATCACTGACTCGATGGATGTAAGTTTGAGCAAACTCCAGGAGATAGATAGTGAAGGACAGGGAAGCCTAGCATACTGCAGTCCATGGGGTCACAAAGGGTCAGACACAACTGAGCAACTGAACAATAGCAACGTTCTGGCCTGCAAGGCATCCTTGTCCTCAGGTACTTTCGTTCCTCCCCTCAGACTGTCCCTGATCAACTCACACAGAGGCTTCCCTGATTCTGTGTAAGGCTCTTGCCAGAGGAGCTGGAAGGGTGATTTTTGAAAGGGAGGATTGGCTTGGGTGAGGATGAGGGCCATTTCCCACCATCATCAGCTTCCCCTCCCCCATCAGGCTTCAATGGGAAGCAGGACACAACTCAGCAGGACAGTGACCCTCCCCGCTGGATGCACCCTCTGCTTATACCAACCCAAGGGTGGCTCTGCTAGGTGGTTGTGATCAGCAAAAGCTGGGGTTGGAGGGCACAGGGGGCCTCATCTCATCACAGATACCCATCCTCCATAATAAATGCTCTTTCCCCAAACTTCCAAGTGCCTGTGGGAGCCAGTACTCTCGACACAAAGGACTCCTGTTGGTCCCTGGGCTTCTCTCTGATGCCCCCACTGGAAGTGGTCAGATGGACGTTGCCTGGCCAGTTTGTCTTAGAAAGCTCTACTCAACAGATTCTATTTAGAATTCAGTGCCAGAGAAAGGCCCACTCCCTCAAGGAGAAGGTATGCTTCTGCCTCTTTACTAGAAAGACTGATGTCAAAGCTCTCTTTGCTCTCCTGGGGGTAAACTTGTAACCAAGCAGGCAGGGCCCTCTGGGGCCTTCCCAGAACAGGTCTTTCCCCATATCCTCTGCTTTAGCTCCTCTCTGAATAGTATTTAACACATATAGTGTTTAGTCCCTCAGTAACTCAGTCATATCTGACTCTTTGTGACCCCAAGGACTGTAGCCCACAAGGTTCCTCTGTCCATGGGTATTCTCCAGGCAAGAATATTGGAGTAGGTTGCCTTGCCCTTCTCCAGGGATACAAATAGTATTTGATGCAAATTTCCTGAGATGTTCTGCAGATGTGAAACCCCTCAATCAAATAGAAGATGTTAACTACTTGAAGACCCTGAGCACACAGTCCCAAGCCTCTTGGAGCCTAAGTTCACTCCTGTGACCCCCATGTTAGCTCACCATCAATCAGAGAATTGTGCATAAACTGTTCACAGACCCTTTGACCCTCTGCGTCAGTGGATTTTAAAAGAGCTTTGTTGAAACCCTTCAGAGAGCTTGGGGCTTTTTAGAGTGTGAAGGACTGAGCAGGCAAGCATCCATCTCCTTCCATGGCCCTGCAATAAACTTTTCCCTGCTCCAAACTCTGATGTTTTGGTGTGTTTGGCATCACTGTGTGTCGGGCACATACTTGCGCTAACACAATGAACCAAGAGCAGTGGCAAAACAGGAAGAATCACAGAGTCAGCTTTGTGAGCTTGTGAGTGGCTCCACTTTCTGGCGGGGCAAATGGTTACAGGGAATCCTCAAAGCCCACACAGAAACTTGGAGTCAGTAGGGTGTAAAAGAGGGAAGGAGGGACGCTTCCATCACTCACTGATGGCTGGATTTTTGCTGGATTAATGAATAACTAAATGAACGTGCTTGTGAATGCGTGAGTGAATAAGAGAATGGACAAACAAATCTGTTTTTGTGAGACAAATTCACTGCGAGCTGATACACTGCCTGGGGTGCAATTGAGATACAGGCAGTCCCCTACATACAAACAAATCTCATTCTGAGAGAGAGATCATAAGTCCAATTTGTTTGTTAAGTCCAACAAACTTAGCCTCAGTACCCAACTAACACAGTCAGCTATATATTAATAGTACTGTACTGTCATAGGCTTAAAATACTTTTCACACAAATAGCACATGAAAAACAAACACAAAAACTAAAGAACATTTTTTTAAATTTAATTTTTTTATTTGGCCACATTGTGTGGCATTTGAAATCTTAGTTCCCTGACCAGGGATTGAACCCATGACCCCTACATTGGGAATGAAGAGTCCTAACCACTGAATTCTTCGGAACTCTGCATTCAGATGGGAATATCTTTCCTTTTCTCCTTTGCTTTTTGCTTCTCCTCTTTTCACAACTATTTGCAAGGCCTTCTTAGATAGTCATTTTGCTTTTTTGCATTTCTTTTCCATGGGGGTGGTCTTGATCCCTGTCTCCTGTACAATGTCATGAACCTCCATAGTTCATCAGGCACTCTGTCTATCAGATCCAGTCCCTTAAATCTATTTCTCACTTCCACTGTATAATCATAAGGGGTTTGATTTAGGTCATACCTGAATGGTCTAGTGGTTTCCCTCACTTTCTTCAATTTAAGTCTGAATTTGGCAATAAGGAGTTCATGATCTGAGCCACAGTCAGCTCCTGGTCTTGTTTTGTTGACTGTATAGAGCTTCTCCATCTTTGGCTGCAAAGAATATAATCAATCTGATTTCGGTGTTGACCATCTGGTGATGTCCATGTGTGAGTCTTCTCTTGTGTTGTTGGAAGAGGGTGTTTGCTATGACCAGTGTGTTCTCTTGGCAAAACTCTATTAGCCTTTGCCCTGCTTCATTCTGTACTCCAAGGCCAAATTTGCCTGTTACTCCGGGTGTTTCTTGACTTCCTACTTTTGCATTCCAGTCCCCTATAATGAAAAGGACATCTTTTTTGGGTGTTAGTTCTAAAAGGTCTTGTAGGTCTTCACAGAACTGTTCAACTTCATCTTCTTTAGCATTACTGGTTGGGGCATAGACTTGGATTACTGTGATATTGAATGGTTTGCCTTGGAAATGAACAGAGATCATTCTGTCATTTTTGAGATTGCATCCAAGTACTGCATTTCAGACTCTTTTGTTGACCAAGATGGCTACTCCATTTCTTCTGAGGGATTCCTGCCCACAGTAGTAGATATAATGGTCATCTGAGTTAAATTCACCCATTCCAGTCCATTTTAGTTTGCTGATTCCTAGAATGTTGATGTTCACTCTTGCCATCTCCTGTTTGACCACTTCCAATTTGCCCTGATTCATGGATCTAACATTCCAGGTTCCTACACAATATTGCTCTTTACAGCATCGGTTTTGTTGACTGTATAGAGCTTCTCCATCTTTGGCTGCAAAGAATATAATCAATCTGATTTCGGTGTTGACCATCTGGTGATGTCCATGTGTAGAGTCTTCTCTTGTGTTGTTGGAAGAGGGTGTTTGCTATGACCAGTGTGTTCTCTTGGCAAAACTCTATTAGCCTTTGCCCTGCTTCATTCTGTACTCCAAGGCCAAATTTGCCTGTTACTCCGGGTGTTTCTTGACTTCCTACTTTTGCATTCCAGTCCCCTATAATGAAAAGGACATCTTTTTTGGGTGTTAGTTCTAAAAGGTCTTGTAGGTCTTCACAGAACTGTTCAACTTCATCTTCTTTAGCATTACTGGTTGGGGCATAGACTTGGATTACTGTGATATTGAATGGTTTGCCTTGGAAATGAACAGAGATCATTCTGTCATTTTTGAGATTGCATCCAAGTACTGCATTTCAGACTCTTTTGTTGACCAAGATGGCTACTCCATTTCTTCTGAGGGATTCCTGCCCACAGTAGTAGATATAATGGTCATCTGAGTTAAATTCACCCATTCCAGTCCATTTTAGTTTGCTGATTCCTAGAATGTTGATGTTCACTCTTGCCATCTCCTGTTTGACCACTTCCAATTTGCCCTGATTCATGGATCTAACATTCCAGGTTCCTACACAATATTGCTCTTTACAGCATCGGACCTTGCTTCTATCACCAGTCACATCCACAGCTGAGTATTGTTTTTGCTTTGGCTCCATCCCTTCATTCTTTCTGGAGTTATTTCTCCACTGATCTCCAGTAGCATATTGGGCACCTACTGACCTGGGAGTTCCTCTTTCAGTATCCTACCATTTTGCTTTTTCATAGTGTTCATGGGGTTCTCAAGGCAAGAATACTGAAGTGTTTTGCCATTCCCTTCTCCAGTGGACCACATTCTGTCAGACCTCTCCACCATGACCTGTCTGTCTTGGGTGGCCCCACACGACATGGCTTAGGTTCACTGAGTTAGACAAGGCTGTGGTCTATGTGATCAGATTGGCTAGTTTTCTGTGATTATGGTTTCAGTGTGTCTGCCCTTGACGCCCTCTCACAACACCTACCATCTTACTTGGGTTTCTCTTACCTTGGACATGGGATATCTCTTCACGGCTGCTTCAGGAAAGTGCAGCCTCTGCTCCTTACCTTGGACGAGGGTATCTCTTCACGGCTGCCCCTTCTGACCTTGAATTTGGAGTAGCTCCTCTCGGCCTTCCTGCACTGTGCAGCCACCGCTCCTTGGACATGGGGTAGCTCCTCTCCGCTGCCACTTCCAAAGCCTTCTTCAGTGATCAGTGCAAAGAAATAGAGGAAAACAATAAAATGGGAAAGACTAGAGATCTCTTCAAGAAAATTAGAGATATCAAGGGAACATTCCATGCAAAGATGGGTTCAATAAATGACAGAAATGGTATGGACCTAACAGAAGCAGAAGATATTAAAGAGATAGCAAGAATACACAGAAGAACTGTACAAAAAAGATCTTCATGACCCGGATAATCACGATGGTGTGATCACTCACCTAGAGCCAGACATCCTGGAATGTAAAGTCAAGTAGGCCTTAGAAAGCATCATTATGAACAAAGCTAGTGGAGGTGATGGAATTCCAGTTGCTGCTGTTGCTAAGTCACTTCAGTCATGTCCAACTCTGTGTGACCCCATGGACTGCAGCCTTTCAGGCCCCTCTATCCATGGGATTTTCCAGGCAAGAGTACTGGAGTGGGTTGCCATTGCCTTCTCCACAATTTCAGGTGAGCTATTTCAAATCCTGAAAGATGATGCTGTGAAAGTGCTGCACGCAATATGCCAGCAAATTTGGAAAACTTAGCAGTGGCCACAGGACTGGAGAAGGTCAGTTTTCATTCCAATCCCAAAGAAAGGCAATGCCAAAGAATGCTCAAACTACCGCACAATTGTACTCATCTCACATGCTAGTAAAGTAATGCTCAAAATTCTCCAAACCAGGCTTCAGCAATATGTGAACCGTGAACTTCCAAATATTCAAGCTGGATTTAGAAAAGGCAGAGGAACCACAGATCAAATTGCCAACATCTGCTGGGTCATGAAAAAGCAAGAGAGTTTCCTCAAATAGCCAAAGCCATCTTGAGAAAGAAGAATGGAACTGGAGGAATCAACCTGCCTGACTTCAGGCTTTACTAGACAGCATTTTAAAAAGCAGAGACATTACTTTTCCGACAAAAGTCCGACTTCAAAGCTATAATTTTTCCAGTAGTCATGTATGGATGTGATAGTTGGACTGTGAAGAAAGTTGAGCACTGAAGAATGATGTTTTTGAACTATGGTGTTGGAGAAGACTCTTTAGAGTCCCTTGGACTGCAAGGAGATCCAACCAGTCCATCCTAAAGGAAATCAGTCCTGAATATGCATTGGAAAGACTGATGTTGAAGCTGAAACTCCAATAATTTGGCCACCTGATGCAAATAGCTGATTCATTGGAAAGAGACCCTGATGCTGGGAAAGACTGAAAGCAGAAGGAGATGGGTCGACAGAGGATGAGATGGTTGGATGGCATCACCGACTCAATGGACATGAGTTTGAGTAAACTCTGGGAGTTTGTGATGGACAGGGAGGCCTGGCGTGCTGTGGTTCATGGGATTGCAAAGAGTCGGACATGACTGAGTGACTGAACTGAACTGAACTGATATGAAAAATTTTTTCTGCTGTATGGCTTGGCATTTCATTATCTTACTGGTGTCTTTGTTTTTAACTAAAATTTTAAATTTATTAATTAAAAAAATTTTTTTCTCTGCTGAGTCTTTTCTGCTGTGTTTAGTTGCAGTGCACTGGCTTCTCACTGTGGTGGCTTCTCTTCAGGCGGAGCAAAGGTTTTGGAAGGCATGGGCTTTAATAGTTGTGGACACAGGGTCAATAGTTGTGGCACGCGGGCTTAGTTGCCCTGCAGTATGTGGAATCTTCCCAGATTAGGTATCAAACTGGTGTCCTTTGTATTGGCAAGTGGATTCTTTACCAGTGGACCACCAGGAAAGTCCTGGTTTTAACTAAACTTTTGATTTTGAGATAATTGTAGATTCACATGCAATTGTAAGTAATAATACAGGCAGATCCTTTGCACTCTTAACTCATTTTCCCCATAATAGCATATTGCCAAACTATAGTACAACATGACAACTGAAATATTGATACAGCGAAGATATAGAACATTTCCTCTAGCTCATGGATTCCTCCTGTTATCCACTAATAGCCACAGGCACGCCCCTCCTACCCCTCACTCCTTTAAACCCTGGCAACTAATTTGTTCTCTATTTCTGGAATTGTATCATTTCAAATAGGTTAGATAAATGGACTCTTACAGTATGTAACCTTTTGGGATTGTCTTTTTCACTCAACATAACTCTTTGAAGATTTAATCCAGGTTGTTGCTTATATCAGTAGTTTATTTCTTTTTGTTGCTGACTAGTAACCCACAGTATGAGACTACCACAACTGTTAAACCATTCACCTGTTAAAGGATGTATGGGTTGTTTCCAGCTTTTGGTGACTATGAATAAAGTTGCTGTAAACATCTGTGTACCGCTTTTTACATGAACCTGCATTGTCATTTCTTTAGGACAAATTCCCAGGAGCATAATTGCTGGATCTCATGGTAGTTGCATGCTTATTTCCTCCACATACATTTAGAGCTACATCAGACAGTGTTATGATTTTTATTTCAAACATCAAATATAACTTATAAAACTCAAGAGGAAAAAGTAAGTCTAATGTTTTTACTCATATTTTTGCTTTACTGTGTTTTCTTCTTTTCGGATGTTCCAAAATTCTTTCTTTTATCATTTTCAATCTATTTAGAGTGTTTAGTTTAGCCACTGTTTAGGGTCTGAGTAAACAATATTGCTCGTTAAGAGTAATATTGCATAGGAACCTGGAATGTTAGGTCCATGAATCAAGGCAAATTGGAAGTGGTCAAACAGGAGATGTCAAGAGTGAACATCGACACTTTAGGAATCAGCAAACTAAAATGGACGGGAATGGGTGAATTTAATTCAGATGACTATTACATCTACTACTGTGGGCAAGATTCCCTTAGAAGAAATGGATTAGCCATCATAATCAGCAAAAGACTCCGAAATACAGTACTTGGATGCAACTCAAAAACAACAGAATGATCTCTGTTCGTTTCTAAGGCTAACCATTCAATATCACAGTAATCCAAGTCTATGCCCCAACCAGTAATACTGAAGAAGCTGAAGTTGAATGGTTCTATGAAGACCTACAAGACATTCTAGAACTAACACACAAAAAAGATGTTCTTTTCATTATAGGGGACTGGAACACAAAAGTACAGAATCAAGAAATACCTGGAGTAACAGGCAAATTTGGCCTTGGAGTATAAAATGAAGCAGGGCAAAGGCTAACAGAGTTTTACCAAGAGAACGCACTGGTCATAGCAAACACCCTCTTCCAACAACACAAGAGAAGACGCTACACCTAGACATCACCAGTTGGTCAACGCCAAAATCAGATTGATTATATTCTTTGCAGCTAAAGATGGAGAAGTCCTATACAGTCAGCAAAAACAAGACTGGGAGCTGACTGTGGCTCAGATCATGAACTCCTTATTGCCAAATTCAGACTTAAATTGAAGAAAGTAGGGAAAACTACTAGACCATTCAGGTATGACCTAAATCAGATCCCTAACGATTATACAGTGGAAGTGAGAAATAGATTCAAGGGATTAGATCTGATAGACAGAGTGCTTGATGAACTATGGACAGAGGTTCGTGACATTGTACAAGAGACAGGGAGCAAGTCCATCCCCAAGGAAAAGAAATGAAAAAAGGCAAAATGGTTGTCTGAGGAGGCCTTACAAGTAGCTGTGAAAAGAAGAGAAGCAAAAAGCAAAGGAGGAAAGGAAAGATATACCCATTTGAATGCAGAGTTCCAAAGAATACCAAGGAGAGATAAGAAGGCCTTCCTGAGCAAGCATTGTAAAGCAATAGAGGAAAGCAATAGAGGAAAACAATAGAATGGGAAAGTCTAAAGTTATCTTCAAGAAAATTAGAGATACTAAGGGAAGAAGGCTGAGTGCCGAAGAATTGATGCTTTTGAACTGTGGTGTTGGAGAAGACTCTTGAGAGTCCCTTGGACTGCAAGGAGATCCAACCAGTCCATTTTGAAGGAGATCAGCCCTGGGTGTTCTTTGGAAGGAATGATGCTAAAGCTGAAGCTCCGGTACTTTGGCCACCTCATGTGAAGAGTTGACTCATTGGAAAAGACTTTGATGCTGGGAGGGATTGTGGGCAGGAGGAGAAGGGGACGACAGAGGATGACATGGCTGGATGGCATCACTGACTCGATGGGCATGAGTCTGAGTGAACTCTGGGAGTTGGTGATGGACAGGGAGGCCTGGCATGCTGGGATTCATGGGGTCACAAAGAGTCGGACACGACTAAGTGACTGAACTGAACTGAACTGAAGGGAACATTTCATGCAAAGATGGGCACAATAAAGGACAGAAATGGTATGGACCTAACAGAAGCAGAAGATATTAAGAAGAGGTGGCAAGAATACACAGAATTATACAAAAACGATCTTCACGACCCAGATTGTTGAAGCCAGGCTTCAACAGTACGTGAACTGTGAACTTCCAGATCTAGCTGGATTTAGAAAAGGCAGAGGAACCAGAGATCAAATTGCCAACATCTGTTGGATCAACAAGAAAGCAAGAGAGTTCCAGAAAAACATATATTTTTGCTTTATTGACTATGTCAAAGCCTTTGTGTGGACCACAACAAACTCTGGAAAATTCTTATAGAGATAGGAATACCAGACCATCTGACCTGCCTGCCCCTTGAGAAATCTGTATGCAGGTCAGGAAGCAACAGTTAGAACTGGACGTGGAATAACAGACTGGTTCCAAATAGGGAAAGGAGTATGTCAAGGCTGTATATTGTCACCCTGCTTATTTAACTTCTATGCAGAGTACATCATGAGAAATGCTGGCTGGATGAAGCACAAGCTGGAATCAAGATTGCCAGGAGAAATATCAATAACCTCAGATATGCAGATGACACCACCCTTATGGCAGAAAGTAAAGATGAACTAAAGAGCCTCTTGATGAATGTGAAAGAGGAGAGTTAAAAACTTGGCTTAAAGCTCAACATTCAGGAAACTAAGATCATGGTATCTGGTCCCATCACTTCATGGCAAATAGATGGGTAAACAGTGGAAACAGTGACGTACTTTATTTTTTTGTGTTCCAAAACCACTGCAGATGGTTACTGCACCCATGAAATTAAAAGATGCTTAGTCCTTGGAAGAAAAGTTATGACCAACCTAGAAAACCTGTTAAAACACAGAGACATTACTTTGCTGACAAAAGTCCGACTAGTCAAAGCTGTGGTTTTTGCAGTAGTCATGTGCAGATGTGAGAGCTGAACTATAAGAAAGCTGATCACTCAAGAGTTGACACTTTTAAACTGTGATGTTGGAGAAGACTATTGAAAGTCCGTTGGACTGCAAGGAGATCCAAACAGTCCATCAAAAGGAAATCACTCCTGAATTTTCATTGGAAGGACTGATGTTGAAGCTGAAACTCCAATACTTTGGCCACATGATGCGAAGAACTGATTCATTTGAAAAGACCCTGATGTTGGGAAAGAGTGAAGGCAGAAGGAGAAGGGGACGACAGAGGATGAGATGGTTGGACGGCATCACTGACTCGATAGACATGAGTTTGAGCAAGCTCCGGGGTTGGTGATGGACAGGGTGGCCTGGTGTGCTACAGTCCATAGGGTCACAAAGAATCGGCCACAACTGAGCGACTGAACTGAACTGAGGGTCAGAGTACTAGTGACAAATTATCTTCATTTTTCTTCATCTTAGACTGTCTTGATTTCTCCTTTATTTCCTAAAGGATATTTTCAATAGCTTTAGGATTCTGGGTTGACAGTGCTTTTCTTACAGCATTTAAAAAAACTTTGTGCTACTTCCTTTCTCTTCCATGGTTTCTGATGGGAAATCCACTGTCCTTTTTTTTTTTTTTTTTCTGCTGTAGGTAGGTAAGGTGTTGCTTTTTTTCTCCTGTTTCCAAGATTTTTCTCTGTCTTTAGTTTTTAGGAAGTCTTGACCATATCTTAACGTGGATTTCTTTGGTTTTATCTTGTTTGGGATTGGCTCACCTTCTATAGGGTTGTATGTTTTGCCAAATTTGGGGGGTTTTCAGCCATTATTTTTTTGAGTACTTTTTTTTTTCAGCTTTGCCCTCTGTTGCCTCATGATATAGGCTACATGATACAAATGTTCGATCTCTTGGTAGAATCCCACAGGTCCTTGAGGCTCTGTTCTTTACCCACCCA
>SJXQ01007204.1:49746-139766 GCA_006408695.1 Aepyceros melampus | reverse complement strand
TCTCCTGAGGCCACACGAGAAGGTCCCTGATGTCCCCGTCGTAACTCGAGAAGGACCTGCTTCAACTCGAGAAACACCAGGAGGTTCTCCCTTCCATGCACGTTGAGGCCCTTTTCCTGTCTCTTATACACATCTCTTTTCTCTCCATTGTTCAGATTGGGTAGTTTTTCTGTCTTCTAGTTCACCGATTTACCTGTCCTCTACATTCTGCTGTTGAGCCATCCACTGAATTTCGTATTTAGATGACTGTATTTTTTTGTTCCAAAATTTCAATTAAAAAATGTAAAAATGTTAAAAAAAATGTACACTTAAAAATGGTTAAGATGATAAATGTGTGTATTTTTTTTTTGGCTGCACTGCACAGCTGTGGGATTTTAGTTCCTGGACCATGGATTGAACCCAGGCCATGGCAGTGAAACCATCAAATCCTAACCACTGAAACACCAGGGAATTCCTTGTCATGTGTATTTTAACACAATTAAAAATTCAATTTGGTTCCTCCTTACATATTCTGTTTTCTTTGTGGAGACTTTCTATTTCTTTGCTGAGATTTTATATTATTTCATTTGTTTCATGTGTTTCTGTAATTGCTTGTGGAACATTTTTATGATGGTTGCTTTAAAATTTTTGTCAGGTAATTTTAAGCTTTCTGTCATCTCAGTGTTGGTATCTATTCCTTGTCTTTTTTCATTCAGTTCCTGGTTCTTGGTATGGTGAGTGATCCTCAATAGAAACTTTGACATTGCGGGTATTATAAGACTCTAGTTCTTATTTACATCTGTTTTAGCTGGTTCCCCTGATACCCCTGTTAATTCTCTATGCCCTTGAGAAATAAGCCAAATTAGCTACAATATATCATCCTGTGTATGCATTGCTGGATTTCAATTGCTAATATTTTGTTTACCATTGTTCAGGGGTAAAGTTGTCCTAAATTTTTCCTTTCCTATGTTTTCCTTTGGATTTAGTAGCCTGATGAGCTTTGCCTCAGTGAGTAGAAAAATGTCTATTCAGGTCCTTTGCTCATTTACAATTAGAGTTATTTGGTTTTTTGCTATTAAGTTGCATGAGTTTCTGCTATGTATTATATATATATATGTATGTATATTTATCATCACAATGTACACTTTAAATATTTTATAATTTCTTTTTTCAATTTTCCTTCAATAAGGCTGTAATTTTAAAAAATAGAAGGAACAAATAAATAATATGAAAATGAAAAAAATGCAGAAACTGCAGATAGGTAGAATTTTTAAAATAATATGATAACAATGTCAGTACATTTTAAAAAACAAAATGAAAAATTTCCTAGAAAAATCTAAATTACTTAAGTTAATTCAAGGAAAAAATAGGAAACTTAAAGAAAACAATACCATTAGAAAATTTGACTTGGTAGGTAAAAATATCTGTCTTACAGATGGACGTGCATACTTGCACATACACACACACACACATATACAAATGTAGCAAATAAAAAAGGCCTCAGGTCTTTTATAGGCAAGCTTTACCAATTTTAAAGATCAGGTAATTCTTGTATTAAATGCCATAGTGAAACAAAAGAAGGCGAGCTTGCCAGCTGATTTTATGAAGCTACTATAACTTTGGTACCAAAACTAGATAAGGACAATGCAAGAAAAAATATATAAATCAATCTCAGGAACATAAAAAATAACATTCTAAATACAAGTTAGCAGTATGACTATAACGTGTAAAACATATAACCAGCAGGAAACTGCTGTGTAACATAGGGAGCCCAGCCTGGTGCTCCGTGACAGCCTAGAAGAGTGAAATGTGGGGGGAGGGGGACTCGAGAGGGAGGGAGTATGTACAACCAGTATAAAAGCCCAATTCATGTCAATGTATGGTAGAGACTGCCACAACACTGTAAAGCAAGTGTCGTCCGAAAATAAAAAAGTAGCAGTATGTTTTTACGTTTGTCAGAATCAAGGATGGATATGTGGCAGATTCACCATTAGAAAAATCGAACAATATAATTCAGCACATTAACAGATTAATAAAGAAAAAACTATGATCATCTTAATACACATCAAAGTTAAAAATCGTAAAACACAATTCAACATTAATAATAAGAGAAAATCTTCTGGGCAGAATAGAAGTAGTAGAGAATTTTCTGAACTTGATTGTTGTCTTCAACCAAAACCCCAAAGCAAACAGTGTTCTTAGTAGGGAGACTTTAGAAGTGTTCTGTTAGTATTTCCTCATTAAAAGCAGAGACAGTTCAAGGATGACCACTGCTGCCCTCACTGTTACTGCCGTCACTGTTGGACATTGTCCCTGAGCCCCTAGCACGTGCAATAAGAGGAAGTGTGGTATAGAGAGAAGCAGGGGGAGGGAAGGGTACCCATCAGGTGTGTATGTGACTGCAACTATCAGAAACCCTAACTAGCAGGGCTTAAACAGTGAGCTCATTTGTCTCCTAAGGAATCAGGAATTAGGGAAACTAGCGATGATGCTGCTTATAACACTGCATTGTAACAACTCTCTTTCTGCTTTACCTTCTTTAGCATGTTTCATTCATCCACCTCACAGCTCTAAGATGACTCCTGCAGATTTGTGCCTTAACATGCTCATTCCAGGCAGGAAGAGGGGGAAACAGTAGCACCAGTCTCTTCCCAGAAGCCCTTGAACGGGCCTCCCTTCACTTCTCACTGGTCACACGGCCACTGTCAAAGACAAGAAAGGCTGAAAGTGAATGTGCAAGGATAAGATTAGGATTAGTATTAGGATTGGTACATAAACGAAATACTTAGTATTATTGATTATGCTTGGTCTAATCCATTCATGAAATTATGTTCTTTGAAATATATTTAATATCTGGGGCTCACTTAAAATATTACTTGTTATTTATCTAAAGTTTAAATTTAACTGCATACCCTTTAAAAAAAATTGTTTTCCTAAATCTGGAAACCCTAGAAGCTGGGGATGTTGATACTTTGAAAAAAAGTTGAGGTTCTAAAATTAGCAAGGAAAAAAGTGAGATGGCTTCTTGGGAAGCACATAACAATAAATTGCTACCATAAGAATCATACATATTTCCAGAAAGACAGGATTTTTTACCCCCTCACATTGAGGCAAAATTTACCCTACAGGTTTTTTCAGAATGGAAACTGAGTAGCAAAATAGGCAGTGTCTTAGGATGCAGACATTCATCAAATGCATGTATCCCATAAAGTTCAAGGCCATATGAAGTTATAAATTTAATGATAGTATTTCTGCAGGTAACAAAGAAAAACCTCCAAAAACTTTTTTTAGAGATAACCATTAACCATGGATTATCCATGTGAAATTGCAATCATGTCTTTATCCTACCAAATTTCAGTGAAATTTTAATAAATTCCTTTAAAAAGGAATTAATAAATTTAATTTAATAAATTCCTTTTAAATTCCTTTAAAAATTATGCCCACTTCTCAACTGCTATTTTGTTTCATCATGGTAATTTAGCAATAAGTCTCATTTGTCTGCAGGAACCTGAAAGTTAAACAAAACGTATACTGAAGTTGCAGATAATAGGAAGTTGCAGATAACAGACTTTACGGGTGAATCTGAATTCATACTATCCTCAGTATACAGTGTGAACTGACCTTCAAAGTTAGGGAGCCAAGGTCAAGTGGACAACTGGGTAGGAGAGCACAGAAGTCAAGGCAAAAACTTGGAGGATGAAGGTGGTGTCTTCACACACTACAGTCGTCCCTCTGTGTCCACGGGGGACTGGTTGGTTCCAGGACCTGCCGTGGATACCAAAATCTGCAGATGCTCAAGTGTCTTCCATAAAATGGCATTGCACAGTTGGCCCTATGTATTCCTGGGTTCTGCGTCTGTGGATTCAGCCAGCCATGGAGAGAAATTGGTTGAAGCTGTGATGCAGAATCCATTGTATAGCCAGTTGTATGGCCAATTGCATAACGTCGGGGAGGGTGGTGGGCAGTCTCACAGTACAGGAGGATCGCTGGAAGCAGAAAAACCAGAAAGGTGGTAAAATAGTGTTTATCCAACACAACAAAAGTCTTTTGTGGAGGTGATCTCTAGTGCTGAGACAATGGAAATCCTGCTACTTTTTAGGAGATGGCTGAAGACATCCCTGCAGCCTACCTGAGGCAGTGTGAGAGAACCAAGTGCTCGAAGTGGAATTCTACATTGTATATTGATGTGCTGTATTTGAAGAAAGTGAAAGTTGCCCAGTCGTGTCCGACTCTTTGCAACGCTATGAAATTCTCTAGGCCAGAATACTGGAGTGGGTAGCCTATCCCTTCTCCAGGGGATCTTCCCAACCCAGGAATCAAACCAGGGTCTCCTGCATTGCAGGTGGATTCTTTGCCTGAGCTATCAGGGAAGCCAAACTTTATTACCTCCTTCGAGCCAGAATCAACTCATGCGACCTAAGGATGAGAGCAGCTTATCACCTTTACAATCCTCTGCTCTACCAGCTGAGCTACCGAAGGGTGCTAATATTTGAAGAGTATCTGTTAATTCTTTCTAAGATTGTTGTTAGAGAACTGACAGAAAAGGGGTGGACTAAGGAAATGAGTAGAAAGAAGCCTCACTTCTTTGACTCAATTAATTATGTAAATAAATTATTTGTTCTCTTTCTTAAAAAGAACAGTGTAAGGATTTTTCTCTCCTGAGAATGTCAGATTTGAGCTGTTTTGCAAAGGCACCTGTGTTTGCTGAGACCCTAGCACATGCAATAAGAGAAAGCATGGTATCAGTTCAGTTCAGTTCAGTCACTCAGTCGTGTCTGACTCTTTGCAACCTCATGAATCACAGCACGCCAGGCCTCCCTGTCCATCACCAACTCCCAGAGTTCACTCAGACTCACGTCCATCGAGTCGGTGATGCCATCCAGCCATGTCATCCTCTGTCATCCCCTTTTCCTCCTGCCCACAATCCCTCCCAGTATCAGAGTCTTTTCCAATGAGTCCACTCTTCGCATGAGGTGGCCAAAGTATTGGAGTTTCAGCTTTAGCATCATTCCTTCCAAAGAACACCCAGGGCTGATCTCCTTCAGAATGGACTGGTTGGATCTCCTTGCAGTCCAAGGAACTCTCAAGAGTCTTCTCCAACACCTCAGTTCAAAAGCATCAACTCTTCAGCACTCAGCTTCTTCACAGTCCAACTCTCACATCCATACATGACCACTGGAAAAACCATAGCCTTGACGAGATGGACCTTTGTTGGCAAAGTAATGTCTCTGCTTTTCAATATGCTATCTAGGTTGGTCATAACTTTCCTTCCAAGGAGTAAGCGCCTTTTAATTTCATGGCTGCAGTCAACATCTGCAGTGATTTGGGAGCCCCCCAAAACAAAGTCTGACACTGTTTCCACTGTTTCCCCTTCTATTTCCCGTGAAGTGATGGGATTGTATGCCATGATCTTTGTTTTCTGAATGTTGGGCTTTAAGCCAACGTTTTCACTCTCCTCTTTCACTTTCATCAAGAAGCTATTTAGTTCCTCTTCACTTTCTGCCATGAGGGTGGTGTCATCTGCATATCTGAGGATATTGATATTTCTCCCAGCAGTCTTGATTCCAGCTTGTGCTTCTTCCAGCCCAGCGTTTCTCATGATGTACTGTTGGCAAAGTAATGTCTCTGCTTTTCAATATGCTATCTAGGTTGGTCATAACTTTCCTTCCAAGGAGTAAGCGCCTTTTAATTTCATGGCTGCAGTCAACATCTGCAGTGATTTGGGAGCCCCCCAAAACAAAGTCTGACACTGTTTCCACTGTTTCCCCTTCTATTTCCCGTGAAGTGATGGGATTGTATGCCATGATCTTTGTTTTCTGAATGTTGGGCTTTAAGCCAACGTTTTCACTCTCCTCTTTCACTTTCATCAAGAAGCTATTTAGTTCCTCTTCACTTTCTGCCATGAGGGTGGTGTCATCTGCATATCTGAGGATATTGATATTTCTCCCAGCAGTCTTGATTCCAGCTTGTGCTTCTTCCAGCCCAGCGTTTCTCATGATGTACTCTGCACATAAGTTAAATAAGCAGGGTGACAATATACAGCCTTGACGTACTCCTTTTCCTATTTGGAAACAGTCTGTTCCATGTCCAGTTCTAACTGTTGCTTCCTGACCTGCATATAGGTTTCTCAAGAGGCAGGTTAGGTGGTCTGGTATTCCCATCTCTTTAAGAATTTTCTAGAGTTTATTGTGGTCCACACAAAGGCTTTGACATAGTCAATAAAGCAGAAATAGATGTTTTTCTGGTACCCTCTTGCTTTTTCAATGATCCAGTGTATGATGACAATTTGATCTCTGGTTCCTCTGCCTTTTCTAAAACCAGCTTGAACATCTGGAAGTTCACGGTTCATGTATTGCTGAAGCCTGGCTTAGAGAATTTTGAGCATTACTTTACTAGCATGTGAGATGAGTGCAATTGTGTGGTAGTTTGAGCATTGTTTGGCATTGCCCTTCTTTGGGATTGGAATGAAAACTGACCTTTTCCAGTCCTGTGGCCACTGCTGAGTTGAAACCCAAGTAAGAGGGTAAGCATGGTATAGAGAGGGATATATAGTTGCCTGCCAGGCAGCAGGAGAGGTTCAATTTCTCTCACAAGCATTATCTAGTATGTAGGCTTATCTCCACTATGAACTAGATGTGTTCTCCAAAAGTTGTTGTTTATAGATTTATTCCAAAAACAATATTTACTTGTGTTTTTCACTTGCTTTATTTACCCCAAGCCTCTTAAATTCTTTAGAATTGTCTTTTTAAATGATTATACATTACAGTAGTCCATCCTATAAATAGTTACTAGAGAAGGAAATGGCAACCCACTCCAGTATTCTTGCCTGGAGAATCCCATGGACAGAGGAAACTGGCAGGCCATGGGGTCACAAGAGTTGGACACGACTTAGCGACTAACCCAACCACCGTGTACTTTTAGACCAAACTTGGGAATACAGCTATTAAAAGAAATCTTAGAGTGAAACATTTTATAAGACAAAGATAACTTTCTAAATTGCTTTTTTTTTTAATTTGCCTCTTTCTCTAATAAGTCTGCATAGAGGAGTTGACCATCAGAATATAGATGGAACTGTTGCTCTTCTATGCTCTTTGCTTTCCTTTTAAGTCAATGATCACAAATGTTTTATTGAATTGATACAAGAATGACTGGTAGTGAACAGTGAATGGGTGACAGAGCCACCTGACTTTTAAGGTGCAAACCCAACAGCATCAACCCAATGAATCAGTCTCTCTTTTTGGAAGAGGTAACACTTCTTCATCTCTGTCCACAGCCCCATTTGCTGCACCCCAGAGAACAGAGTCGATTCCAGAGGAAATGAAGACTCACTCTCTCAAGAGACAGAGATCAAAGGTATTCATACTCCTAACAAAAGAAAATTATTCTGATTTACAATATCCTCAGTGAGATTTTTGGTAATATGCACATGCTATAGAGTTGTACATTTCACATAAAACTAAATATTATTTCCACTGCTGCTGGGATGCATTTGATTTTAAAAGGGAAGATTGTTTTGCAGGTAAACTCTACTATGACAACATCAGTAGGATTTAAAAAATTCAATCATGTTCCATTATTTCCAGACTAACTGACTCAATTAATCTCTACTGCTATCTGGTCAAGAGCCCAGGAGTCCAGAATACAAAGCTTTATATACACATTTGTGTTCCATGGGGTATATTATTGTGTGCTGTCAGTACTGTGCTTAGTCACTCAGTCATGTCTGACTCTGAGACCCCATGGATTGTAGCCCGCCAGGCTCCTCTGTCCATGAAGATTCTCCAAGCAAGAATACTGGAGTTTGTTGCCATGTCCTCCTCCAGAGGATCTTCCCAACCCAGGGATTGAACCCAGGTCTCGCATTGTAGGCAGATTCTTTACCATCTGAGCCACCAGGGAAGCATGTTATTGTGAAGTTTCCTTTATCGTTAAGCATAGGATTTTGGACAGATATCTTAATGTGGAAGGGAAAGGGACTCTATTCTCTGACCTTAGGACCTCAAAGTCCAGTGCTCATCCCTATGGAGATTCTCCTGGTTTAAAGGTGCTGGACTTTTATAGCTTGTTTTCTTATGTTTATGAGCCACAGACAGACTTGTGATAATTGAAACTTTTCAACATAGAAGAGACAGCTGGCAGTGTTTTTCTTTTTTCTTTTTTTTCTGGGCTTACCCTATGGGGTCATGTTTACAGCTGCTCCCATTTAAAAAAAAAATGAAAGCAGCATTGAAGAGTGACACAGAAGAAATTAATCCCACTGTGTCTACATAGTCAGCTGTTACCTGTTCTTTGTAGACCTTGTCTTTTAACATCCACGTCTTCCTCAAGATGTTTTCACTGTATTTGTAGCACGGGTGGGCTGTCTCTCCTTAAGAGATTTCCAAGCTGTTTATGTAGCAGTATGTCATGTGACACCCCAGTTGCCATGGCAAATATTTGTGTTTCATGAAAAACGTGGGTTAAAAAAAAATCATCGTAAATGGCCAAATCCCAAGACAGACAGGCCTTCAGGCTAGTGTTTGGCCTGCACCATCCTTGTTTCTATCTCAGCTGTTTAACAGGCTGTGTGTGCAAGGCCATGGGCTAACGTGCAAAATGGGAACACGCAGGCACACCTGTTTTGCTTCTCACCGTGTTGGCACTCTCAGGCTCCACAGTTTATAGGTAACAGAGCTACAGGTAATGTAAATATGACTAAGTTTTATCCAGTGAGCGGAATGCCTCAAAAAAAATATTTTTTTTAATAAATAATGACATTTCCTGAGTGCTGATTAACCCTGCCTTTAATTTCCTGTCTACTGACTTCACCAAGCTTTCCCCTAGTGCTAAAAGCAATAATAACTAAAGACTTTCCTAATAGTCCCGAGTTGCTACATTTCTGAATTGACTCTTTAATGGTAAATGAAATTATTCATAGTCTCTGTGGAAAGTGTCCTAGCGTGGAAGTTGAAAGGCTAAGAGAAAGACTGTGATAGCCTGGCCTCGTAATAAACCCAGAACAGAGCTTGGATCAGACCCCACCACCGGGCAGTGAGGTGCCACATAGAGAAGCCCTTTCTTGAAAATGGAACTTGGCATCTGATTATACTTGGTCATTTTTAGTATTTATTTTGTCAAACTCTTTCTTCAAAGCAAACAGGGCTATTGTTGGGATGGAGAAGGTCTTCCTAATTATTAGCTCCTGCCTGCCTGGAAAGAGGGAACAGGCTGGCCCAGCAGGAAAGCTGGGGAAGTGGAGGGAGGGGGGACCCTGTGCCTTCTATTTGTTTTGTAAAATTACCCATGAGAGTCATTTTGATTTAAACTGTGTCTATTCTTCATTGTAGTGGAAAGGCAGAAAGTCAAGAGGATATCATGATAAGAAGGTCTGTAATTTCTGTGACTAGTTGAAATTTGGGGTCTGTCACCTGATGTCCCTTCCTTTTGCTTCAGGGCAGAAGTGTGGGAGGCGGGTTTGACAGCTGGAGACCAACAAAAGTTCTTTCCCTCTTCCTTTATAAAAGAAATTAGATCATGTTTTCAGAAAATATGGTTCGTTTAAAATGAAAAACACTCCCCCCCTCCCTCTTGGGACTGAATGATTTCTCAGGCTGCAGTCCAAAAAAGTGATTTAGCATACTCAAATTTTTCTGAATCACATCAGTCTGTGACCTCAATCAGAGATTTTCGTCTTTTAAAAATACACTTAAAAATAATAAAATCCGAGAAACAGACTCCAGTTGTTCTCCAGCGCGTGCTTACACATGCGCACAGGGATGTGCGTCTGTGTTTGCACACATGTGCACTGCACTCTGCATCTATGATGTAACAGGTAAGCGTGTGGGATTTAGAGTTAAGCTGACCAAAAGAAACAAGGAAACCAAAAAGTTGGAAAAACAAAACAGTCCCCACAAAGAAAAGCACATGCCAGCAAGGAACATTCCATAGGGTCGTGTGTGGGTAAGAGAAGTTCCGAACATTCAGTTAGTAAGGAGCAGAGCAAGAGAGAACCAGATTTTCCCCTTACTAATAGAGGAACTTTGAGCAAGTCACTTCAGTTCTCCATATCCTACTTTCCTCCTCTGAGAAATGGGGATGATAACCTCCTTTCTCTAGGGTGGCTATGATGATTAGAAGTGTTATCATGTGTGGAAGTACTTTGGAATGATAAAGTACTTATTCACAATTCACAGTCTATTTTTAAGAGTATCTTCTAGGCCTCCTTCTCTTGGTGACCTTACCAGAATTTCAGAGGGAGTTTAGTCACCCCTTCTCAAGGAAAAAGTTCACGTTTTGGGTCTCTTCATACTCCTGCAGAGCTGAGAGCAGACAGGGCTATATTTACAGCAGTGACAGCATATAGTCGTTCTGAACCCAGACAGAACGTGCTCCCAGACAAACTAATCAATTCAATTTAATCCCCTAACTTCCCTTTACTTCTTCCTGTGAGGAAACTGTTGAGCTTGCTTCTGCACCTTAAACTTAGGATGTGCTTTAAGAATACTAAGGCATTCTCTATCTGGAATATTTCTAACAGCTCTTATTGATTGTGTTCTTAAAACATGCACTAAGTATTTTCCATACCAACTGAATGCTCATAGCAGCCCGGAAAGAACCTCTGCACTGTCAGTGCCCCCAGGCCCACACAGCTGGTAAAGAGGTGCAGAGGCTCCAGAGTTTGCGCCCTGTCCCCATACCAGGTTATGAACATATTATTACTACTACTTTTACTACTAGCAGCTAACATGCATGAGTACCTTATCTGTGCCAGGCACTGAACTTTTTTCCAAGGAACATCTCACTTCATTTTTACAACTCTATGCAGTAGGTACTATTATTATTCCCATTATACTGGAAGGACCTACATACAGGGAAGTGAAGGTCATCCAACAAGTGGTAGAGCCGGAATGAACTGCATGACTGCCTAGAGCCCCAAACATTAGATATTTTTAAAAATCTCAATAATTTTTGATGGAAATCTTTCTAAAAGATATATCTCTGCCTCCCTAATGTAATTTTAAAATGTTCTCTGTTCAGTATCATACATGTAGATGTCCAGTTTCTGGGGTCTTTTTATTTCCTTCGGTATCAGGACAGTGGCTGTCACCTCTGCGCTCAGGTCTGCTTTTACTGGCTCTGAATTCAGCAGCCTTTTCTATCTCCTAGATCATTTAACTAAGTATCAACAGATTTGGTTGAATGATAAGTTTGAGCAATCAAGTTCAGTGTAAGGATCCAAGGAATAAAATAACAGACCATAGTAGAGTTTGTAATAGTCATTTCAAGAAATCAAAAAAAAAAAAGAAAAGAAATCTAGTTCAAAGGTTTGAAGTTTCTAAAATTGCTTCTCTCGACAAATAAATCTTTTTATTATTTTAACAACTATGTTAAGATCCACTTAATTAATATTTTGATTTTAAAAATCTATCTGTATAGATAAAACAAAGAAATACATTTATGGGACATAAGAGTCCAGGTTGAATTATGAGTGTGTTTGCTTCTGAGAATGGTGGAGGGAGAGGAATGAGCTAAAATGAAATATAGAGAGGACTTCAATTGTACCTAATATTTTGTTTCCTTTATTTAAACATACATAAATATATAAATAAATATATTTTAATGTATGATATAATTATAAATGTATAAAATGTAGTGCATTTTAAATATTAAAACTTTATATATTTTTGTCTTCCTTGCTTCATATATATATGTGCATATATATATATATCTCATGTATCTCTATTATATATAATCTGTATTATCTAACAGTAGGACTTCACAGAACAACATAATTCATCCTCATGGAGCTCCTCCTGATTTAAAGATACTGGATTTTCTTAGTTTACTCTCATGAGTTTATCAGTCATGGATATATATATATATATGACATATATGTGACAAAATATGTAATATTTATATGTCAAAGAAGACAAAAGATTAACGTATGTCCATGATAGATGTTTTTATTATTCTCTATACTTTTCTGTAATTTAGAGACTTTTTCCAAACTAAAGAAAAACAAATAGAAAAAGAAAATCCTATTTCTTAAGCCATATACTCTACTGTAAAATATCCTTTGGTGTAGAAAGATTAGGTTTGAGTGGTAACACTGTAATATCAAATATGGGGTTTTACTTCTCTTAGTCAATATTGTTACTGTCTTTAGTATTTTCCCATCATATATTCTTAATCATCTTGTTAGTGATATTGAATGGTTTGCCTTGGAAACGAACAGGATCATTCTGTCGTTTTTGAGATTGCATCCAAGTACTGCATTTCGGACTCTTTTGTTGACCATGATGGCTACTCCATTTCTTCTGAGGGATTCCTGCCTGCAGTAGTAGATATAATGGTCATCTGAGTTAAATTCACCCATTCCAGTTCATTTTAGTTTGCTGATTCCTAGAATGTCGACGTTCACTCTTGCCATCTCGTTTGACCACACTGTAGCTGAACTATTTTAATCAAGCAACACATGTGACGTTGAGCACATGACTGCCCTGCAGTCTCCTTTCCCCTGTCTGTATAGAGGATATTACACTGGGTCATTGTTTTTAAGCAGTTTCCGTGTCCCCTGCGACGCTCACCCTGATGGCCCTAGGAAAAGGAGAAAGGCAGAAGCCATTACCTGATTGTTTGACATTAAATTATAAATGTCAGATTATTGATAAGTATTAAAGTTATTAATAAATAAAAAGCTTCCAGTTTTCTTTGTTATAAATAAAACTGCCATGAACATCTTTCAAATTTGTGCATAAATCTTTGTCAGTCAGTCAGTTCAGTTGCTCAGTCGTGTTCGACTCTTTGTGACCCCATGGACTGCAGCACGGCAGGCTTCCCTGTCATCACCAACTCCTGGAGTTTACTCAAACTCCTGTCCATCGAGTCGGTGATGCCATCCAACCATCTCATCTTCTGTCATCCCCTTCTCCTCCTACCTTCAGTCTTTCCCAGCATCAGCGTCTTTTCCAATGAGTCAGTTCTTCGCATCAGATTGGTCAAAGTATTGGAGCTTCAGCTTCAGTGTCAGTCTTTCCAATGAATCTTCAGAACTGATTTTGTTTAGGATGGACTAGTTGGATCTCCTTGCAGTCCAAGGGACTCTGAAGAGACTTCTCCAGTCATAGAACTCCTTGGTCAAAGGATACAGACATTTTCAGGTACAAATAACCAAGCTTTCTATTAGTGCTCCAAACTTGAAGCTATGAGTTTACAAATAATTTGTGTGATCATAGAACAGCGTTGAGCTATAAACCTGCCCAAGTGGCGTTGAGTTTAAATTTTACTATTCACTCATTCATTCATTTAGAGATTCTCTGTTGACCTTCACAGTGGGTCAGGCGGGGTGCTAAGCACTAGGAATATAGCAGTGAACAAAACAAATCAAGTTTTTGCCTTCTTGGGATTTGTATTCTAATAAGGGAAAAGGAAAGTTGTTTATTTTAATATGTGAGGTAGTGGCGAATGCTATGAATTAAAGTAGAATATATTGGATTGGCCAAAAAATTTCCTTTGATTTTTAAGTAAAAGACACATCTTTAATTTTCACCCAAAACTTTATTGAACAACATATTTGCTCTTTTGTTCCACTACCTTCTGCCATTTTCCAGGCAACTTCATAATTCCATCTTCTCAATAGTTTGTTCTATTTGAGCAAAGAACTGTTCCAGGTGCCTTTTACAGTCTTCCAGGGATTTGAAATTTTTTCCATTAAGAGAATTCTGTAAAGACCAAAATAAATGGAAATCCAAAGGTGCAATGTCTGGTGAATACAGTGGATGTTCAGAACTTCACAGCCAAGCTGTAACAGTTTTTGCCTGGTCATCAAAGAAACGTTGTTTTACATTATCCTGATGGAAGGTTATATGTTTTTTGTTTACTAATTCCAGATGCTTTTCACTGAGTGCTGCTTTCACTTGGCCTATTTGGGAGCAGTTCTTGTTGGAATTAACCATTTGGTTTTCCAGAAGGAGCTTATAATAGAGGACTGACTCCCTTCCAATTTCACCACATACACAACATCACCTTCTTTTGATGAATACTGGCCTTTGGTATGGTTGTTTTAGGTTCATTTTGCTTGCCCCATGATCTCTTCTGTTCCCCATTTTTGTACAGCATACATTTTTTTTCATCGCCCATCACAATTTGTTTAAAAATGGAATGTTTTTGTTACATTTAAGTAGAGAATTGCATTTGGAAATACGGTCAAGAAGGTTTTTCTCCCCCTTGTGTGGAACCCAAACATCAAAGCAATAACATACCTAAGCTGGTGCAAATGATCTCAATGCTTGATTTGGATATTTTGAGTATGTCAGCCATCTCCTGCCTGGTATAATGTTGATTGTTCTCAATTAATGTTCAGTTTGATCACTATCAACTTCAATTCACCTGACCAATTGTGGAGCATTGGCCAGTGAGAAATCTCTAGCATGGAACTTCACAAACCACTTTTGACACATTCCATAGTCCCAGCACCTTCTTTATTCACTGCACTTTTTTTGCACTTCAGATGCATTTTTACCTTTCTTGAAATAATAAAGCATAATATGCCACAATGTCTTTTTTTCTTCCACCTTCAATATTAAAATGGCTATACAAAAAAATTCATCAATTTGGGGGCTTCCCTGGTGGTCTAGAGTTTAAGAATCCACCTTGCAATGCAGGGGACACCGGTTCAGTCCCTGGTCTGGGAAGATCCTATATGCTGCAGAACAATGAAGCCCAGGCACCACTACTACTGGGCCCACACTCGAGAGCACTCAGGTCACACCTGCTGAGCCCACGTGCCAAGACCCTGTGCTCTGCAACACGAGGAGCCACTGCAACCAGAAGCCCGCACACCTCGCAACTAGAGAATAGCCCCCACTCACAAATAGAGAAAGCCCATGCACAGCAACGAAGACCCAACACAGCCAAATTTTCTTTTTTAACAAAATGAAGAAAGAAAATTCACCAATTTTGATTTTTTTTTAATGCAACTGATATGACAGCTGTCACAATACATTCTAACAAAATTGTTTCTAATGAAGTTAAGGACACCTAAGTTCTACTAGAGCCAGCTTATGGAAAAAAACTGAATGAACCCTTTGGACTGTCCAATATATGTAGGTATAGAGAGCGTGACAAGATGAGGTTTTATAAGAATTCTGCAAGTGTTTAGCCATCTGTGATCAATGGACTTGCTGTACACACATTTTTCCTCAAGAAAATTGTCATTTCAGACTTTACTTTGGTGATGATAGAGGGCCTTCTCAAGGCTTGCTCTTCTTCCTTTACCTATAGAGAAAATGATAATGTGTTTTTTTCTCAGGAAACTAGAAATCCAGTCTGCTCTGGATTCCCATCCTATTCAGTACATATCCCTAGCAGGTTCTACCCATCCATCATAATTGTCCAAGAGGCTCTGAACTATGTCACATTCTCTCAGAGAGTAGTAGAAGGGCAGCAGGAAAGATGAAATCAATGAAGCAGTAAAATAAAATGTCCCTGGAAAAGGAGACTTTACATTTGACTAAGTATAGATTCCATCTATTTTAAAAAAATCTTTTGATTTTGTTGTTTGATCTTCAGTCAGAACTGGATCCATTGAGTGGTTTTGCTCCAAAAGAATGCAACCAGAGATGAGGATATTTTTTTCTCTTCAGGAAGTGTTTCAGAGTTCAGGAAAAATCATTTAAATAAAGATAGATTTCAAAACAATTACAGAAATTATCCCTGGAGGATTGCTGCTGATCTGAGTGGCCTTTACGCTCAACTCAATGAGTTCTCTATTTTTGTGGTTTAGTGTCTTCGTAAAGGTGAAGGGCTCTGACTCTCACTTTTAACTGACCCTTAAGGCTTATGCAGTTTCTATGTCCTACGAACTGAAAGCAGTTCTGTTGATTTGCTGACCCTAAAATACTGGACTATCTCCTTTTGGGATTCTCTCCCCATGACCATCTTACACAGAGTTGGTGCAGGTAGCTATTTCACTATTATAGTTTGTAAGTTGCTAGAGTTTCCTGTATAAAAGCTAGAAAAGGTTGGGGGGGACAAACCTGGGTGTCTTTCATGGTATGTGAAGTAAAGTTATTGGAGATGTTTGCCTTTGATTTGATGGCCTGACTAGCTCCAGGAGTGTATTAAACACAGATAGTACTGCAGAGGTAACACTGTAAGTCAGAGAGACATAGAGTGTCAAAATTAGAAGTGCCCTGTTGTAAATTGAAACCCAATGGGAGAAGTGACTTCCTACAGAGGCCACAGAGGAAGGTGGTGACAAGCTAGATCCTTGGTCTTCTTCAGATCCATCACTTTTCCACCATACCATGGTTCTCTGGCATGTCATCAGGGTTGGTTTAACAGGCAGTGAAAAAGTCTTTACATATATTCTAATCTTCACAACAACTTCATAGGAACCTCTCATTTTTACAGATGAGAAACGTGTCAGAAAGGATGTTGTCATAGTCCACTCAGGCTGCTATAATGAAATATCATAGAGTGTGTGGCTTAAACAGCAAACTTTAATTCTCACAGTTCTGGAGGCTGGCAGTCCAAGGCCAGGGTGCCAGTCTGGCTGGGTTCTGATGAGAACCTTCTTTCTGGTTTGACAATGGCTGCCTTCTATATCTTTACATGGTAGAGAAAGAGACCTCTTTTGTCTCTTCTCATAAGGGCACTAATCTAATCATGAAGACTCACTCTCACATCCTAATTACCTCTCAAAGACCCTATCTCTGGGGACTAAGGCTTCAACATATGAAATTTGTGAAGACACAAACATTTAGTCTATAGCAGATGGTAAGTTGTCCAAGAATACATAGCACATAGTAGCAGATTTGACTTGGACTTGGACTTGGACTTGGTCTTGATCCCAGGTTGGTCAGACTTCAAGGCCAAGGCTCATTTTCCTGGACCCCCAATGTCTTATTTGGGTTAAAGGTGAGGCCAGTAACATTGAAGACTCCTCATGCTCTGAAGTTCAGGTCTGTGATTGGGCTCAATTCCTGAACCCTGATGAGGTCAGCTGTTGTCTCTGAATATTGTGGGTATCTTTCAAACAAGTCTAGCAGGCTGAGGTCTTGTTGTCTGTTCTGTACAAACCTTAACACACTGTAAACCCTTAGTGAATATTAAAGAACAGGCCAGACAAATGGCATCCCTGGTCATCAGGGAGTAATGAATTATCCATCTCTGGAGAATTCTCCATCTCCATTCATACTCTGAACTAAGCTCTCCATTAGAGCCATAATGGCAGGAAGAACTTAATCTTTTTCACACAGTGGAACTGGTTAGGTTAATTACTAGTGGATATGTCTGATTGTTTGAGAAACTGAACATTGACTAATAGATTCAAAAGTGGTTTATCTATCCTAGGCAAATCATTCTCTAAAGGTGATATCCATGTTGGATTATCCCAAGAACTGGACCATTTACCACCAGGAGATCTTGTTTAAATCCAATTTAGAGATCCTTGGCTACAGTTTAATCCTATATCCACATGCTATCCACATGTTTGAAAAGAACATTTTTGATGAAAACATTCATATTAGATTTAAACACATGCCTTTCTTTTCCCTGGAATTTTTCTTTGAGGCAGTTATGTCTGAATTTTAGAAGCTAATACTGGGCCTGTCTTTTTTGCTTCACATCTGTGACTTACTGATGTAGGTAAGCATCATCCGCACTGGTCATAGCAAGCACCCTCTGACAACAGACGACTACACATGGGCTGATGTCACCAGATAGTCAGTACCACAGTCAGATTGATTATATTCTTTGTAGCCGAAGATGGAGAAGCTCTATATAGTCAGCAAAAAGAAGACTGGGAGCTGACTGTGGCTCAGATCATGAACTCCTGATTGCAAAATTCAGACTTAAGTTGAAGAACGTAGGGAAAACCATTAGGCCATTCAGGTATGACCTAAATCTCATCCCTTATGATAATAGAGTAGAAGTGATTAGCAGATTCAAAGGATTAGATCTGATAGGCAGAGTGCCTGAAGAACGATGGATGGAGGTTCATAACATTATACAGGAGGCAGTGATCAAAACCACCCCCAATAAAAAGAAAAACAAAAAAGGAAAATGGTTGTCTGCGGAGGCCTTACAAATAGCTGAGAAAAGAAGAAGCAAAAGGCAAAGCAGAAAAGGAAAGATACACCCATCTGAATGCAGAATTCCAAAGAATAGCAAGGAGAGATAAGAAGCCCCTTTAACGTGAACAATGCAAAGACATAGAGGAAAACAATAGAATGGGAAAGACTAGAGATCTCTTCACGGAAATTAGAGATAGGAAGGGAACATTTCATGCAAAAATGGGCACAATAAAGGACAGAAACGGTATGGACCTAACAGAAGCAGAAGATATTAAGAAGAGGTGGCAAGATGCACAGAAGAACTATACAAAAAAATCTTTATGACCTGGATAACCAGAATGGTGTGATCATTCACCTAGAGTCAGACATCCTGTAGCATGAAGTCAAGTGGGCCTTGGAAAGCATCACTATGAACAAAGCTAGTGGAGGTGATGGAATTCCAGCTGAGCTATTTCAGATTCTAAAAAGATGATGCTGTGAAAGTGCTGTACTCAATATGCCAGCAAATTTGGAAACTCAGTGGTGACCACAGGACTGGAAAAGGTCAGTTTTCATTCCAATCCCAAAGAAGAGCAGTGCCAAAGAATGTTCAGACTGCCACACAACTGCACTCATTTCACATGCTAGCAAAGTAATGCTCAAAATCCTTCAAGCCAGGCTTCAACAGTGTGTGAACCAAGAACTTCTAGATATTCAAGCTGGATTTAGAAAAGGCAGAGGAACTAGAGATCAAATTGCCAACATCTGTTGGGTCTAGAAAAAGCAAGAGAGTTACGGAAAAACATCTACTCCTACTTAATTGACTATGCTAAGACATTTGACTGTGTGGATCACAATAAACTTGGAAAATTCTTAAAGTGATGGGAATACCAGACCACCTTACCTGCCTCCTGAGAAACCTGTATACAGGTCAAAAAGCAACAGTTAGAACTGGATGTGGAAAAACAAGACTGGTTCCAAATAGGAAAGGGAGTACATTAAGGCTATATATTGTCACTCTGCTTATTTAACTTATAGGCAGAGTACATCATGAGGAATGCTGGGCTGGATGAAGCACAAGCTGGATTCAAGATCGCAGGCAGAAATATCAATAACTTCACATATGCAGATGACACTACCCTTATGGCAGAAAGCAAAGAGAAACTAAAGAGCCTCTTTATGAAGGTGAAAAAGGAGAGTGAAAAAGCTGGCATAAAACAGCATTCTAAAAACTAAGATCATGGCATCTGGTCCCATCACTTCATAGCTAAAAATGGGGAAACAATGGAAATAGTGAGAGATTTTATTTTCTTGGGCTCTAAATTACTGTGGAGATGACCACAGCCATAAAATTAAAAGATGCTTGCTCCTTGGAAGAAAAGCTATGACAAACCCGGACAGTATATTAAAAAACAGAGACATTACTTTGCTGACAAAAGTCCATATAGTCGAAGCTATGATTTTTCCAGTGGTCACGTACAGATGTGACAGCTGGACAATAAAAAAGGCTGAGCGCCAAAGAATTTATGCCTTTGAACTGTGGTGTTGGAGAAGACTCTTGAGAATCCCTTGGACAGTGAGGAGATCCAACCAGTCTATCCTAATGGAAATCAACCTTGAATATTCATTGGAAGGAGCGATGCCAAAGCTGAAGCTCCAATACTTTGCCCATCTGATGCAAGGAGTCAACTCATTGGAAAAGACCCTGATGCTGGGAAAGATTGAAGGCAGGAGGAGAAGGGGACAAAGGAGTGTGAGATGGTTGGATGGCCTCACCGACACACTGGACATGAGTTTGAGCAAACACTAGGTAATGGCAAAGGACAGGGAAGGCTGGCATGCTACAGTCCATGGGGTTGCAAAGTCGGACCTGACTCAGTGACTGAACAACAACATCCTGCCTTTCTGCTTGTTTTGGACTTAGAATTTTTTATCTGAATAACTGCTCCCAAAACTCTCAAAGTCACCTAGTTAGTAATTCCACTTTGCAAATGAAGGAGAGAATTTCCAAGCTAGTTGACTCAGTTAGAACAGGATGCTAATAGTTAGGCCACAGCCACAGACTTGGACTCTGTGTGGGCCGATTAGTAAGGGCAGGCATCTCACAAAGGTGTGACTGGTGTCCTGAAAAGAACCAGGTGAGTATGCAGATGGCACAGTAGACAGCCATCACTGCTGGAAGGAAGCAGTGTGGCTATTGAGTCAGTAGCACTGTATCGGTAATACAGCACATCTTAAACAAAAGAGAGGGGAGAGAAAGCGGCTGGGAGGAGAAGAGGAAGGAGAGGAAAAAGAAAGGGAGAGAGAGGGGAAAGAAGGAAGGAAGGAGGGAGTGGGGGAGGGAAGGAAGGAGAGATGGGGAAGGAAGGAGGAAAGAAAGCAACAAATAACTGTCAACAAGTTCATGGAGATAAATAGTGAGGGAAGAAGAGCAGAAGGAACCAGAACCTGAAGCATGGCGTGACCTTTAATCAGGGCTCTTATTCCTAGCAGGCTGTGAAGCAGCTTTGTCTTTACCTGCTCGATGGATCTCACAGTGCTGATGCACTGCTTTAATTTGGGAAGCCTTTCTCTTGAGAGACATGTCTTTTCTTGCTCTAAGTCTAAAGTGTTCCCAAGTGTGGCATTCTCCGTGACAGATGTACTACAGTTATGCTTTGGCTGACTCTAAACCCATAGCTTCCCTGTGCCTGAGTGGTCTATTTGATGTCCAAGAGTGTGTTTCCTTTGAGAGCATGTCTTTACTGGAATATCATCCAAGAAGGTAGGGAGGCGTAATCCCTTTGTTCTAAAACAGCCCCTCTGCAATTTGGTCACCCCATTCCCACTGCACAGCTATTCTTTCAAAAGGTCTTAGATGCATTTGCTGCTGAATGCAATGCCCTAGACCTACTCCTTGGAAGGGCACTGTCCAATAGAGGCTCAAGAGTCCACACCTTTCTAAACTTCTCCCAAGATTGCTCCAGTTCCACACGACTCATTGTAAAGAAAACAAATTTCAAAACTAGGTTTAACATTACCAAGAAAACAAGACTTTCTGGCGAATCTTTCGTTCATAGCTGTGCTGCTTATAGGAATCTCAGGGTCTTGTTCACAAAATCAACCATGTAACTGGCAGGACAAGCCAGTTCTCTGCGTCTGTGATTATTCTGCACGTCTGTTCCTCAGTGATGAAGTACTGCCATTCTTCTCTGAATTCTAACCTTCCCACCATCTTCTTTCTTGAAGGAAGGCAGAAATGTAGCCAAGTGATACTGCTTTTGGAACATGTGCCCCTTGTCTTCTACCAGCAGCTGAGCTCTTCCTGCCAGGGTTGATGTCTGTTGAAGGAGGCATTGCTTCTCTAACTCCCTCTTGCCCATCCAAGAAAAAGGAATTGTTTCCATCTACCAAATAGTTTGCATTCTCTTTTAGAGCCTTGATTAGCTCAGAAAGGGCTAGAGTCTTGGTAAAATGCTTTCTCCATTGTTCTTATGCCTATAATGATTCAGAAAGTATGCAAAAGTTTGTTGCTATACAAGTCTGCTTCAAAATTCAAGGAAATTACCCCCTTTCAAACTTAACACTTGCTTTTCAGCATTTTTACTTGAGATGGCAGCCTAATTAATTACTCCACTGCCTGGAACCTAAGAAAAGAAAAAGACTTGAAAGGTGATTTTTTTTTTCCCCTCATGTTTCCTTGTTGTGGTTTATTGTAAATATATCTCTTGGCTTACTTTTCTCTTTCCTTTCTGCTTTGAATTTGTTAGTTAATATCAGTTAACATTTGTTTAGTAAAGACAAAGTGTGCACAATTTAACGTAGTAATACTCAGCACAGTGCTGTGGAATAATAGTCATTGATAAATTAACTGGGTCTTCTTTTTCCTTTGTGTTTTATGAAAATTCTTCAACATGCAGAGAGCAATATAATCTATAATCTGGTAGAGATGGAGTTTATGCACCTGAAAATGTTGACATATTGAAGACAATCTGTTCCTTAAATCCCTTAGCGAGAAGCAGTCAGCACAGTTAAGCTGATACCTAGTTGACTAACGAGAAGGCAGGACCTGAAACACCTACGCCCCTCACACCTCAGCCCATAGGACTCATGGGCCAGAATGTCTATTTTTCTAGTACCATGGGTTTAAATAATGAAATGCAAGTAGTTTCATAGAGGACAGTGACACAAAATTTCCTTTTCCCTTTTTCTGTTTTTTAAAGCAATGTATGTGTGATACATATTGCTTATTGTCATCCAAATCCCTTATTTTATTTTTAAAATAGTATTTATTCAGTTTTTTTCATGCAGAAAAGTGTAAAGAATAAAAAAACTGCCCAGTGATCTCATTCTTAGAGAATGCCTGTTGACATTTAAAAATAAAAGTAATATGTTTTCATGACTTAGAACTCAATCGGTACAATAGGAACAAAATGAAAAGCAAATATTTTTTGGTTTTAATTGTGAAATTTCAGATTCTGTCTGCCTGAAGACAGCTCCAGATATGTCCCTAAGAAGTGTCCAGATTTAAGAATAAAAGAACATGTGAAGATAAACCTTGAAAGTGGCAAGGGTGATAACATACAACATAATGCTTTTTATAAAACTAACTCCTGGATATTCAGAGAAGGTGACAGAAGAACTCCAAAATGCTGGAAAATGCTGATCTGTTAGAAAAGTTCAGAACAGACAGGGCAGCTTTGAGGGGCTTATCTGAAGGTGTCGTAGAAACTGCAAGGAAAGGCTTCATTCTATTTTTCAAGATTGGTGGATAATTTATGAACAAGAAAACAGTGACATGCTTCCATTCATGCATGTGTGAAAAGTGAATCAGAGATTATGGGGTCAGCTCACCATATCAAAGTGAACTAAATGTACGATTTTTACGTGATCAGTTTTCTTGATCAGTTTTACAACACTTGTAAGAATGGTTATAGCTTTGAGCAACCTCTAAGATATCCTTCTGGCAATGAGTCTGATGATTATATGACAGCAAGACTTTCCTATTATGACATGTATGATGTATGTGTTAAATCAGAACTGTGACTCATATCCTCCCATTCTCAGGTAATAAATGATAATGTGATGGTGTGTGTGTTGACCATTCAGTTATTTCATCTCTGCCAACACTTTCCTTCCCCAGGCCATGAAAGTGACAGCACCTTCTAAGACCCAGAAATCACCGTGGGATTATGACTTTTTTATTTACAATGGTGTTGTAGACAAGACAGCCCCGGACTTCTTAGCTTTCAAGGAGCATTTCAGTTTGTCTTGGGGAAGTATTTTTTCTCTCCTGGAACACGTCGAGAAGTTTCTCAAGGACTATGCGATACCAGAAGTCAAAATAAAAGCTAACAGTTTAGTAACGCTCCTTCCAGAGTTTGAGCTGAATAATAAACTTACCAGATATGACCTTCTCTCAGTGTTCGAGAACCCAGCTGAATCCAAATGATGTTAAATCTTCCAGGACAGAGGTACAAGGGCCAGGATGGAAGGATAAAGGCTGCCATGAAGATCCAAGCCACGTGGAAATGCTACAAAGCAAGAAGACATTTCCTGTCTTATCGCCGGCAGAAGTGGGCATCAGGTGTCATCGCCATCGCGTGGCTCTTACATTGCCATAAGACCCGGCTCAGGAAGCTTCTGAAGGAATCACGTGAAAGACACCTGGAGAATTTCCGCATCCGAGCCAAGGTACACAAGGCTGCCAGCTGTTAAGGCAGACCTCTTTTTCTAAACATTTCTCGCTTGAACAATTGCAGTAAGTTGTCTCTTTATTTTCCTTCTCTCTCTCAAACTCCCTACCCCCTCCACTGCCTTTAATGTACAATGCACAAACCCTGCATTTGTCTCTACATCATATTTTAGCCCTAATAAGGAATCAGGCTTTTGTGCCTGCAAAATCTGTTGCAATTTTTCTGTAGAAAAAAAGTCCCTTCACTCTGACTATGGTAGTTCTGTCAGAAAATCAATGTTTTAACTGCATTACCTTTTCTCCCTATATATACCTCCTGGGCACTTTAATTTGCTAGGGGAAAAAAAAAATCCTCTCTTGTCTACATTGCTGTCACCACTTTGTCAGAAAGTATTTAAGTTTGCAGACAGCCTTTTAATTAGTGCTCACAATTTCATTTATGTTTGCTTTCTCTTTTTTTCATTCATATTCTGTTAATTAAGTGAGCTGCCTCTAATCTTCCCCTGCCAGTAGCATCATGTAGCCACCTAATTAAATTAATTGGGGAAGATGTTTTAAGTATGTAATTAAATCAATTAATATAATTTATGCCTGGCTTAACTGTACAGTGGAAAAACAGCTGAAGTTTGACTAGATGAATCCACTACAGCTTCCTGTCACTGATCAATGCTCTTCTTGATTTTTAGCATCTGGCAGCCAACTGGAATCGCATCAGGACCTCCAGGAGGACTATTATCCATATCCCATCATTAGGTATAACACTTTTGCCGCAAATCTATCAGCAACCTCTATTACCCACCACATTATGGCTCCTTGATTGAGTTCAAGGAAGGCCCCTTGTTTTATTCAAATTGGTCTCGGCAGGAAAATGTTCTCGACATGATGAGAGTAATAACACAGGGCCCTCGCTCGAGACGGCGTTTAATTTGGGGATTAAGCAAATAAAGTCATTATGTGGGGGCTGCTATTCAGTGGAGAGGTGATTTGCTGTAATTCGCTTTCATCTGTATGAAATGAACTAAAAAGTTGTATTTTTTCCCCCTGAAATAACAGATAATGTTTTCGATCTTCTTTAATGATGGAAGAACACAGGCTTGTGCGAGTTGTTGTTGTTACGCCAATAAGCCAGGATATTGCTTGTACACTGTTTTTAATCAAATGTGCAGTCAAAATGATAAGCTACATTCTCTGAAATTATTTAGTTCTAATTACGAGCAGATGGGATGCTTTATTTGCACCTAGGGCGCCTGAGCAAAAGGAAATGCTGTGTGAACAAGAATAATTAAGAAGTTGAATAGTGTTTTTTGCGCTTAAATAATCTGCAGTTTCATGTTAATTAGCACTAATGTAATTATTTAATTACATTTATGAATTGGGGAACTTAAAAGCTGTTGTCTGCAACACAGTAGTAAAATAGGTATGCCAAAATGATATTGGGAATTTCAGAAATGTGTGTTGGAAGTTCCTTTAAAACATCAACTGCTGTCAGAATGTTTGGGATTCATTTGCATCTTTGTTTTGTTTTGTTTTGTTTTGCTTTGCTTTTTATCTGTTGAGTGTGTTAAATTTCCTTGGTCAAGGCCAGATTTCCCAAGCTGACTTGATAGAGTTTTGACAGACAGTAAAACTCATTGAATCTTCATGTTACATATTAAGGCCTTTTAAGTAGAGCAATGCATTAAGTGATCTATTGTAATGGAATTCTGGATTGCAATTTATTTGTGTATATGAGTTTGGGTACTTATGCATAGTATAGAAACTAACACATGAGAAGCAAAAAAATTTTAATAATATGTAAATAGAATTAAGATGATATGTTAAATTAGTTAAATATTAGTAATAACAAAGTAAGGTACACTTTCCTAGATTTTAACGTATTTACATCTAAGTACTTGTAGAAAAGTTAAGAAAATACTTCAGTTGCATAGATACTTTTAGGTTAGATCTTTCTTCAAGACTCACGGAAGAAATTGGTTCCTTCCTGGGATGTAAGTGAGGTAAGACAGATCTGAATTTCATTCTAACTTAGGCTTTTGTTTTGGTGGGACTACTTTTGCACACAAAATTAGTTCACACACAGAAATTGCACTTGTAATTGATTACAACCAGAGAGGCTAATTGCAGACCCAATTAACTGGCTCGAGTCCTTAGAATAAGGTACAAAAGCCTTTTGCTTCTGCAACTAATTGTGGACCTGACCTGATATCATGTGGGAAATTTAGTCTTGCAGGCTCTATTTTATTCAGAACTATAAATAGAAATAAGACCCCCTTGCTTTTAGTGTTGACAAGCACAAAGTTATTATAAACCCAATTTCACAAATTTCTTCCCTCCTATACTCTACCTTCTGACTCTGCAGCCCCAAGCAGTCAGCCCTGCAGAAAAACCTAATAGAAAACAAGCCTCCAAAGAGGTCAACTTATGAAAGTAACAGATAGTAATATAAATTGGTTAATAAAATATAATTTTAAATGAAACTGTCTTAAAATTCCAGAAAGAGATTGTGAATATAAATTAAATAGTAGTTGAGAAGATCCCCTGGAGAAGGAAATGGCAACCCACGCCAGTATTCTTGCCTGGGAAATCCCATGGACAGGGGACCTGGTGGGTTACAGTCCATGGAGTGGCAAAAGAGTCTGACACAACTTAAGAACTAAACAATAACAAAAATAACCTGGACAGAAACTATTACTAGAAGACATTATTTTAAATCTGATAGTAAAATTAACTTTCTTCTAGATTACTCATGCTCAGTTTAAATGCATTCTAAATTTGAACATTTTCTTTATTGCAGTAATTTTTGCTTGTTAACACATAATAACCCATTTTAGGTGAGCAAGAAAAGTTGCTAATCATGTATTTTCTAAGAGATAAGAATAAGCTCATATTTTTCTCAACTGAGTATTTAAAAAGCCCAATTTCAAATTTTTACAAGAGAATAATACTTGGGCTTTGATCATATTGTGTTTGTTTCTAAAATTTATGCTTTATGTTATGAAATGACTGTGAACATTAAATTGGATTTAAATAACTTAAACTGTCATCTGGTACCTATACCACAGGCATAGTTCCCAAACCATACCTCCTTTTTTTTTTTTTAATGATTCCTTTCCTTCCTTATTAGTTGCTCAGTAGTGTCTGACTCTGCAACCCCTTGGACGGTAGCCTTCCAGGCCTCTTTGTTCGTGGAGTTCTCCAGGCCAGAATACTGGAGCGGGTTGCCATTCCCTTATCCAGGGGATCTTCCTGACCCAGGGATCGAACCTAGGTCTCCTGCATTGCAGACAGATTCTTTACTATCTGAGCTACCAATGATGATAACATACCTTTTTATTATATACACTCCCCTGGGAATACTTGAAGAAGATTTCAGCTGGCCACAACATGCCTACTTTGTCACCTGGAGACTGGAGACTTATTTACATAATCTATGATAATAGAAGTATATGAAAGTGAAGTAATTTTTTCTCTAAATACATGCCCCCTCAATCTATTCAATATAGTAATTTAATTCCCATAATTGAGAGGGATTCACTATTCAAAATCAGTTGGTAGGTGTGTAGGACTCAGGTACATATTTAATACAAGTTGCAGCCTTGTCCTCTGTTACTATTTCCATTCAGTTCAGTCGCTCAGTTGTGTCCAACTCTTTGCGACCCCATGAATCGCAGCACGCCAAGCCTCCCTGTCCATCACCAACTCCCGGAGTTCACTCAGACTCACGCCCATCGAGTCAGTGATGCCATCCAGCCATCTCATCCTCTGTCGTCCCCTTCTCCTGCCCCCAATCCCTCCCAGCATCAGAGTCTTTTCCAATGAGTCAACTCTTTGCATGGGTGGCCAAAGTACTGGAGGAGACTTCTAACCAGATCTGGTGTGGAGTTAGCCCCAGAAATAATTATACCATGTGCCAATCAATTGGGCTTGCACTAACTTATTTAAAACCCCAAAATGAAAGCTTAGTAGCTGATAACTGCATAATATATTACACTTGTAGGCATTTGGTTATTTGTGTATGCAAGGTTGCACGCACAGGAGTAATTGCATTCTCCAGACCCCAGTCGCACAAAGGATGGCCTCTCAGTAGTTTTGACCACAAAATATTTACCATGCATTTAAAAATCTATGGCTTGATGAGCATGAAGACAATTATACACTCCAGAGCCATCACCTCTTTGAAAGGAGTTATGAGACATGACTTGCTGTTATATATTTGGGGAAGTACTCCCAGATGTAACAAAGTTTTAGCAATTTTAACCAACCGGAGAGGTAGGATGTTGTTGATTAATTGTACAAAGAAACAGACTGGCTTTGTAATTTTATAAGATGATGAAAAGAAAGTAATCCTTTCCAGGTTATATAGGCTTATCTCTTAATTGGATATTGCACATTTTTATCATTTTTATTAATGAAATATAATTATAACAAAATAATCTACTATGGTTCATAGCAGGAATAGAATACTAGGGTCTATTTTAAGTAAAATCTATCAGTCAACCTAAGTAAGAACTGCAACAAAGAATCCTAATTCCTCTAGAAAAATCAGAGGTCTAAATAAAACCTACAAACAAATTCTGCTTCCAGTTTCTTTGGCCAGGTTACTTCCTCCACTTGTAATTTAACCCCCGTGCTTCTTTATTACAATGCATCACTTGCTGCTACTCTTAAGCTCACTGGCATTTAAAAATATGTTAACATTAAATGAGGTGTGCCGAGTATGGGATTCTGATACTGTGAACAGGTAAATGAGGCTGCTGCCAACCAATTAAACTCCCAGTGACGACTGTCCTCTGTCACTTCTCTTCCTCCTTTAAAATACAAATAGGGAATAATGTATTGAGGTGGGATTTCCCCTTTCTCCGCGTGATCTTTTATTTCATTACCTATTTAATGGCAAAAAGGAATGTATATAGTTCAGCCTCATTTTTTTTCCATCTGTGCATTATTTCAGCAAATTATCCTTGAGGCTAACAGAATTCCTGGTCTCCAAGATACTCCAGTCCATAAAATTATGGATCCTGTTACCGCAAGGCTCATGAAAATGTTTTTCTGTTGCTCTGTATTGTCACAAAAGCCTGAAAGATAGAGAAACTAACTTTTATGCACAACTGCTATATCCCAAATGCTCATGAGACAATTCCTTCCTAACACCACTCCCATTTCACCAGAAGGTAAGAACTATGCTCTTTTTCATTTGTGATCAGGTTTGGGACCAGAGCCCAGAGGAGTATATCTTGAATCACATTTTTACTGTGCCTCTGAGCACATTGACTCTTTTCTACTTTCCCACTTCAAGCTGACAACTCAAAGACACGATACATTTCTTCTGCTTTCACCTCAGGGCTGGGAAATCAGGACTTTCAGTCAAATCTTTGCAGCCTTCAAAGTGTATTTTGGCAAGAAGGATGGAATCCTCAGTTTAGTTATGATTCTGCCACACTAGATTTTTGAAACACATGTACTGCCAAGATCTTCCAGACAGCGGTTCCCAGAAAACCCGGATCTTTGGGGATCAGGAATAAAATATGCTTAAAACTTTCAGATTTCTTTATAGCCCCAATTACAATGAAAACACATTTCTATTCATCCATATTGTATTCATCCAAGTAATCCACATCAACATGCATTCACTGGTTAGATCAGAGTTGATCCCATGACCTTGTAATATTAAATGACCCATTTGGGCTTGAGCTATCTATCAGATGTTGTACCCTAAAATACAGAAACAGCATTCATTTGGGTGTCAAGTGACATCAGCCCCTGGCTTTTGATGAAATGATTAATATTAGGATATGGTTCAAAGGAAGTCTTACTTATACTAAGATAAAATATATTTTTCATCTCCTTATCATAAAAAATAATAAAATTTTTGTTCAGTGTCCTCAAATTTACACTTGTACAGACCATTGAAGACCCTAAAGAGTGTTGGTTTATGTGGGTTATATCTGTCTATATCTACCACATTAGGAAAGAAAACTGAGATACTTTAAAAATTGTTTATATTAAAATAGCAATAGTAAGCACATTACCAATGTTAACCTAGGAAAACATATTTTTATTTTAAAAAGACCCTTTCTTTTCCAAAACAAACAAAAAAAATTTGGTGAGAAGAATGGCATTAGTTGACAAGTTTGCAAATCTCTTAATAGAAGGTAATAGGATTCTCCTGTCTATTTCTGCATCCAATCTGTTGTAATATACTGTTTTGGTTTAAGCATATGAAGAAAACCTGGCCTCACACAGATAAGTATTTGGAAAAGGGAGGAATACTTTTTATATTTTATAACCTTTTCAGATAACTGTGTAGACTCTACTTTGATTTTATATCAAAACTCAACAGTGATTATTTTTAAGATTTATTTTCACTGCAGAATCTGAAATCAATGAACTTATATTTTGTGGCAGGATAATACTGAAAAGGGGAAATGTCATCTTAGTATTATTTTGAAAAGAGTTTTAACCTTCCATGCCTCCTGTCCCTCAGGTCCCCAGACCACACTTTGAGAATCACTGACTTTAGTTGCATACAGTGCTATGCCAGTCACTAACAAAAAGTTTGAATAAGAAAAAGTTTTCACTCTTGAGGGAAAGGCTTTCAGCACCATACAGAATCCATTTGGCTAGTTTGGTTTGAGAATGTCTTCAAAACTCAACAAAGATTTGACTACCTCCTATGTTTCTTGTGTGTACCTCATCAAAAATTTCTCTGATTTCCCTCCGAAGCCCCCCAGAACAGTTTTTTAATCTGTTTTTTGTTTGTTTTCGCTTTGTTTTTATTTTGGCTGCACTGGGTCTTTCTTGTGGTGCATGGGCTTTCTCTAGTTGCAGAGCTGAGGCTTCTCAAGTTGCAGCATGTGGCTGAGTTGCCCTGCAGCATATAGAATCTTAGTTCCCTGACCAGAATCAAACCTACGTCCCCTGCAGTGGCAGGCAGATTCTTAACCACTGGACCCCCAGGGTAATCCCAACCCTCAGCTTTATTTTCATCAAATTGCCACTGGATGGACCATACACATAACCCAGACAGGCCTCCCTCTTGCTGAATCTTATCTCCTACCTCAGTATCCTGTGCTTTCACACTTGCACAAGTAAGTAAAGTCAGGGTATAACCATAATGTTTAGATCACATTTCTCTAGATGATTCAGGATGCTGATGTGCAGTCATTTGTAAAGTATGTTCCATGTTCCCTAAATTTTTATTAGAGTCCAAAGTTTCGCCAATGTTTAACTTTTTATGAATTGGAACAATTCAAGATGATTTCTATAATGATGCCACCCTCGCTCAGCTTGAATCTTATATGCTTTCTTGAGTGGAAGAGAAACGGGTAGAGTTAAAGCTACTGCTTTTGTCACCCTGCGCATGCCCTTTGGACTGTGTGATGCATTTGAACACTGCCTGTCGTGGGTTTCCAAATGGGAAAAGGGTTGAGAACCACTGCTCCAGTTCATCAAACTGAGACATGGGTGACTCCCACCTCAGGTCAGAATGACGGGATGAATGACAACTGTGTGGTAACTGGAAATTTGTTATTAACCCCTTCTCTGCCTTAGGTACAATTGTACAGTATAAGACTTGGAGACAAAATAAAGTAGGAGTCAACCACAGAGTAATAAGCAGAGTTCAAGAATACTTGATTTTACTGCAACAGTAGGGGCCTGTCACAAAGGCACCCACAGTCCCAAGGAGTCATGGCCACTTAGCATGGCCTTGCTCATGTTCTTGGGTCTCTGCAGTTGCTGTGAAGGAAAAGTCAATCCTAGCAGGACTAGTTTACTGGGTTGCAAACAGACAATTAGATTCATCTGATTGGAGTTTGTGTCGGGGTGATAGGAGTTTGTGTCGGGGTGAAGACCAGGATGGGAAAGAAGATGAGGGCAGAAATTAAGATGGAGAAATGATAGCCAGTAACCATTAATGGGCATCTTGGTTCCATAGAAGACCAAAAGTATGGTAGTTGGAAAACTTCAGAGAGACAGCACTCAGGTACCATTTTTCAATATGAAGCACAGACAATAATATTTTGAGGAAAGATGGAATACTTTATCAAACTATGCATACTTTGCAGGTGATGAGGATGGCATAAGGAAAGAATCTGTGTTCTTCTCTGTAGTGATAAGGAAGAGAGTGCGTCCCTTTGTGCCAGTGCTGTTTTATTCTATGCTGATAAGGACCTAGAGAAAGCTACAAATCCCACTTACCATTCCTTGAGTACCCCAGAAATTCTCCAGATCAGAAAACCCAACTTCATGAGTGTTGAAAGGAGAGGAGTGAGTGATGAAAACACAATAGAGAAAGGGCTAAGAATTTAAAAGACAGATTCTTTGAGTAGGCTCTTCAGGCACAGTTCTTTGACTCATTTGATCGGGAGTATCACAGCGTTCCTGTTCTGATGGAGCTTACAGTCTGGCTAACGGAGCCAGAGTGATGCAGGGGGAAGGAGTGATGTACCATAAACAAGTAAACAAGCTAGCAAACGAATGTGTAATGACAAAATGAGAAACGTGGTGAAGAGAGCGTGTGAGAGAATGACAGTAAGGAGAGAGTGAGAACCTTCTTAGAAAAGGGAAGTCAGGTTCATCTGACAGCAATTAGGGTCAGTCAGCTCCATAAGCTAGAAGAGCAGTATTTTGATAGCCCAAGTAATTTATGCATCTTATAATAATGATTTCTCTACATTTAAGTAGTGCTCCTTTTGAGAATTTAAGTCTGGATCAGCTGAGGTTAGGAAAAATAATAGTAACAACAGTGATACTTACTGTGTGCTTATTCTGAGCTCTAATCAGGGATCTCAATCCCCCATCTTTCAATTAGAGGTGAAAGGAGTACACTGTCTGGAGGGTGGTTCTTACTGGGAGTAAGGGAAAGTAGGCAGTCATAATAGATTTCTGTTTCCCTCTGACCAGTCACCACAGCTTAGTGGCTGCTGTTGTTGTTGTTCACTCACCAGTTGTGTCTGACTCTCTGACCCCATGGACTGCAGCCCACCAGGCTTCCCTGCCCTTCACTATTCTCCCAGCTTTGCTCAGACTCTTGTCCATTGAGTTGATGATGACATCAACCATCTCATCCTCTGTCACCTGCTTCTCCTCCTACCCTCAATCTTTCCCAGTATCAGGGTCTTTTCCAGTGAGTCAGCTCTTCACATCAGATGGCCAAATATTGGAGCTTCAGCTTCAGCACCAGTCCTTCCAATGAATATTCAGGACCCCTTTCCTTTAGGTTTGACTGGTTTGATCTGCTTGCAGTCCAAGGGACTCTCAAGACTTTTCTCCAGCACCACAGTTCAAAAGCATCACGTGTTTGGTGCTCAGCCCTCTTTATGGTCCAACTCTGACAACTGTGCATGACTATTGGAAAGCCATAGCTTTGACTCTGTAGACCATTGGCAGCAAAGTGATGTCTCTCCTTTTTAATACACTGTATAGGTTTATCATAGCTTTTCTTACAAGGAGCAACTGTCTTTTCATTTCATGACTGCAGTCACCATCTGCAGTGATTTTGGAGCCCAAGAAAATAAAACCTGTCACTCTCTCTACTTTTTTCCATCTATCTGCCATGAAGTGATGGGACCAGAAAAACAAATGTGAAAAAGAAAAATGTCTGAGGAGGCCTTACAAGTAGCTGTGAAAAGAAGAGAAGCAAAAAGCAAAGGAGAAAAGGAAAGATATACCCATTTGAATACAGAGTTCCAAAGAATAGCAAGGAGAGATAAGAAAGATTTCCTCAGTGATCAGTGCAAAGAAACAGAGGAAAACAACAGAATGGGAAAGACTAGAGATCTCTTCAAGAAAATTAGAAATACCAAGGGAACATTTCATGCAAAGATGGGCTCAATAAAGGACAGAAATGGTATGGACCTAACAAAAGCAGAAGATATTAAGAAGAGGTGGCAAGAATACACAGAAGAAGTGTGCAAAAAAGATCTTCACGACCCAGATAATCACAATGCTGTGATCACTCACCTAGGCCAGACTTCCTGGAATGTGAAGTCAAGTGGGCCTTAGGAAGCATCACTACGAACAAAGCTAGTGGAGGTGATGAAATTCCAGTTGAGCTATTTCAAATCCTAAAAGATGATTCTGTGAAGGGCTATAATCAATATGCCACCAAATTTGGAAAACTCAGCAGTGGCCACAGGACTGGAGAAGGTCAGTTTTCATTCCAATCCGAAAGAAAAACAATGCCAAAGAATGTTCAAACTACTGCACAATTACACTCATCTCACACGCTTGTGAAGTAATGCTCAAAATTCTCCAAGCCAGGCTTCAGCAATACATGAACTGTGAACTTCCTGATGTTCAAGCTGGTTTTAGAAAAGGCAGAGGAACCAGAGATCAAATTGCCAACATCCTCTGGATCATCAAGAGAGTTCTAGAAAAACATCTATGGCTGCTTTATTGACTATACCAAAACCTTTGATTGTGTGGATCACAATAAACTGTGTAAACTCAGCAGTGGCCACAGGACTGGAAAAGGTCAATTTTCATTCCAATCCCAAAGAAAGGCAATGTCAAAGAATGTTCAAACTGCCACACGATTGCACGCATCTCACACGCCAGCAAAGTAATGCTCAAAATTCTCCAAGCCAGGCTTTAGCAATATGTGGACCATAAACTTCCAGATGTTCAAACTGGATTTAGAAAAGGCAGAGAAACCAGAAATCAAATTGTCAGCATCCGTTGGATCATCAAATAAACAAGAGAGTTCCAGAAAAACATCTGCTTCTGCTTTATTGATTACACCAAAGCCTTTGACTGTGTGGATCACAACAAACTGTGGAAAATTCTGAAAGAGATGGGGAATACCAGACCACCTGACCTGTCTCCTGAGAAATCTGTATGCAGGTCAAGAAGCAACAGTTACAACTGGACATGGAACAACAGACTGGTTCCAAATTGGGAAGAGTACATCAAGGCTCTATATTGTCACCCTGCTTATTTGACTCATCTGCAGAGTACATCATGAGAAATGCTGGACTGGATGAAGCACAAGCTGGAGTCAAGATTGTTGGGAGAAATATCAATAATCTCAGATACACAGAGGACACCAGCATTATGGCCAAAAGCAAAAAGGAACTAAAGAGACTCTTGATGAAAGTGAAAGAGGAGAGTGAAAAAGTTGGCTTAAAGCTCAACATTCAGAAAACTAAAATCATGACATCTGGTCCCATCACTCCATGGCAAACAGATGGTGAAACAATGGAAACAGTCACAGACTTTATTTTCTTGGGCTTCAAAATCACTGCAGATGGTGACTGAAGCCATGAAATTAAAAGACTCTTGCTCCTTGGAAGAAAAGCTATAACAAACCTAGACAGCACATTAAAAAGCAGAGACATTACTTTGCCAGCAAAGGTCCATTTAGTCAAAGCTATGATTTTTCCAATAGTCATGTGTGGATATGAGAATTGGACTATAAAGAAAGCTGAGCACCAAAGAATTGATGCTTTTGAACTGTGGTGTTGGAGAAGACTCTTGAGAGTCCCTTGGATTGCAAGGAGATCCATCCAGTCCATCCTAAAGGAAACCAGTCCTGAATACTCATTGGAACGACTAATGTTGAAGCTGAAACTCCGATCCTTTGCCAACTTGATGCAAAGAACCTTCTCATTGGTAAAGACCCTATGCTGGGAAAGACAGAAGGCAGGAATGGAAGGGGATGACAGAGGATGAGATGGTTGATGGCATCACCGACTTGATGGACATGAGTTTGAGCAAGCCGGGAGTTGGTGATCGACAGGGAAGCCTGGAGTTCTGCAATCCATGGGGTCTCAAAGAGTTGGACACGACTGAGTGACTGAACTGAAGTGAACTGAAGATCATGGCATCTGGTCATATTACTTCATGGCAAATATACTGGGGAATAGTGGAAGTAGTGGCGGATTTTGTTTTTTGGGTTCCAAAATCACTTTGGATGGTGACTTGCAAGTATGAAATTAAAAGATGCTTACTCTTTGGAAGGAGAGCTATGACAAACCTTGGCACCATATTAAAAAGCAGAGACATCACTTTCTGACAAAATTCCATATAGTCAAAGCTATGGTTTTTCCATTAGTCATGTATGGATATGAGAGTTGGATCATACCGAAGGCTGAGCACCAAAGAATTGATGCTTTCGAACTGTGTTGTTGGAGAAAACTCTTGAGAGTCCTTTGGACTGCAAGGAGATCAGACCAGTGAATCCTAAAGGAAATCAAGTCTGAATATTCATTCGGAGGGTTGATACTGAAGCTGAAGTTCCAATCCTTTGGCTACCTGATGTGAAGAACCAACTCATTGGAAAAGACCTTGATGCTATGCAAAGGTAAAGCAAAAAGAGGAGGAGGCAGAAGATGGGATGGGTAGATAGCATCACTGACTCAATGGACATGAATTTGAGCAAACTCTAGGAGACAGTGGAGGATAGAGGAGCCTGGCAGAGTCCAAGGTGTCGCAAATCACTGGGCACGACTTAGCAACTGAACAGCAATAGCAGGGTGGAAGAGTGGAAGGTGTAAGGCCTTGAAATCAAGGCACAGTAAAAAATGTTTTGGAAATGCATAGGTCTTAGTACAAGAATGGCACAAATCAGTTTTTCCTAAGACGCATAGATAGAGCTTTACAGAGGAGGTACAAAGTGAGGTGGATTTTGAGGGATAGGTAAGAATTAATAAAACTAAGACAAGAAGATAAGATTAAGAAGGGAAAGGCATTCCAGGTGAAGGGACTATAATATATGAAGTTGTACAATGGGCTACTCCATATTGGGGGTTCCCTCTGTATTTGATTCTTCTCTTCTTGGGAAATTACCAGGAACACCAGCATCAGCACCTCCATTGTTGTGTGGTGGAGTGGTCAGAAGTTTTCTGCACAGCTGTTGTATCGGGTGGGATAGCTTATATCAGCTCTCATGAAACTCCCCTGTTTTCATCCTCTTCTTTCAGAACTTCTCAGGGTACCGTCTTATTCCCAATATGGGCAATTGGCAAACAAACTTACATTAAAATGTGAAATTTGTAAGCAAAGTCATATTTTTGAATATTAAGCAGATTATTTATAATGAAAGACATTAGAGGGGTTTTTAAACCTGCATTTTGAGAGGTTCAAACAACAGTGTTTGAGGGCAGCTTACCAAACGCATTAGAGAAAGTCATTTGGAAACCTCTTTACCGCTTTCAGAAACAAGAGAATTGAACTTCTCTTTTGCAGCCAATTCTCTGCAGCCACACACACACACAAATAAAGGTTTACTAACACTCTTTCTCCTGAGAACACTATCTCCTATGAGCGTTGCCAACAGCTGAAAGCGTCGAGCCTGCCCTCGCACTGTGAGAACACAGCTCTCTCCCAGGGTCTGCCCAGATGCTCATTAAAATCCAATGAGTACCCCACAAGGATGTGTTGTTTAGTCCAACATCATAGCTTTCAGAAAGAAAAGAATTTCAACTTGGCGTGTGTGGGAAGATGAACAAAGTCGAATGCTACAGTAACTGGGTCAGATTAACTCTTTAAACAGGAGCTACTAGTAAATGAATGGCTGCTGACCACACACAGCCATTGAAAGTGTCACAGCTTAACTTCTGCCCTGGGGAACATCTCTTCTTCCCCAAACTCAACAGAACTCTTTTTTTTTTTTTTAACACCTTCCATCTCTGTGGCTTTTCCCTTTTACTCTTCTTCTTTCCCCATTCAGTAACTGACTGATGTTTTATTCCTATCAGATCAGCCTCTCTGGAATATCTCACAGACCTAGTCAACATGTTTACTTCTTTAACAACTATTGTACCCATAAACTGTAACCACTTCTTCCCAGGCTCATATCACCCATGGGAAAAAGCCACTTGCCCAATATTCTTGTCAACAGCACACATTACAACCAGAATGCTTTGTTGTTTTGCACAGCAGAAGTCTTGGGGAGATGAGTAGAGAGGAAAGCACCAAAAATAGTCCCCATTTTTAAGGAGCTTAAAATTCATTTGGCTGTCACAAAGAATACTTTTATAAAGCTTGACTGTGTGAGGAAAATGTTTATTTCTCCGAAAGAACTTGTGTGTTTTCTTTTGTCATATATTGCAAATTATAGTATTTAGAATCTTTCTCTGGTTTGCTCTTGCTGCCAGAATGCATAGCACCAAGAGTAACATTCACAGACTATAATTACATAAGCTCTAATTGCTTCCTTTCTTTTGTATGGCCTTGACTTCGTATGCTTATTACCAATGGATAGGTATTAATGTGAGGTTAATCTCCTCTGAAGCTATTTTTTGGAGTGATTTAGGGTACGAATAACTAGAAGAAGATCTCTCACCCTGACTTGGATAAAGCTGTGAAAGGCATGCTCACCAAGTTTGTACATAAGAAGAGGCTAGACAAGAAGGCTGCAGTATTTAAGATTATGCTGGTGAGAAAGGGAATTTATTCCATGGATTTCCAGGGAACTGGCACCCTGGGAGAAGGAATTAGAGTGGCATGAAGTCCAGGTCACATGGCAGGTGGTGGGCTTTGAGGAGTGTCAGTGGATAAAGAGTTCCGTGGCCAGAGGTGGAGAGTTGCATGGAATGAACTCTAGGGGACTCTGGGCTGGAAGTAAATTCATGGGAGAGAGGTAGTGAGATCTTTAGTACTGACCTTAAGTGTAATGTTTTGTGGGAAAGGGAGATGGTTTTAATAATGATTTTAGAAGTCTTTCTATAAAATGCTTTTATTTCAAGCTCTTGGGGTCATAGCGAAATTTATTTGAAATTGGCCACGCATCCAGATGGCAAGGAGTCTGTTTAGCTTTGTGATGTTAACAGTGCACGGATTGTGGAGACAACTAGAAGGCCAGGCTGGAGCTGTTACAGGGAATATTAATAGAGAAAACAATATGTTGTCTGGAGTTCGGGTTCAAACTCCAAGTGGAAAACTATGGGTTGTGGTAGATAGAGGAAAGAATTGAACATGAGTTAAGATGAATTGAAAGTATGATATAGGTTTCAAAGAACAGGGGTTATTAGGCAGCATGCTCAGAGGGTAGCCTTGGAAGACAAAAAGGGTGGTAGTCCTAGGTGCTTGCATGCTAAGTTGCTTCAGTCGTGTCCGACTCTTTGTGACCCCAAGGACTGTAGCCTGCCAGACTTCTCTGTCCCTGGGATTCTCCAGGAAACATACTGGGTGGGTTCCCATGCCCTCCCACAGGGGATCTTCCCAACCAAGGGATCACACCTGAGTCTCCTGTGTCTCCTGCATTGTAGGCAGATTCTGTACCACTGAGCCACCTGGAAGCCCACTCTTAGATGAGCTGCCTTCAATTCTAAATGCAAAAAGTGGAGTATTTTTTTGTAAGGAACACATAGAGTATGGAGTGGCCAGAGAGGAAAGTGACCAAAAATGATGTACACAGGAATGGTTAAGCAGCTGTACACTTTTAACCCAAAGGAGAAAAATAGGATGTGGAAGTCAAGATTATTGTTTTCAGATATTTGAAGATAAACAGCATGGCTGCAGGGAAGGAGCCTGTGATTTAAAGCCAGAGAAACAATGATCTCACCTGCTCCTGACTGGAACTAGGGGATGTGATCTAACCAGTGTTATCTCAGCAACACCCCCAGGCTTGGTAGTAAATGGAGAACAAGTACCTTGTGCAGCATAGCGTTATTAGCATGCCCTCAATGAAGGGGAAGTCTTTTCATATCAGGGAGAGGATAAGGGAATGCAATATACACATTCTCTGTAGTTCCAAAGTGTTAGGTCTAAATCAATACATATTAGCAATAAGAAGACAGAATTTGGCTCCCTTAAAAAAGGTAAAATATGTATTTTTGGAGAGAAAATAAACTTTCTCATCGATGTTTTTATTTCCCAGCCCAGACAGTGTTCAAACCTATCCTTTCTGATCCCAATCTACTCTAAGGAATAGGTGATATCAGAGGATGTATTGTGAGATTTTTGCAGGCACCAAGGATTCTTTTGGCCTTCTTTTAGAGATTAGAGATGGTGAAGATGGAGAAGAAATGGGACTCTTCTGTGTATGTAGAAAAAGGTGACCAAAGTTAGAGGAAAGAAAACAAAATGCAGTCTTCCATCAATCTTTATGTACCCATAAGGACGCGGAGGCAAATTTGAAATAGGATAATTTGAAGAAAGTTTTGATGAAATTTCCATTTACAGAGTCAACTGAGAAATAATTACCATCTAGCATTAAGAACAGCAAAGAACAACCTAAAGTGGAATGAGAGCCTCAGAGCAAGATCATCTTGACAGGAGCAGGGCTAATTGGTGAAGTGCTGCTGACAGCTCTGGGAGACCTGGCATGGACGTACCAAGAGGAGACACACTCTGACCTCTCTCCTCTCCAAGTCTCCGTGGGCTTTCCGTTGGCCAAAGACAAGTGAAAGCTAGAGGGCAAAGAAGCATGCTGATGTTTTCTAAATGGGTCATCCTTCTGAGCAGGGAGAAACATACATCTTATTACCAGTGAGAAAGATTTAAATAGAAAGATATAATCCTTTTTTTTTCATGCCTTCTAAAATCCTGTTATCGAGGTATTCCAGCTAGAAACAAGGAGTGGAATCTATCCTGATAAAAGGAAAGTTGTCTTTATGTTTATCCCCATTTCCTCACCTCTGTTTACTTTCTTCTCTTGAACCAACTACTGCCATCTATTCTACCACTGTCCTCAGAACTCTCTGGCTCTGCCAATGGGCCTCTGCAGCTGATGCAGGGTGACAGCTGTTCCTGAGAATTTCTTATGGAGCCAGGCTGGGCATCTCCCTTAGATTGGATAGTTATAGGGTACCGTTTTGTCTTTCTGATCTGTTAAAACTGTGTCCCTGTATCCAGAAGAGATTCTTGGAAGTTGTGCAGTTCCTGAGCCTTGGTACTCTCTCCTTGTTTGTCATTGCCATTCATTCATTTATTCATTAATTCATTCTGTTAAAATAGATTGAGACTTTGCAAGGTGTACACTCTGGGATACCATGGGAAAAACACCAGTCATAGTCTTTAACTTAATGCAACTGACTTTATTAAATTTAAAATATTAAAGTGTCATCAGTCAGTGAAGTTGCTCAGTTATGTCTGACTCTTTGCGATCCCATGAACTCCTCCATCCATGGAACTTTTTATAAATAAGAGCCAGCTTACTGGAAGGGGAAGATACTGTTTTAAAGATGTTAGCAAGGATGCTCACCTTCTTCAAAATATATATAGAAAATTAAAATCAATTTTATTTAAGTGAATTGGAGTTTAGATCTACTTACATTGTTCAAGTATGAAAGTAATATAAACTGTCTTCCATAAGTTAAGCACCAATGTGTGTTAATAATGATTATTTCAAAAAAATCTATTAAGAATTCTTGAGTAAACTATGATTTTGCTTAAGGTAACTTGTAAAACTTATAAGAAATATATTCTTTATAAATATTCAAATAAAAGAAATACATAAATATTTTTAGGTTCTTGTGCATGATTTTGAGACAATTATCACTCTAATATGAAATGTGTAGCAAAAATAGTTTAGTGTTGGACAACTGGCAGTGCTCATAGATTTTGTCTGTAAACTTACTCAGAATTATGTATAAACTCTATAAAATTAGGATGAGTCTACACTGTTTAACAAATCCAGTCACCTTTCATAGGTCAAAAAACTTAATTTGCATGTATGTAAACATAAAAAAGATATTCTCCAGAAGCCACCTACATTTAACCTTTATATCTAAAAATCTTTCTTTTAAAATTTTGATTCCTAGCAGGTATGTGAGGCTGAGTTGACCTTGACTTTTTATGTTCAGCTATGAATTATGGGACTGTTAGCATTGTCTCTCATTTCCACCTAAGTTGTACTATCTGGAATTTTGGGGGTTAATTTGACACCAGGAGTCCTCCCCACAATTCTAATGCAATTGCTTTTGAATGTAGAATCTGTAAATTTTTTGGAGAAAAGAAAATTTCTCCTACAAAAAACAAATGACATCAAATGACAGTAGGCATATATATTGTAGACTAATATTTTCCAAAAGAGCTGAATGACCTCCAGGAAGTTCTTTAATATACAATCTTTGAGAACTAAATTTTTTTTTTTTTTGCTTTCATTCAATGTTTGTCTACAAAAAGCTTAATATAAGTCATTTCTCAGTCATTTAAGTAACTGCCTTACGGTGAAGTACTGCTATGCAATTTTAATTTTCCTATTTACATTTGATCTAAAATTGAATTTTCCAAGTGAGATTTGCTAATGTTGGTACCATAACCACAGTTTGAAAGAAAATGAATCACATGGATCATGTTTGTGTACATACCACTTATGTACATTACCTCTAACACCATTACCTCTAACTGTGGTGGTAAAAACAAATGACATCAAATGACAGTAGGCATATATATTGTAGACTAATATTTTCCAAAAGAGCTGAATGACCTCCAGGAAGTTTTTAATATACAATCTTTGAGAACTAAATTTTTCTTTTTTTGCTTTCATTCAATGTTTGTCTACAAAAAGCTTAATATAAGTCATTTCTCAGTCATTTAAGTAACTGCCTTACAGTGAAGTACTGCTATGCAATTTTAATTTTCCTATTTACATTTGATCTAAAATTGAATTTTCCAAGTGAGATTTGCTAATGTTGGTACCATAACCACAGTTTGAAAGAAAATGAATCACATGGATCATGTTTGTGTACATACCACTTATGTACATTACCTCTAACACCATTACCTCTAACTGTGGTGGTAAATAAGCAATGAAGTAGTTTCTGTACCCAATTCCATCAGTAATTAAATTGTAAATTAATTAATTTGAGTGTTTATTTGGCCAGGGCTGGGGTTAGATGGAGGGCTACTTCAATAAACAGGGGAGTTTATTCTACAATGCGAATGAGAAAAAGGGTCAGAAAATAAACAACTAAATAAATAAGAACATAAAGGCACATAACCAAGGAAGCGCAAGTTAGGCAGGCTTAATGCAAAATTTAATGGAACCACATGACAACCTTATCTTCATATGAGACTTTTAAGGGTTATTATAGGACACTAAAATAAAACTTACTTTAGCAGATGGGTAACTGGCAGAATTTTAGTTAAATCTGGAGTCTGATAATCATGAACCCACAACAGAACCTTAAAGTCATGAATATCATTTTGTAAAGCATGCTAACGTGAATAGGCATTCATTCTCTACATTGGTATAATTGAAGTGAAAACAAGGAAACATATTAAATGCAGAAACAGACCTGAGGCTACATTTCACTAATAGTAGTCCCAACTTCTGCTATCTGTTTTAGTACATCAGTTCATCTGTCTCACTGAATTAATGTTTTAATTGTGTTGGAATTTTAGTTGGTTTATATTTAATTTGTGATTTTGGTTTTATAGTTGTACAAGAACTCTAAGTGTGAGATGTTTGCACATTGTCCCGTAAATATCTATGAATTAATATCATTTATGTAGAAACTAGAGGTTCCTGATATTAGTTTCTTTAATAAGAAATATTAATAAAATATTGATAACATTTGGTGCTGTTAAAGTTGTGGGATAGCACTTGCATAGACTGAAGAAAAAATGAGTTGCTACAAACTTTTAGGAGAACAGTCTGACAGAACTATTGATATTCAAAGGGTTTTCATCATTCAGCTCACTTTTGGGAACATATTCATCAGAAATAAAAGTATCTACATGTGTAGATTTATGTATAAAGATGCTCATTGCAGCATTTCTGGTAGTATCTCAAATCAAACTCTCAAATATTAGCAAATCAAACTTAACAATGTATAAAATAAAAGAAATAGTTTATGAAAAATGGAGCCTTATCCCAGGATTTTAAGGTTCGTGGACTTATTTCACTTTATTCTTTCATGAATGTACAGTCGAGTCTTCCAGAAACTATGTAATGTGATGACACAGCAATTCTGACGGTTAATGTGATTTGTGCTTGTGTGTTCTAGTGTTTTAGTTTATAATAAGGAAATAACTGATTGATATGACTCTCACACATAAAAGCTTTTTGAGGTCCTCAATTTTTCTTACTATAATATTTTATTGTTTTTTAAATTTAAAAGTAACATCCAGAATTTTCTAATCATTTTTACTGCTAGTATTTGTGAATCTAAAACTTCTGTTTTCTTTCAATCATTGACTTTTAGTAACTTAGCTTCCTTTTGGGGTTTTCTGATTAAAAACATTTTTAAAAAATATATTTATTAGAAAATATTTCAAATATATTTATAAGTAGAGATAATAATATAACAGAGATGCTAATGTCAACAGCTCACTTCTAATAAATATTGTCCAAGTTTACTTCAGATCTTTTTTAAATAACTTTATATTTTAGAACACTTTTTGATTTACAGAAAAATTGGGAATATTGTACAGAGAGTTGTTCCCATGTGCTCTGCACCAATTCCCCTAATCATTTTTCATTAGTATGGTGTATTTTTCACAATTAATAAACCAATAGTGATATATTACTCTATGTATAGTCTGTATTTTATTCAGATTTTCTTAGTTTTTTTTTTTTAATTTAACCTAACATGCTGCTTTATTTATTTATTTTTTGGTTTGTTTGTTTTTGTCCTAGATCCCACCCAGGACACCACATTTCATTTAGCTTTCATTTCTTATTATGCTCCTCTTTTTTGAGGGGAGGGGCGCATGCCATATGGCATGCAGGATCCCAGTTCCAGGCCAGGGAAGGAACTCCATGCCCCCTGCAGTGGAAGCATGGAGTCCTAACCAGTGGATGGGATTTTTCTCATTGTGCTCCTCTAGGCTGTGATAGTTTCTCCGACATTCCTATGTTTTGGTGACCATGAGGATTTGAAGAGTACTAGTGGTGGATTTTGAAGGATTCTCTTCAATTGGAATTTGGCTAATATTTTATTCATGACTAGACTGGAGTTACATGTTTTGAGACAAAGACCAGAGAGATGAGGTGTCATTTATATATCATCATATCAAAGTACTTACTATCTGATTTATCACATGTGATTCTGACCTTCATCACCTGGTTCAGGTGGTACTTGCTGTTTCTCTGATGTAAATCATTCCTTCCTCCCCCTGCTTGGCACACTGTAGTCTTTGGAAGAAAGTCAATACATGCAGCTCACATTTATAGTCATCCCCTCCTTAAAGGGAGAGTATCTGCATAAATTATTTGGAATTCTTCTGTACAGCAGACTTGTCTCTTCTCTACTTATTTATATCAGTACTACTCATGGATACTTGTTTTACATGGTGAGTTATAATTGCTTTCTGCTTTATCTGTTTCATCGCTTAAATTCTTCCAACTTCGGCCTGTGAGCCATCTTTCTGTTGGCTCCTATATACCTCTGACACGTGCTATCAATGTGGGTTTATTTTCCACTCCCTTACTTTCTGACATTACAAGATGCTCCAGGCTCATTTTGTGTATTTCTTGCCTCAGTCTTAGAATCAGCCATTTCTTCAGGGATACCTGGTCCTTTTTGATTAGAAACTAGAGTTAGAAACCAAGATCTGAACACTAGATGATCCATAACTTTTAAGACTTTTAAAGAGTTCAGAGACTAAAAGTTTTTGAACTGTTTGTCTCTAGTGCAAAAATCACTTAAAATTATGAATAATTAACCTATATGGATGTAAGGGAGGAAGCAGTATATTGAAAAGAGCACAGAGTTGGGCTGAGGTCTAAGCTCTATGCCTTAGGTACAGTGTAACCTTGTGTAATTTACCACCTCTTCTGACTAATTCCTCAAGCTCACACCAACTTGACAAATAAGCTGTCACTTCTTTGTAATTTTCTGAAAGAATAATAATTTTATGACAAATATTATGCAGAAAATTATATGCATGTATATTTTTCAAATAAAATACTTCTACCTTAATGACATTTCTTGATTTATAGTAATTATTTACTCAGGCACTGTGAGTAATTTTAATTCATTATATCATTTAATTTTTGCAACAACACTATGAAGTTTGTACTATTCTTATTCCTGTTTTAGTGGTAATTAAACTGAGGTTCAGATGGGTTAAGTTCAAATATAAAAATCCTAACAGTGTGGCAGGTACATATCCGGTCTGGTTCTAATTAATGTTATTTCTCTTGTCTTCTTTCAAACATGTAACAAACAATTGTTAGAGTAAACTTTTGGCCAGTCTCACAGGGCAGAGAACTGCTTACCGTATCTTTGTCTTACTCTTGCCAGCTTGTCTTACAGAGACAGGCATGCTGTGGACTTATTTAGTGAGTGCCCTGGCTAGAGAAAGTTTGCTTCTTGCCAGAGTTAAAGTGGCCCATATAAGCAGTTTTCTCGAGCTGGTGCAGCAAGGATATAAGTAACAACCACCACCAAAATGACAATAGAATAGTAGTTGAGATTTATTCTGTGTCAGCTACTGTGCTAAATATTTAATATTCATCATCATTTTACGTTATCATCACCCATTTGTCATGTCTTAACTACTTTTTTAAGTAAGAAAAGTGGAGCTCAGAGTGATTAATTTTATTTCCCAAAGTGATGCAAATTGTAAGTGGCAGAGCCAGTGTTTGAAACCAGGACTGTGTGCTTTCCAAACCCATTTATTTAGCATTACATAAGGAAGAACAGCAGTTTCTGGCAAGGGAAGGTCACTCGAATCCAGTAACAGTAACAAGCTTCCTTGAAGTTCTAGAGCTGCAAAGATTTTGTGCAGTGCAGATGAGGAGTAGGGCTTGTGAGAGCTATGGAAAGATTGTTGATGAAGGCTTTATGCTCCAAGACTGAACCTTGAGCAACTGTAGACAGATGTGCTGAAAAGCATCAACAGTAGACACAAAAGTTCTGAAACAGGGAAGCAGAGATCAATGGACAGAGGAAAGGGGACCAGTGTGGGAGACAGAAGTAAGATGAGGGAGAATTTAGCAGGGCTAAGGCAGACACTCCTGGCAAAGCACATCATCATTTTCACAATGAGGGGAGATTAGATCCTAACGCTTGACTTACACTCTCTTTTATTTGTAGTTTGGATATTGTGGCAGGTAGTTTTTTTTTTTTAAGAACTTGTGGTGGTTAATTTTATGTGTCAACTTGACTGGACCTTGGATACCCAGACATTTGGTCAAACCTTATTCTGGGTGTGTCTTTGGTGGGGGAAGGCTGCTTCTATATTCTTCTCAAGTAATGTGAGAAGGGCTCCATCAGAGCCATGCAATGAACTTGCTGTCTTACTGAAGTGAGAAATCTGGGAGGCAAGAGATTGCTGGCTAGCTTCTTTGACGGCTGAGTGAAAAGGATTTGATGCCAGGATAAGACTGAACTGCCCTCTGGTCTTCTGTTGGGCACAGAGGATGTTTATTTCTTGTGGACTTAGAGGTGGGTTTGAACTGAACTGAAGTGGGGACAACAGACCTGCTCTACAGATCTTTTAATTCTTTTCAAGAATGCTGCATGAAAGAGTGATGGAGCATCTGTTTTTATGTCATCAATGCACAAAGGGGTGAGGGATGAACACTTGCCCAGAGGAGAATGAATCACCTATGCACGGGAATGTTCCCAGGGGTCTCAGAAAAGTTTACAAGGTACACATCAGCTTTATGCCCCTGTCTGGCTCTGAGTGCTCAGAGTCATCAATGTAAACAGTCACTCAGAAATGCCCTAAAAAAAAAAAAAATGCCCTGCTCCTCTGACAGAGGCCCAGCCTCTCCCTCAATCTCCACTCCAATCCAAGAGGGGTGAGGAAACTTGCTCAGCTAAATGGGACAAAGACTAGAAGGTGGGAGAAGTGGAAACAGATTGTCTCCTCTGGGCTTCTACCTACAGAAGACTCTAGTTGAGGGAGAAAAGACAATTTAAATAATTTGAAGCTTTGATTATGAGATTGGATTAGATATTTCCTAATTTCTAAATTGAAATTCAATAGATACTAAATCAGTAATTATTAAGAAACTATTATGTGGCCTTAGGCATTGTTGTAGATTCTGGGGATATAAGTAAAACACAGAGAAAAGCCCTTTCCCTTATGGAACTAGCTTTCTAACAGAGAGATGTAGACAAAAGTAAATGAATTGAGTTAAATTTGTGTTTCTCAGGTGGTGACCTGTGTTGTGGAAGAAACAGAGCAGGGAAAGGAGTAGGGAGTTTGGGGTGAGGGTGAGTAGGTGAAACGTCGCTGTCATTCATCCACTGGTAAGAACAAGTCACCAGGCCATGCCTGATGCAAGATGCAGGAGAAGAAAACATGGATTTCAGAGAACAATATACATTGTATGTCCACAGAAAGCTTGTGGGAAGCAAATAAGATAATTACAGCCAACTATTGAGACATTTTTATTTAACTTATATGCAGATTTATTTAACTTATGGAAACTTGCTCAGCTAAATGGGACAAAGACTAGAAGGTGGGAGAAGTGGAAACAGATTGTCTCCTCTGGGCTTCTACCTACAGAAGACTCTAGTTGAGGGAGAAAAGACAATTTAAATAATTTGAAGCTTTGATTATGAGATTGGATTAGATATTTCCTAATTTCTAAATTGAAATTCAATAGATACTAAATCAGTAATTATTAAGAAACTATTATGTGGCCTTAGGCATTGTTGTAGATTCTGGGGATATAAGTAAAACACAGAGAAAAGCCCTTTCCCTTATGGAACTAGCTTTCTAACAGAGAGATGTAGACAAAAGTAAATGAATTGAGTTAAATTTGTGTTTCTCAGGTGGTGACCTGTGTTGTGGAAGAAACAGAGCAGGGAAAGGAGTAGGGAGTTTGGGGTGAGGGTGAGTAGGTGAAACGTCGCTGTCATTCATCCACTGGTAAGAACAAGTCACCAGGCCATGCCTGATGCAAGATGCAGGAGAAGAAAACATGGATTTCAGAGAACAATATACATTGTAGGTCCACAGAAAGCTTGTGGGAAGCAAATAAGATAATTACAGCCAACTATTGAGACATTTTTATTTAACTTATATGCAGATTTATTTAACTTATTTAACTTACATGCTTAAATATGCTTATTTAACTTATATGCAGAGTACCTCATGAGAAATGCTGGGCTGGAAGAAGAAGANGTTCTGAAGGAGATCAACCCTGGGATTTCTTTGGAAGGAATGATGCTAAAGCTAAAACTCCAGTACTTTGGCCACCTCATGTGAAGAGTTGACTCATTGGAAAAGACCCTGATGCTGGGAGGGATTGGGGGCAGGAGGAGAAGGGGAAGACCGAGGATGAGATGGCTGGATGGCATCACAGACTCGATGGACGTGAGTCTGAGTGAACTCCAGGAGTTGGTGATGGACAGGGAGGCCTGGTGTGCTGCGATTCATGGGGTTGCAAAGAGTCGGACACGACTGAGCGACTGAACTGAACTGATTTAGACATTTTGATGGCTCAGTGCTAAAGAATCCACCTGCCAGTTCAGAAGACACAGATTTGATCCCTTGGTCAGGAAGATCCCTTGGAGAAAGAAATGGCAATCCATTCCGGTGTTCTTGCCTGGGAAATCCCATGGACAGAGGAGTCTGGCAAGCTACAGTTCATGGCATTGCAAAAGAGTCAGACCTGACTGAGCGACTAAACAACACTTTGAGCTGTAAGGCTGACAAATTGCTTCAAGCAATACTCCTGATGGATCTACTTCTGTTATGTGAACAATATGCTATACATAAGTATTTCAAGTACTAGAATGGAGGACAAAAAAATTAACAAAGGCTTGATTGCTGGAGTAGAATCATTATGAATCCCTGTTTCTCTTGTCTTCTCTTTTTTCTTATATGATGAAAATAAGAAAAATATAGTTCAAAATAAACAAAGCAAAAGATTTGCTTCAGTTAATGTTTGCTATATTTTTATAGAATGTCACCAAAGTAGCAGAAATGTGTCATTCTAAATAAAAAATATAACTTATCTAAAAATATGTCCCAACGTTCTTATTTATCTGGAAGTGAAAGGTATTTATAATACTGAGTATACTTAAGGAGCTAACTAAATAATTATAAACATATATATCTTATTTTGTTTAAATACCAGATTGCTGATAGATATCATTTACTTCAAGGAAAACAAGAGAAGTATTTGGAATTGAAATGAAGACTAAATAATAAATCCACATAAACAACATATACAGGAAGTGTAAAATTGCACTTTGAGTGCTATGTATGCAGCAAGTATACCATTTTCGAACATTTGAGCATCCATTTTGTCCCCAGTATTTGTTGATTAGTTGACCAGTAAGTTCCGTTAACCAAGATCAGTACAACTAAAAGTTGCCTGGGTTTGAAAACATAGAATATTTTCTTACATATAAGTGAGACTTAGCCCCAGAGTAGGGATGGTGGAACCTCGTGGGCTGCCATCTATGGGGTCGCACAGAATGGGACACGACTGAAGTGACTTAGAGCAGCAGCAGCAAAATATCCTTAGAAGGTAAAACTGATGAAAACTATATGAATAGAGGAGCCTGGTGGGCAACAGTTCATGCAGTTGCAGAGTCAGACAGGACTGAGCAACTAACACACTTTTTAAAATTAAAGTGAATGAAGGAGATATAGGTTTATAGTTATAATTATTGGAATTACAGAAAACACATGACTCAGCACAAGCTCACTTCTGTACTGTTAGGAATGCTTTAATCAAATTTACAATGGGTAGCAACTCTTAAATCTATTTTCTTTGTCTTTTAAAGAAAGAGAGATTATTATCTCTCTAAAACAACTCTAGGGATTAACTTGATACTCATTTATTTCTTCACTTCGGTTTTTAAAATCTTTTTTTTTTTGTAGAATAGAAGCTTCATATTAAAACGTAGGTACCAGCATCAGTTTTACATTTCAAAGTAATAGTAATAGACCATTTGATAGAGTTGAAGGTATTCTATAATTTTCTCTGATCCCACTCACTCTCCTTTTTGCCCAGATGGAACCTCCACTCTGAATTTGGTCTTTATTATTTACATGATGTCTTTTATAACACTTCTATTTATATATACATGCTAAGTAGCTTCAGTCATGTCTGACTCTTTGTGACCCTATGGACTGTAGCCCGCCAGTCTCCTCTGTCTGTGGGACTTTTCCAGGCAAGAATACTGGAGTGGGTTACTATTTCCTCCCTCCAGGGTATCTTCCTGACCCAGGGATTGAACCCGAGTCTCCCACATTGCAGGCAGATTCTTTACCATCTGAGCCAATACATACATCCATAAAATATATATTATTGTTTGGATTATTTTAAAACTTATAGTATTATAGTGTATGGTTATATATGCACCTTGTTTTCCTCTGAACACTATTTTCAGTATCTTTTTCTTGATGATATCAATGATCATATTTCATGAATATTCATTACCATATAATATTCCTTTGTGAACATGCAAAATATAGTTAACCATTTCCTATTGATTGCTAGTTAGATTGTTTCCATTTTTCTCCCTAAATAATGCTAAATAAATATTCTAGTATGACTCTGTTAGTGAAAATATGGGAGAGTATTATTAGAGTATGTTCTTTGATAAGGAATTATTGGTAAATTGTCTTGCAGCGGTTAATGTTGATCTTCCTATGAGCAGTGCCTGTGAAATTCAACTGCTTCAACATTAGGTACTGTCAGAATTTTAAATTCTTACAAATTAGTAGGAGAGAAATGATGTTATATTTTTTTTTATTTGCATCTTATGGTTGCTAATGAATTTGAACATCTTTCTTCTGGTCATTGGTAGTTTCATTTTCTTCCTCTATGAGTCGAGTATTTATAATATTTACTCATTTGTTTATTGGATTGCCTTTTCTTAATGATCCATGGAAGTTATTTATAAATTTCCACTTTCTCAATCATATGTGCATCAAATGTATTCTCTCAGCTTGTGGTTTCTCTTTCAATTTTATTTAGTGTCTTCTGTCATCTGGAAGTTTCATCCAAGGTCTTAAAAATATTCTCATGTTGAGTCTTCTAAAATGTTAAGGTTATTCTTTTGGATTTAGATCATGAATCAGTAGACTGTTGTATATAATGTAATATATATTTATCTTTTCCACATACTCATTTGTCCCAGTATCTTATACTGGATGGAATATATCTCCAGTGATATAGCATGACCTCTGCTGTTTATCATGATGCCTATGCCTGTGGATTGTTTCTGGCTCGTTATGTCACAGGCTGGGAGGTTCAGAAGTAGTGCTGAGATGGAGTTTGGTGTGCAGGGTATTTATTAAGAGTTGGCATCTATGAAGGGGAGAAGGATGTAGAACTGGGCAGATGAGAAGTCAACCTGTGATACATGATGTGAAATAAAATCCGTATTTTATGGCAAGAAAAGAAAACTTTAAACATGATATTTTTTCCCGCCCTTTGGCTTCCTCTCTCCCCTCTACTGTGCTTTGTGTATCTGCGTTATGCATTGACTGAACGCCCCCTATCCATGGAAATACCTGCTCAACCACAACTGCATTCTCCTAGCATCAACAAGACAACTCCTTAAAAAATAACATTCCTTCTTAATCTTGTAAGGGGCCACATGAGTCATGACCCACTCCTTGCTAGATTGTGTGAACTACCAATAATACATCATTCGATATAGAGCCCTCTGTCTGAAAAACCTGTGTAACTGTGCTTTGACCTCTGATGGGCAGAACAGTTCTCAGAGCCTTCTTGAGAGGCTGTTCCCAGGTTGCAGTTCTCAATTTCACTGGAATAAAATTTCCCATTTCGTTCTGAGATCAACTGATTAATGGCTAGAAAAGACTCAGCCAGCCCTACAGAAAGCTCTGGATATAACAAGCCCTAAAATTTGTACCCTGGTGGTCAAAAAGCTCTGACTTTTATACCCTCTTCACAGTCAGTCCTTGGATTTGGGTTGCTCTGGAAGGGAGTGCCACAGGGAAGGCAGCCCTCTGCCCAGGAAAACCTGATGGATCTGATCCCAGAAACCAGCTGCATACAGTGTTAGCACCAGCTCAAAGAAGACCTTTCCAAAAGACATGGATCTGAAGGAGCACCTTCCAGTCCACTACATCATTCTGTTCTGTACATTATCCTGTCTTTATGTTAAAAATTATTCTCTAGTAGTATATTTTAAATCTCTATACCTGGAAAGTCTTCAAGTCCTATTACCTTTCAAACCCTCAACCCTTTCTTTTCTATTTTGAGGTTTGTATACAAAGTTCCAAGAAAAACTATAGATTATTATTAAAATTGTATAGAACAAATAACTCAGAATGAAATGAGGTCTTTATAATATTATCTTGTGATAAAATATATAATACAGGATATATAATTAATTTATAGTTTATCTTATGATCTTTATGAAGTTTTACACTTTTTCATGAATTTTCACATTTTATATTAAACCAGTCAATTCTTATTTATCTTAGGCTTTTGTAGTTATTTTAATGGGCCTTTTCTTTTTTGCTGTTTCTAAAGATCTATTACTGAGATATAGGAAGACCCTTGGTTTTATCATGTTCATTCTGGAAACAGTGTTGAACTTCGTTCTAATGATTTTTTCATATTTTCTATGTAAACAATCATCATCTTTAAGGTAAAAAGTGTTTTTTTTTTGCCTAATATCATCTTTCAATTCTTATACTTTTAATTTCTTTTTATTGTGTCCTTGCAGTAGTAAAATTTCCAGTATAATAATGAATGAAAGTATTTGCAGTATAATGTTGAATGAATCATTAAAAAAAAATTTTTTTTATTTTTTACTTTACAATAATGTACTGGTTTTGCCATACATTGACATGAATCCACCACAGGTGTACATGAGTTTCCAACCCTGAAATTAACTTATTTATTTTAATTGGAGGCTAATAACTTTATAATATTGTGGTGGTTTTGCCATACATTGACATGAATCACCCACAGGTATACAGATGTCCCTCCATCCTGAACCCCCATCCCACCTCCCTCCCCATCCCATCCCTCTGGGTTGTCCCAGAGCACCAGTTTTGGGTGCCCTGCTTCATGCATTGAACTTGCACTAGTCATCTATTTTGCATATGGTAATATACATGTTTCAACACTATTCTCTCATATGATCCCACCCTCACCTTCTCCCGCATAATCCAAAAGTCTGTTCTTTACATCTGTGTCTCTTTTGCTGTCTTGAATATAGGGTTGTTGTTATTGTCTTTCTAAGTTCCTTATATATATGTTAATGTACCATATTGGTGTTTTTCTTTTTGACTTTTCACTCTGTATTATAGGCCCTAGTTTCATCCACCTCATTCGAACTGACTCAAAACAAATGCATTCTTTTTTATAGCTGAGTAATATTCCATTGTGTATATGTACCACAACTTCCTTATCCATTCATCTGCCAGTGGGCATCTGGGTTGCTTCCATGTCCTAGCTATTGTAAACAGTGCTGCAATGAACATTGGGGTACACGTGTCTCTTTCAATTCTGGTTTTCTCATGTATATGCCTACCAGTGGGATTGCTGGGTTATATGGCAGTTCTATGTCCAGTATTTTAAGGAATCTCCACACTGTTCTCCATAGTAGCTGTACTAGTTTTCATTCCCACTAACAGTGTAGGAGGGTTCCCTTTTCTCCACACCCTCTCCAGGATTTATTGTTTGTAGATTTTTTGATAGCAGCCATTCAGATCTGTGTGAGATGGTACCTCACTGTGGTTTTGATCTTCATTTCTCTGATAATGAGTGATGTTGAGCATCTTTTCATGTGTTTGTTAGCCATCCGTATGTCTTCTTTGGAGAAATGTCTATTTAGTTCTTTGGCCCATTTTTTGATTGGGTCATTTATTTTTCTGGCATTGAGCTACATTAGCTGCTTGGATATTTTAGAGATTAATTCTTTGTCAGTTCTTTCTTTTGTTATTATTTTCTCCCATTCTGAAGGCTGCCTTTTCATCTTGCTTATAGTTTCCTTCACTGTGCAAAAGATTTTAAATTTAATTAGGTTCCATTTGTGTATTTTTGTTTTTAATTTCCAGTACTCTAGGAGGTGGGTCATAGAGGATCTTGCTGTGATTTATGTCAGAGAGTGTTCTCCCTATGATTTCCTCTAAGAGTTGTATAATTTCTGGTCTTACATTTATATCTTTAATCCATTTTGAGTTTATTTTTGTGTATGGTGTTAGAAAGTGATCTAATCTAGTTTCATTCTTTTACAGGTGGTTGACCAGTTTTCCCAGCACCACTTGTTAAAGAGATTGTCTTCTCCGTTTTATATTTTTGCCTCCTTTATCAAATATAAGGTGCCCATAGGTATGTGAGTTGATCTCTGGACTTTCTATTTTGTCCCATTGATCTATAATTCTGTCTTTGTGCCAGTACCATACTGTCTTGATGACTGTAGCTTTGTAGTAGAGACTGAAGTCAGGCAGGTTGATTCCTCCAGTTCCATTCTTCTTTCTCAAGATGGCTTTCGCTATTGGAGGTTTTCTGTGTTTCCATACAAATTGTGAAATTATTTGTTCTAGTTCTGTGAAAAATGCCATTGGTAGTTTGATAGGGATTGCACTGAATCTATAGTTTGCTTTGGGTAGTATACTCATTTGCACTATATTGATTCTTCCAATTCACGAACATGGTATATTTCTCCATCTATTTTTGTCATCTTTGACTTCTTTCATCAGTGTTTTATAGTTTTCTGTATATAGGTCTTTTGTTTCTTTAGGTAAATTCCTAAGTATCTTATTTTTTTCATTGCAATGGTGAATGGGATTGTTTCCTTAATTTCTCTTTCTGTTTTCTCATTGTTGTGTATAAGAATGCAAGGGATTTTTGTATATTAATTTTATATCCTGCAATTTTACTATATTCATTGATTAGCTCTAGTAATTTTCTGGTGGTGTCTTTAGTATTTACTATGTAGAGGATCATGTCATCTACAAACAGTGAGAGTTTCACTTCTTTTCCAATCTGGATTCCTTTTGTGTTTTTTTCTTTTCTGATTACTGTGGCTAGGACTTCCAAAACTATCTTAAATAGTAGTGGTGAGAGTGGGCACCCTTGCCTCATTCCTGATTTTAGGGGAAATGTTTTCAGTTTTTCACCCATGAGGATAATGTTTGCTGTGCATTTGTCATATATGGCTTTTATTATGTTGAGGTATGTTCCTTCTTTGCCTGCTTTCTGGAGAGTTTTTATCATAAATGGGTGTTGAATTTTGTCAAAGACTTTCCCTGCATCTATTGAGATGATCATGTGGTTTTAATCTTTCAATTCATTAATATGGTATATCATATGGATTGATTTGCAAATATTGAATCTCTGGGATAAAACTCACTTGGTCATGATGTATGCTCTTTTTAATATGTTGTTGGATTCTGTTTTCTAGAATTTTGTTGAGGATTTTTGCTTCTATGTTCATCAATGATATTGGCCTGTAGTTTTCTTTTTTCTTTCTTTCTTTCTTTTTTTTTTTGTGGCATCTTTGTCTGGATTTGGTATTAGCGTGATGGTGGCTTCATAGAATGAGTTTGGAAGTTTACCTTCCTCTGCAATTTTCTGGGAGAGTTTGAGTAGGATAGGTGTTAGCTCTTCTCTAAATTTTTGGTAGAATTCACCCGTGAAGCCATCTGTTCCTGGGCTTTTTTTTGTTGGAAGATTTTTGATTACACCTTTGGTTTCCATGCTTGTGATGGGTCTGTTAAGATTTTTCTCTTTTGCTGTTTCTAAATTTCTATTACTGAGATATAGAGTGACCCTTGGTTTTATCATGTTCATTCTGGAAACAGTGTTGAACTTTGTTCTAATGATTCATCTATAGATTCTTTCATATTTCTATGTAAACAATCATCATGTTCAAGGTAAAAAGCATTTTTTTCTGCCTAATATCATCTTTCAATTTTTATGCTTTTTATTTCTTTTTATTGTCTCCCTGCAGTAGCTAAAAATTGCAGTATAATGCTGAATGAAAGTATTGGTTGGTTTCTCATTTTAAAAGGAATGATTTTAAAATTTCATCATTACATTTTACTTTGAATTTACTGGCAGCTCGGCGGTTAGGACTTGACACTTTCATTGCCCAGGCTTATGTTCTGTCCCTGGTCTGGGAACTAAGACCCGCAAACCAAGAGGCACGGCCCTTAGGCTTTTCATTGGTAATTTTTATCTCCTCTAGTCTCAGCTTCTTCAGGCTTTTTCCATGAATGAAGGTTGAGTAGCATTGTAGGCTTATAAACATTTTCTGAGATGGATTTTTTTCTTTCCCCATTTTAATGCTATGTTCTATGTTATTAGATTTTTTGATGTTGCATGTTCCTTTGTTCCTGGGTTAAAGCCAGGTTGCTTATGATTCATCTTTCTTTGTATACATTTTACATTAGAGTTCAATGTAGTATATTTGCTGTGCTGTGTGCTTAGTCGCTCTTTACATGTGTTCAAAAGTAAGGATGGTTTGTAAAATTTGCTTTATACTCTTTTTCTCTGATTTTAGTTTCTAGTTATTCTAATCGTTTATATAAAATGAGGCACTTCACTCATCTTCAACATTCTTTGAAAAATTTGTTTTGATAGGAAATATTTTTCTTTGCTAGTTTGTCAAAATAAATCCTTCATAGATACAGTGGGAGCCTGGGGATTTGGGGATGAGTGAGATCATTGAGGGTAAGAGTTGTAATTACCAATTAATTAATTGATAATTAATAAAATTCATAATTAAATATATCAATTAAAATTAATATGTTTTATTGTGTCATCTTATATCAATATATGTAAATATTTATTTATGTTAGGTAGTTTGCTTTTTATATAAAACAAATTTATTGAATCAATTATTTTCTTATTAATTTTTACTCATTTAATTTATATCTTTTGCTTTGTTCTTTGTGTTATCTCTATTGTTGTCTTACTAGTTGCTTGTCTGAAATACTTGAAAACATTAAAAAAATTTTTTTTTAAATATTAAAAGCTATACTTGTTCTGTTAGGACTGCTTTCAGTATAATTATTAAGTTTATGGGTTGGTCTTTTAATTTCAATTTTAAATACTTTTTCACGACAAATATGATTTGACCTTTATCAGACAGGCTATTTAGACTTGCATATTTAAGTTACCAATCATGTAATTTTAAAAAGAACTATCTTAAATTACTGATGTTATGTGCTGAGTTCAGTGGTTATTGAGAGAAGATATCAGTAGAATCATGCACTTAATAACATAGAATTATGAATTAGGTAAAGACTAATATGTTAATTAAAATTACTCTCTTTATTATGTGGTAATAAAACAGTCAGTCATGAACGGTGCTGTGCTTGGTAAGATGATAGTTTTCCAGGAGCAAAGTCCTGTTAAGAATGTGAGGACTAGGGCATAAACTCTCAGTGTTTCCAAAAGATTAGAAACTGTTTGGTTTCAATTTTTTAAACATTTGAATTAGACAGTCAGTCTTGTTTAATTGTATCATAGTTCAGTGTTTAATGATCTCAATACTTCCATGCAAAGGAGGAAATATACATGTTTATCCATTATAGATAAGATGGAAAGGAAGAGTAAGTTTCTACAAATTATTATGACAAGTTCAGAAAGTTAGTGTCATTTGTCAGAGAAGTAAGTTACTGTCTGGCCACTGCACATCTGCAAAGATCTATTCCCAAACATCTATAAATTAGATACACTTTATATACTTTCTAAATTTAAATTTCAGACTTTATCCAGATTTTACCAGTTTTTCTACCAACATCCTTTTTCTCTTTCAGGATCCAGTCCATGCTACATTTAGTTGCTGTGTCTCCATAGTCTTCTCCAACTGGTGACAGTTTCTCAGTTTTACCTTGCTTTTAGTTAAAAACTAATTAGTTAATTATGATAACTTTGATAATTTGAGAAATATTGCATAATATTTTCTCAAGTTAGACAGGGTTTATGCAGAAGATTGCTTTTCTTTTCTTTTTTTTATAACCTAAAGATGGATGGAAAAAAAATCATGGCATCAGAGTCCATTTTTTGAAATTAGAAAGTAATTTATATTAAAGTATCATTTTACTGTGTAAATTGTTAGGTTGGATAGTAATGAAATATTGAAGATGAGATTTGAAAATTTAGTGTCATTTGCATCATTTTGGGTTAAAGCTAGAAAAAATTCTAAGATCTCTTGTGAATTTGATTTCTCTACTACTAATATTAACACAAAACATGTGAAGCATTTTATAAATATATTATCTTCTTTGAGGAGTATTTTTGCCAATATGTTTTAAACTAGATGAGTTAATATACAAGAAGCAAGCCCATTTGTCACATCACAAACTTCAAATATTTTTTTATATACATTGATATCATTCAAAGTGTTTAAGAAGGAGAAATCATGATTTTACTAATAAGGATTTGCTGAATTTCAGAAAGTTACTAATGTAGTAGTGATTCTGTATTTTAATTGCCTATATGCAAACTTTCAAAGATGTATAATTTTTGAAATTATTTAATGTATTAACTTATTTTATTTTTCTTATATTACATTTATTAAAATGCAGTTTTATATTTATGCCACAAAAATTTGCTTGTATTTCACGTTTTTCATTTACTTATTATTCATCATTTTTATTTTACTTTATAAAAGTATCAGATAGTGAAAAAAATGATTCTTTAAGCTTCCCTGGTGGTGCGGAGGTTAAAGCGTCTGCCTGCAAAATGAGAGATCTGGGTTCAATCCCTGGGTCAGGAAGATCCCCTGGAGAAGGAAATGGCAACCCACTCCAGTATTTTTGCCTGGAGAATCCCATGGACGGAGAAGATTGGTGGGCTAGTCCATGGGTCGCAAAGGGTCGGACACGACTGAGCGACTTCACTTCACTTCACTTCTTCTTTTACCAAAAATAGTTTGAGAAGCACTGGTCTGAACTAAATCTTTCTGTTGCATTTAAAAAATTTGAAGAACTTTATTTTTTACTTTCAAGCTTTTTCATATCTACTTGTTCTTGTTACATTTTCTTTTTCTTAAAAATTTCAGCCCTACTTTAAAGGAGGTTTTATTTTTATCTTCTCTTTAAATATCTAAAATATATTAATTTTAAAGTATTTCCCTAGATTTTAATAAAGGTAATTTGATTTGAATTTGTAAATTAATGATCTACTTGTTGATTTTTAAAAAAATTCTTAACATTAGATATTTTGGAAAAATTGTTTTCAAGTCTTATTTTGAGTAGAAAATTTTCTGTGTGCTTGCTTTTTGTGATTGTTCACTCCTCTGTGAATGCTTTTCTGTCTTGAGTTTTGTAACTGTATCTGTCCAGCTCCCCTAGCTACTGATCCAGAATCAGGTCCTAGAAGTACATCTGGGATCTTCCACCATCATGGGTAATGGGATTATGAACATATTCTTATCAAACAAATGCACAGCTTGGTTCAACTCCTGATTTTATGCATTTTGTGTCTCCTTGAGTCAGCATCCTTCTAAAACCAGAGCAGATTATTTCCAGTGACACCAATGGTCCTGACTTAAGCAGATTTGGCTAAGTTTTCTAGCCCTTCTATCTCCCATCCATGAAGAACACTTCTGAAATTTTCTATCCCAGGGGAACCAAATTCCTGGCCCTAAATGCCTACTTCTGAATGAGGGGCCAAATTGGCCTTGCTGCTTTCTGTTTTGCTCATCATTTTAGGTTTTGTTCTATTTTGGACATGGGCAATGTTTTGAGTCTGGAATTCCTGTTTCACACCATCATCACTATGACAAGAACAAGCAAAATTCAACCAAACTCTGCATCAACAGATCCATTTTGACGAGATGTCTTCATTGTTTCTCATTGCAAATGTTTTATGAGGAAAGTAAAAGGTCAACTTTCATAGGCCAGCATTTAATATGTTTTTAATATTTCTTTAGTCACACATATACCATCACGAGTGCTACCCGATTCAGAATTTCATTATTTTCCTGTGATGATTAATTTAAATATTAAAGAAACTTACACCAGACAATAAAATTAAATGAACTAAAGCCTGACCCCAAATTTTACTTCACTACATCCTCTCACACTCTCAGTAACTAAAATAATGTTATATGAAAAAAGCCATGACATCATAGGAATTTGTTGTGTTAATTCCTCTTAGTCACATCAGAAAAGTAGCAAAATACATCCTCCCTTTTTATGATTAAATTTGCTTTTGGCTGTTACTAATCTTTCCTTACTGACCTGTATCATCATTTTTTCCCAACATTTTTCTGCTTATTTTCATGATGTGGTATGAAGTTTGTGGTGCATGTCAAAACCTAAAGTTGCTTAAAATAGGGTTGGATAGCTAGAATTTTTCTGTGAATAAATTATATTGCTGCTAAAATGCTGTTTTCCTTTTTAAATATTAGCCAGTCTAAAGGTGATGCATTCATTATCTATGTTTTAATGATCTACAAGATAATTTTGCCTGGTAAAGTCTCTCAAATATATTTCTTATCTACCTTTCCATATACTTTAGAATACTTCAATGATTCTGTGTATTAAGTATATTCAGAATACTTCAGTGGTTCTCCTTTTCATGTGGAGACCTCATAGTCCAGTCTAAAGGTGATGCATTCATTATCTATGTTTTAATGATCTACAAGATAATTTTGCCTGGTAAAGTCTCTCAAATATATTTCTTATCTACCTTTCCATATACTTTAGAATACTTCAATGATTCTGTGTATTAAGTATATTCAGAATACTTCAGTGGTTCTCCTTTTCATGTGGAGACCTCATAGCCCCTCCTCTTGCTGACCTCCTATTACCCCATTTCCCCACCCTCCCCTCCCCTCAACCAGTCCTCTAACTCTATCACCATTTCACCCTGATTTTTCTTCACAAGCCTGTTTCAGCCTTGTTCCACTCCAGTAGGGTCTCTTTCAGATTCTTACCCTTCTCTTTGCTCTTCTCTGAGTTTGTTCTTGTCATAACGTAATTTAGCCTTGACTCTGATTCTATAGGGTGACACATCATTGGACTTCCATTGTCCTTTTTTTCAATCATGCTGTTTCCATCTTCTATGAGCTTTTAATTGTATTTCCTTTTATATTCTAGTGTTAATTTCACCAGGATTAACTGCGTGCATGCTTGAGTTATTAGAGCCAAATATTTTTTTAAAAATGTCTTTATCATTTGCTTTTATCATTAACTCCTTTTATTCTTCTTTTTCTGCTATCGTTTTCATGTATTTAGTTCTAAAAAATTATAATCAGTACAATAAAACATTATTGTTGTTTTATGTTATAAATATCTGTTTGATTTACATATACATTTTAACTCTTTATTAATCTTATTCTTTGTAAATGTTTTACCCTTTCCTTTAGGATTATTTTCCTTTGCCTGGAGAATTCTCTATATTGTTTATGTTTTATGCTGTTGATTGGTGGTGCTTTTTGTTAGTTTCTTTGTTTTTTGGTGACAAAATGTCACTATTTTATCTTTACTTTTGAAGGATATTTTTGCTAACTCTAGAATTCTAGACCACGAGTTAACTCTCTTTCAGAATGTAAGAGATCCTGTTCATTGTGTTCTGGCTTTCAGTAATTCTGTTGAGAAAATGGCTATCAGCATTATTGTTGCTCCTTTAATAGTAATGTATCTCTATACTATGCCCACTTTTAAGATGTTCACTTTATCCTTGTTGATCAGTTTTTAAGGTGATGAACCACAACAGGATTCCTGAATCTGTGACATAATATTTTTTAACTGATTTTGGAAAATTCTTTGTCCATATCTCTTCCCAAATTGCTTCTTCCCCATTATCTCTATCCTCAACTTCTGGAACCTCAATCACATGAATGTTAAACGTTTTCACCTTCTCCTCTATTGGGTTCACCAAAGTACAGTTCCAGGACTATGATCTGCTTACCACATCTGTTTCTAAATGAAGGTTGTTGGAAGACAGCCACACCCATGTGTTTATGTGTTTTCTATGCTGCACGATGGTGTGATCACTCACCTAGAACCAGACATCCTGGAATGTGAAGTCAAGTGGGCCTTAGGTAGCATGAGTAAGAACAAAGCTAGTGGAGGTGATGGAATTCCAGTGAAGCTATTTCAAATCCTGAGAGATGATGCTCTGAAAGTGCTGCACTCAACATGCCAGCAAATTTGGAAAACTCAGAAGTGGCTACAGGACTGGAAAAGGTCAGTTTTCATTCCAATCCCAAAGAAAGGCAATTCCAAAGAATGCTCAAACTACCACACAATTGCACTCATCTCACACACTAGTAAAGTAATGCTCAAAATTCTCCAAGCCAGGCTTCAGCAATATGTGAATGGTGAACTTCCAGATGTTCAAGCTGGTTTTATTTTTTTTTCTTTAATTAATTTTTATTTTTTAGTTTGTTTTGCTTTACAATACTGTATTTGTTTTGCTACACATCGACATGAATCAGCCACGAGTATACATGAACTCCCAATCCCGACCCCCACCTCCCCCCTCCCGCCCCACACCCTCTCTCTGGATTGTCCCCGTGTATCATTCCCAAGCATCCTGCATCCTGCATCAAACCTAGACTGGCGATTCGTTTCACTTATGACATCATACATGTTACACTGCCACTCTGCCAACTCATCCCACCCTCTCCCTCTCCCACAGAGTCCAAAAGGCCGTTCTATACATCTGTGTCTCTTTTGCTGTCTTGCGTACAGGTTTATCATTACCATCATTCTAAATTCCATATATATGTGTAAGTATACTGTATTGGTGTTTTTCTTTCTGGCTTACTTCACTCTGTATAATCGGCTCCAGCGTCATCCACCTCATTAGAACTGATTCAAATGTATTCTTTTTAATAGCTGAGTAATACTCCATTGTGTATATGTACCACAGCTTTCTTATCCATTCATCTGCTGATGGACATCTAGGTTGCTTCCATGTCCTGGCTATTATAAACAGTGCCGCAATGAACATTGGGGTACACGTGTCTCTTTCAATTCTGGTTTCCTTGGTGTGTATGCCCAGCAGTGGGATCGCTGGATCATAAGGCAGTTCTATTTGCAATTTTTTAAGGAATCTCCACACTGTTCTCCATAGTGGCTGTACTAATTTGCATTCCCACCAACAGTGTAAGAGGGTTCCCTTTTCTCCACACCCTCTCCAGCATTTATTGCTTGTTGACTTTTGGATCGCAGCCATTCTGACTGGTGTGAAATGGTACCTCATTGTGGTTTTGATTTGCATTTCTCTGATAATGAGTGATGTTGAGCATCTTTTCATGTGTTTGTTAGCCATTCGTATGTCTTCTTTGGAGAAATGTCTATTTAGTTCTTTGGCCCATTTTTTGATTGGGTCATTTATTTTTCTGGAGTTGAGCTGCATAAGCTGCTTGTATATTTTTGAGATTAGTTGTTTGTCAGTTGTTTCATTTGTTATTATTTTCTCCCATTCAGAAGGCTGTCTTTTCACCTTGTTTATAGTTTCCTTTGTTGTGCAGAAGCTTTTAATTTTAATTAGATCCCATTTGTTTATTTTTGCTTTTATTTCCAGTATTCTGGGAGGTGGATCATAGAGGATCCTGCTGTGATTTATGTCAGAGAGTGTTTTGCCTATGTTCTCCTCTAAGAGTTTTATAGTTTCTTGTCTTATGTTTAGATCTTTAATCCATCAAGCTGGTTTTAGAAAAGGCAGAGGAACCAGAGATGAAGTTGCCAACATCCGCTGGATCATGGAAAAAGGAACAGAGTTCCAGAAAAACATCTATTTCTGCTTTATTGAGTATGTCAAAGCCTTTGACTGTGTGGATCACAATCAACTGTGGAAAATTCTGAAAGAGATGGGAATATAAGATCACCTGACTTGCCTCTTGGGAAACCTCTATGCAGGTCAGGAAGCAACAGTTAGAACTGGACATGGAACAACAGACTGGTTCCAAATGGGAAAAGGAGTACTTCAAGGCTGTATATTGTCACCTTGCTTATTTAACTTATATGCAGAGTACATCATGAGAAATGCTGGGCTGGAGGAAGCACAAGCTGGAATCAAGATTGCTGGGAGAAATATTAATAACCTTAGATATGCAGATGACACCACCATTATGACAGAAAGTGAAGAAGAACTAAAAAGCCTCTTGATGAAAGTGAAAGAGGTGAGTGAAAAAGTTGGCTTAAAGCTCAGCATTCAGAGATGTCATATGGCATCTGGTCCCATCACTTGATGGCAAATAGATGGGGAAACAGTGGAAACAATGGCTGACTTTATTTTTCTGGGCTCCAAAATAATTGCAGATGGTATTTGCAGCCATGAAATTAAAAGATGTTTACTCCTTGAAGGAAAGTTATGACCAACCTAGACAGCATATTAAAAAACAGAGACATTACTTTGCCAACAATGGTCCATCTAGTGAAGGCTATGGTTTTTTCAGTCGTCATGTATGGATGTGAGAGTTGGACTATAAAGAAAGCTGAGCACCGAAGAATTTATGCTTTTGAACTGTGGTGTTGAAGAGTCTTGAGAGTCCTGTGGACTGTAAGGAGATCCAATCAGTCCATTCTAAAGGAGCTCAGTCCTGGGTGTTTATTGGAAGGAATGATGCTGAAGCTGAAACTCCAATACTTTGGCCAGCTGATGCGAAGAGCTGCCTCATTTGAAAAGACCCAGATGCTGGGAAAGATTGAGGGCAGGAGGAGAAGGGGATGATGGAGGATGAGATGGCTGGATGGCATCACGGACTCGATGGACATGGGTTTGGGTGGACTCCAGGAGTTGGTGATGGACAGGGAGGCCTGGTGTGCTGTGGTTCATGGGGTCACAAAGAGTCGGACACGACTGAGCAACTGAACTGAACTATGCTGCTTTTATGCTACAACTGAGGAACTGAATAGTTGTGTCAGAATAAAACCTAAAGAGAAAAGAATTTGATGAACCCTGTCTCCTAATACTATTTAGCATATTCGTGGGTGTTTTCTACCTTTTTAAAAATTTTTGCTTTTGTGTCCTTCAGTATGGATATATTGGCCTATCTTTCCGTACACTAATCCTCTGATCTTCTTTTCTGCTGTGTCTAATCTATTGGTGAATCCATCTACTGAGTTTTTAGATTCAGTTATTATATTTTTCAGCTTGAGAATTTCCACGTAATTCTTGTTTATATATTTTTGATTTCTGGTAAAATGTTTCATTTTGTAAGCTTTGTTGAACATATTAATTACAATTATTTAAAATTTTATATTTTCTAAGTCAATATCTGGTATTATAATACATATGGAACTATTTCTATTTTCTGTTTTTTCTCTTGGCTTTCATTTATTCTGTTTTGACTCATGGCAGTTTTTCTTCAAATGCAGATAAAGTTTTTGGAAAAGTGTAGAGATAATCTGAGACTGGTTAAAACGATCTTCATTGACAGAGAAATTTCTTTCTGCTTGGTGGAAAAGATTACTTCAATCCAGAACGGCATTAAGCTGGTCAGAAATTGGTCTTCATACTTTTGTTAGAGTTGGTCCATTTTCAGGTAATCCTTACTCTTACAGTGTAGTTCTTTCAAATGTCCTAGTTTGGTGCCTGGGGTATTTACCAGTGCCCTTCCTCTTTTGTGTATGCTGAAATGAATGTGTTGTCTCCTCAACTTCATGAAATTTCAGTAGTACTGCTTAGGTTCCCAGTCTTGTAGCAGCCATTTTCTGATCAGATTTTCAGTCTATCCAACTATTGACAAATTATCACAGAAGACAAGGCTGCATAATTTTAGCTGTCTCCAATGCGCATCCTTTTCCTCTGTGACCCTTGTCTGCTTAAGTCCTATTTGATTTAGTAGGTTTCTGGTAGCTTCTAGTAGATTTTTTTCATGTATGTGTAAATATTGTGACCAGCTTTTCTAGACATTCTTGAAAGGGTGGAGAAATGGTCTGTAACAAAGAACTATTGTTCTCAATGAGCGAATTCCTATTATTTTTAATGCTGTTTTCCTTTGTTGCTTATTTCAGTGGATTTGGAACCTTAGATTTCTGTCTTTGGCCACCTGTTCTGGAAGAAAATCACACTAGGGTAGGTTTTTTTTCCCTCTGTGACTCTGTTTTGTATTGTTTGCCTGTGGGGGACATCTGTTCTCGAAGGAAGCCATGCCACACAGTTTGTTGATTTGTTTTAGCCTTAAAGGAATTCCTGTTGCACTGATTTTGTTTGTTTTGGCTACCTGCCCCACTGCCTGCCTTTACCTTGCCAAATTAGGGATTTTATACACAGTTCTTCTGAGGCACCTCCATTTATTTCTCCAACATCCCCTTTTCCATATTCGGGGGAGTTGCAAGTCATTTAGTTTTCTCTCCTTCTACATTGAACCATGCACCCTATATTGTGAAGAAATTCCTCAGGTTCATGGCATGCATATACCATTTTCCCCTACTTCAACTGGTCATACAGCTTTCTCTCCAATACCTGCATAGCTTTCTTCTCGACATACTGTAGATCCTTTGCTCAAATATTGCTTTCTAACATTTGAAGTCTGATAACTTCATTTAAAATAGCAAGTGTTCTTCCCACAGACAACCAATCCCCTATTTTATTTATGATAATACTTATCATCATCTGGCTTGCTATAAATTTATTTACCCATTTGTTATCTATCTACCTCTCCTCTTCCCAATTTTTATATCACTAGTACCTGGAAGATTGTCAGGCACATAGTAGATGCTCATTAAGTATTTGCTGAATGAATGAAGGGTAACAACTGAAAAATTAAATGCATATATTTCAAACTACAGAGGGGAAATAATCAGTGAGGAAAAATCGATTAATATCAGGGATCACTGTCCTTCATTGTCTGATGTTCAGTGTGTTGAAAACTGTTGTTTCATATATTTTTCCATTTTGTGATTGTTCCAGGTGGGAGATTACATTGATTTCCTATTACTTTATCTGGGTCGGAAGAAGGATTTCATGCTTTATTATTTATTTCTTTTCATACAAATATGAGCTCCATGAAGGTAGAGGGTTTTTCTGTTTGATTTCATGATGATTCTCTAGGACCTGGAACAGTGCCCACATATAGCAGAGACACGATAAATATTTGTTGGATGATAAATGTTTATTTATTAAATAAATCTTTCTTATTTCATCCATGTCTCTGAAATTAAATATAGGTTAATATTCAATATTTTCCAATGATATCACAAATATGACATTTTTATGAATTTTCTATAGTCTTATTCTTCCATCAAGATCTGTTACAATGACTTGTTTTCATATATATTCTCTGTAAGCTATTTTGTGTAATGTCCAGTTATCTGGCCACTGGTAAGATTTTTCTTTGGTACAGCCCTGAGCATATGACAGATTTATGTACTGAATCTAATTTACATGTGGATATATTAATCTTATGTGACAGCAATGGCTTAATCCTGTAACCCTCTTTCTCCTGGGCTAGGTGATTAGAAAGGGAATTAAGGAGACTTTATTCCCATCATATTGCCAGGACTTAAATTGAATGGAACTTGCCAGTATCTTAGAGCCATCACTGTAAAATCTTTGCACAGGGGGATTTGTGTTAAAAATATAAACCTAAAATGGAAGAGAGAACAATCTGTTATTTTGTTACTAAAAAACAGTGTGAAATCCCTTACTGCTCCTGGATACTTCGTTTATATTGTTGAACCTGAAATATAAAATGCAAGAACAGACACCTCACTTATGAAGTCTGTAAGAGTCAGCTGTAATCTCTCCATTTGGAAACTTCATTACGATGATTTCAACATGTCAGTACAAATCTATTTAGACAGCATTATTATATCACTGTCTTGTAGCCATACTAGATGAGTAAGTGGCACTCCAATTGTCAAGGCTTGAGTTTTATTGCTAGAAAGTATATAAGTATAAAACTAAGAATCAGGAAACCTTCAACACATACTAAATTTACAGACATTTTCCACCTGAATGTTGATAAAAAAAAAACCAATAATTTAGAAAATTCATTAAATCCGCGCTTACCTGCATACAAGAGTTATGTTTGCTGAAGGACTCTTCTGGATCCTATGCAACACAAAATAGATCACTTGGAAGGGGAACACGCTACTTTGGAGCATTAGACATATGCTTTGGGGTTTGGGAGACAGGAAGCTTGGCAAGTTACTTCATAACTCAGGCCTGGAGCGGCCTCTTTAAATGCGTGGCTAGTTCTTATTTTTAGATGACATATTGCTTCTTCAGAAAATAAATTTTAGGTTTCATTCTTTTTTGGATGCTGAGCTCTGATTTCATGATGTTGATTATGAAATGGGTGACCTTAAAATTGTCTACTGCATGTTGCCTAAGCCAGAATGCCAGCTGGATAACAGGAGGGTTGTGATTACCTGCTGGTGAGGAGGTGAGGGTAGGCCTGGTGGCGCCTGGTAGGGGAAAATGGGAAACTAAGACCCTCGCGAAGCAGGAGAAGATGTAGACTGCAAAGATGGTCTGATCCTGACATTTACACCTGCAGGGGACAGCATACACACACTCTGGAGTCTACTGGTGGGGAGCCCACTCTCCTGATGCGTTATTGGCTATTTTGTCCAGCTTTCGGTAAAGTGTTTCAGTTTTTTAGGATTCTTAAGTAGGTAATGAAGGATTTTCAGGCATCTGATGATAGTATATTAAGCATTTATACTACTTAAATTACTTCTAGATAACAAAAAAACTTTGTTTAGAGACAATAAGGTCTTAAGATGTTGTCTGGAGTATATCCATTTTATGAGAATAGGCTTCCCTGGTGGCTCAGATGGTAAAGCGTCTGCCTGCAATGTGGGAGTCTTGGGTTCAATTCCTGGATTGGGAAGATCCCCTGGAGAAGAAAATGGCAATCCACTTTAGCACTCTTGCCTGGCAAATCCCACGGACGGAGGAGCCTGATAAGCTACAGTCCATGGGGTTGCAAAGAGTTGGACATGACTGAGCAACTTCCCCAAGACTATAGAGTTTGTAAAGAACATGGAGTTTATTTGTGTACATTGTCTCACTTAGTCTTCTTAGCATCTCTGTGAGGTAAACAGGGAAGTTGGCCTAATTAGCATTTTACTGGAGAGAATATTTTGTTTCACATATTTTATTGCCTAGCATGAGAGGCAAAATCAGGTCTTGAATCCAGAGCTTTCAACTCTCCCTGCAGTATTTGGTGGCCTGACGTGTACCCATAATGCAGGATGTTAATAAATGCTGGCCTATCTAAGCTTCCTACTATTGTTACTAAGCCATTACTTGCCTTTCCTTGAATGAAACTTGATGCATCAACTCACAAGATGTTTGTACTCTTACCCCATCTGTCTTGTTACTGTAATCATCAGACTTACTCTTATCAACAAGCCAAACCAACAAATAATTCTTGGAAAATTACTGTTCTTTTCCTATCCTAATTTCTACTATCATTCTTTGTAAATTAAGTATACATACAGATGGCACTACTGTCACTTGTTTGTTCTTGACCTTTAACCCTCCAATGTTTTAACCTGTTCTGACCACATATAGGATATTAGTTAACAGTAGGAAATCTCTGAAATCTCATGATGAGATTGGGCGCATTCAGGTTGGTATTGCTGTAGACAGAAATCTCTGAAATCTTAGAGAGAGAGTGATGCCAGACAAGAATGGAAAGTGCGGGTGCAAGATAATCAAGGTCAGCATAGGTCATGTTACCAATTTTGGACTTATCCATAATGCAATAGAAAATCATCAAACTGTTTTAAGTAGCAACATTATAAAGTCAGATTTGCATTAAAAATCACATTGCTGTCTGGAGAACAAATTGGAGAAATACAAGAGGGAATTCGGAAATTCAGAAACCCAATTGGGGAGTTATTAAAACCGATGCTAGTAGTTTGGATTTGGGTGATGATGGGAACAGAGAGATTTTTAGATCATAGAATCAACAGGACGTGGTCATTGGTTAAATATGGGACTGGAGATAGAGAAAATAATTAATAGAAACATGAGTATTGGGGCTTAAGATACCACAGTTGACTGTGGAACCATTTACTGAGAAGAAGGGACTGGGAAAGGCTGTGTTGGGGTAAGGGTGAGGGGCAGATGGAAAAGATAATAAGTTTAGGATTTGGTATATTGAGTTGTGGTAATTTGGAAAAATCTGAGCCCTGCAGTGGTTAAGGCACATGGGACTGTTGTTCAGAAGAGATGATGAAAGGAAAAGGAGAACCAAGAAGATACTGCATCTCAAATGCTGAGGGTGGAGCAGGTGGACGTGGTAGAATGAGCCCAGCTATAAAGTACTGATCAATTGGGTGTTGCAGCGTGGAAGACAGAGATGCTTTAGTGTGAGTTCTTTCAGTAGACTGGTGGAGGTGGAATCGAGAATTAAGTGGGTTGAGGAATGAGGGTAATATGAGAAAATGGAGGCAGTGATTGCAAATATTATTTTTAAGAAGTCAATAATGTAAGTTTTCATATAAAACCTGATGCTTTAAAACTGATTCTTCATTTCCTGGATAAAAGCAGTCAACAAAAACTGGCTGTTTTAACTTTTTTTCAGATGTATCCCCACCATCTCCACCAGACTCCCTTTACCTAGGCTTTCTTAATTTTTACACGGGTCTCTTTACCTTGAGCCCTCCCTTAGTACATAGTTCAACAGCCACCAGAATGATCTTTATAAAATTCAGGTACTACTCAAAACTCTTGTATGTCTCCACTAACCTGACTGATGGCTGTTTATCTGTCTCTGTAGCCTAACCCTATGCAACCCCTGGTGTACCTCATGTTCTAGCTACAGCATACTACATAAGCTTTTTTACTTAGAGTATTCTGCTTGCTTGACACATGCTGTTTATTTCTGAGAATGCCTTTTGATCCTTCCCCTTCCACATCATTGGGCAGATTCCTCCCTCATTCATCAAAATTCAGCTCAGATTTCACCTCCTCCAGGAAGCCTTCTTGGCTTAACCCCACAGTCCACATTAGTTGTTGCCAGTGCACATGGTGTGCTCATCAATTTTAATAACTGTTTGCTTATTTGGATTTCATCGGTTTACCTCCAGGACCTTATACAGAATTAAGACTCATTGATATATCAGCATACTGACTGATTGATCAGCACATTGATATGTACTGAGAATAAATGTATGCTTTGGAGACAAAGGTAAAGCAATGCAGATGACCTATCACACCCCTCCGCCCTGCATCTCATTAATTTATGCATTTACTTGTCTAGTTTTAAATTCAGGTGAATTGAAAGGCAGGATAATTGGTCTTTATGTATCAGATAAATAAGTTAGTGTTTCTAGGAATACTGATACATGCATTCCAAAGTAATTTTTATGAGAAGTGAAAATACAGATTTCATCTTGGGCAGAGTTTGTAAATCAGTTAAGGTAAGATCCTAAAATAAGTATGAGGATTTTTATTCTCTGCTGTCTTTGTTCATAGATGTTGAAGATTTTCCTAGACATTTATATTTTAAAATCCTATTAAAACAATAAGGTTTGGCAATTAGTTCTGTCGGGATTAATTTCATGCAGGAATATACATCTGTAGGTTTAATTTTATGGATATATACATACACACATACCTAGTTTAGTGGTTCCTTTGTAATTAAATAGATTATGTAGGCAATGTGAGGACGTGTGAATATGTCTCCAGTTGTTACCATGGAAACAGAATTTTTAGAGTTGCTCTGTAGAGTGGTGTGATGCTGATTAAAGAGTTTAAGCACTTCATTTTAAAATTAGTTGAAAGAGTCAGCTAGGAAGAAGCTTCATCTTGCTGGGTGGGTGGGGCCACCCATGCCAGGCTGCCACAGCCATGACTCTGCTTTTCAAGCTGTTTGATCTAAGGAGGTCAGGGGGTGATTTATGACATGGTGGCCCTGGTGATCCTTGCCAAAAGGTTAATAGTTATGAACTTAGCAGTTGAGAAATACAATTATGTAGTGCTCTGCAGCTGTGAGTGCTCTGCTCAAAAGGCTCAAGGAGGATAATATCCTGGTATTTTACATCCTGACACGAACTTCATAACCATTAAAAACAAATGCTTGGGAAATTAATGGCTGTTGGAACTTTATTAACTTGCAGTGAAATATAATATTGCTTTCATTAAAGTGTATCAGTGAAAAATGATGGTGAGAAAAATGTAATCTGAATGACAGTGAAGCTGTGAGAAAGCCTAGGGCTGCTTATTTGATTACCATGGTAACTGTGATAATACACACACATGCACACACGTGCACACACACACACATCCCATCAGTGTTTTCTGGTTAGAAAATTCCAAAGTATAGATATATTTGCTAGCTAATTTCAAATTCATACTTTTTAAAGGAAGGTGTTATTTTTAACCTTCCTCTAAAACTGAAATTTTAGACTTTTCTTATGAAGACAGATGCAAAGTTACTGCAGGACAATTAGAATTCAAAATAGTCTGAAAAACTTTTCTATAGCTAACTCCCACCTCCTTACCTCTGAAAACCTTCCCTTTGCTGTCTTCTGTTTCTGAAGGATATAGCAGTGTGTAATTTATGAAAATTGAGTATTTGTTGCTATGAATCAAAGAAGTGATCTTTGACAAACCATTTAAACAGAAGCTAATTCTTCATAGTTTTCATTCTTCATAGTTTTTCATAGTTTTATTTTCATGGCTTTGAGGAGCCTGAAAACCATGTTTCACAGAACATCCAGGGGCAGAAGTGTATAATGCCCATTTCTTCAAACATGGGTGGAAAGGTCAAATCAATCAGGAATTTTTTCTATCTAATATTTTACTGCTAAACCAAGTTGTCTCTCAAAAAATAAACAAAGTGATATATATATGAGTACTTATAAGTGAATATAGATAGAATACATTCATGCTGAGGCCTTTGCCACCAGTAGAGTAGAGTAGGTTGACCTGCATACAGCTGGAAATACACTGAGCTAAATTCATGCATTTATTTAAACTGTTTATGTAGATACTACTGTTTCTGTGGTGCGTGGCAGGGATGCCAAGTGGAAGCAGTCTTGCACACAGACACAATCCATGTGCACATACACTCCTCTACTCCATGACCCCATGAATGATGAAAACTATGGTTCTTGTGTTGAAATGAAAAATGTTTTGGTTCTAGGATTCTACAATCTAATGCACTGTATGGTTGATTGATTAATGATGAGAAAAAAATTTTTAAAAATCTATAGTTTCTTGGTTTTTTTTTGCTTAACTCTGCTCAAGAGCTTGATGTTTTCTAATTAGAGATCAATAAGACCATTGATTTTAATCTTCTTTGGACAAATGAAAAGGAGCTACTCCTTATTTTTGTCCTACCTTTAATCTGCATTTATTTTTACTACAAATTTTATTTTGCAAATCCTTTTCCAGTGGAAAGCACTTACTTGTTTCATGATAATTTGTTTCATTTTCTCCTTTTGTTCCTCCTCCAGGTCTCCCTAACTCGCATTTCATCAACCTCACAGCACATGGTTTCAAATATTAAGGTAGGGACACTTCCTGCAGGTATCTCTGGCCGCACCTTAGGTAGTATCTTTTCTTACAGTGGAGGAGATGTCAATTATATCACGGGAAGTGCACATTTAAAAACATCTATTTCTGTTTTATTGACCATGCCAAAACCTTTGACTGTGTGGATCACAATAAACTGTGGAAAATTCTGAAAGAGATGGGAATACCAGACCACCTGATCTGTCTCCTGAGAAATCTGTATGCAGGTCAGGAAGCAACAGTTAGAACTGGACATGGAAAAACAGACTGGTTCCAAATAGGAAAAGGAGTACGTCAAGGCTGTATATTGTCACCCTGCTTATTTAACTTATATGCAGAATATATCATGAGAAACGCTTGGCTGGAGGAAGCACAAGCTGGAATCAAGATTGCTGGGAGAAATATCAATAATCTCAGGTATGCAGATGACATCACACAGAAAGTGAAGAGGAGCTAAAAAGCCTCTTGTTGAAAGTGAAAAAGGAGAGTGAAAAAGTTCTCTTAAAGCTCAACATTCAGAAAACGAAGATCATGGCACCTGGTTCCATCGCTTCATGGTTAATAGACGGGGAAACAGTGGAAACAGTGTCAGACTTTAGTTTTCTGGGCTCCAAAATCACTGATGATGGTGACTGCAGCCATGAAATTAAAAGATGCTTACTCCTCGGAAAAAAAGTTATGACCAACCTAGATAGCATATTCAAAAGCAGAGACACTACTTTGCTGACTAAAGTCCGTCTAGTCAAGGCTATGGTTTTTTCTGTGGTCATGTATGGATGTGAGAGTTGGACTATGAAGAAGGCTGAGCGCAGAAGAATTGATGCTTTTGAACTGTGGTGTTGGAGAAGACTCCTGAGAGTCCCTTGGACTGCAAGGAGATCCAACCAGTCCATTCTGAAGGAGATCAGCCCTGGGATTTCTTTGGAAGGAATGATGCTAAAGCTGAAACTCCAGTACTTTGGCCACCTCATGCGAAGAGTTGGCTCATTGGAAAAGACTCTGATGCTGGGAGGGATTGGGGGCAGGAGGAGAAGGGGACGACAGAGGATGAGATGGCTGGATGGCATCACGGACTCGATGGGCGTGAGTCTGAGTGAATCCGGGAGTTGGTGATGGACAGAGGCCTGGCGTGCTGCAATTCATGGGGTCGCCAAGAGTTGGACACAAATGAGCGACTGAACCGAACTAAACTGAAATATTATATGCTTATCAACTAGCCCTTCCGACCAAAAGCAGAACCAGGCTGCATTCTCAGTTTATTTTGTGTGGCTTTTACCAAAAAACTTACTTGAGCCTCAATTTCATGATTTAATATCTAGTAGTGATAATACTATTTATTGACCTGGGTTGTTGAGACAGTTGGACACAAAAGTATATGTGCCTGATTAAACAATACTTGTTTATATCTTTTAGTTTTGGGAGTTCTTTTTCTTTGTTTCCATAATCAAACAGTATAGCCCTTATTTTTTTCCTCATGCTAAGATCCCAGTAAATGTAGTTACAATAGATTTGGTATGGCAGCTCAATCCAGATAGCATCTATTTTTTATACACTGCTCTGCTTTGTGGTTAGTATCTTGTCTCAAAGCCACAAAGCCATTCTCTAATTCTAGACATCCCTGTTGCTTGAAGGGAGAGAGGAGAGAGATGCAAAAAAGTAGCATCTAGTTGCATCTGTCCCCCTTCATTTACATTTTTTTATTTGAGAGAAATTCAAGCCCACAAAATAGTTGCAAGTACAGTACAAAAAAATCTTATTTTCCCTCAGAACCATTGGAGAGTAAGTTGCTAATATGATGCCCAAACACCCTTGAAAACTTTAGTATGTATTTCCTACAAGGAGGACTTTGTTCTACATACCCAGTACTGGAACATCATAATAAAACAATTAATGCTGATACATCACTACCATCTAATTGCCAGACTCCGTTAGAGTTTACCAGCTGTACCAACAACATTCTTATAGTTCAAGGGCCCAGTCCAACATCACATACTATGTTGAGTTGTCAGGCCTTGTTAGTCTCCTGCAGTGTGGAGCAGTTCCTGTCTGTCCTTGAGTTTTATGATATTGGCATTTTTGAAGATTACAGGCCTGTTATTTTATAGAAGAACTCTCAATTTACTTTGATGTTTCCTTATGACTAGATTCAGGTTCAGAGAAGGCGATGGCATCCCACTCCAGTACTCTTGCCTGGAAAATCCCATGGGCAGGAAAGCCTGGTAGGCTACAGTCCATGGGGTCGCGAAGAGTCGGACACAACTGAGCGACTTCACTTTCATGCATTGAAGAAGGAAATGGCAACCCACTCCAGTGTTCTTGCCTGGAGAATCCCAGGGATGGGGGAGCCTGGTGGGCTGCCGTCTCTGGGGTTGCACAGAGTCGGACACGACTGAAGCGACTTAGCAGCAGCAGATTCAGGTTATACATTTTTGATAGCAATACTGTGGAGGTGTTTTCTGTGTTTAACCCATTCCATTATAGTGTCAGTAGTGACGTTCAGGCTGATGAACTTGTTCAGAGTGGTATCTGCCAAGCTTCCCTACCGTGAAGTTACTCTTTTTTCCTTGGCAGTTAGTTTGAGACCATGTGCATATTCCACTTATTGTCAAATTTAAATGTCATTATTTATATAAGTATAGATTTCTCTTTAATCCAATGGGCTGTTGTCCATTATTGTTATTAGCTAGTCAGTGCTCAAAGTGTCCTATATTTGACTAGTGGAAACCCATTCAAGTTGGCTTCTGTGTGTGACCTTCTGATATAACCCCATCATTCTTTGAGCACTTCTCTGCTTTTTCTATTTTCTGGAAAAAAACAGATGTTCTGAAACTATCTTGTGCTTTTCTGCCCAAGCTCTGGCATCAACTATTTCTCCAACAAACTGGTTCTTTTCAATGGAAATGTTTAGAAACTTAAATGTGATCATTAAGTGCTCTTTGTTATTTGGAAATTACTGTTCCCAGCATTTCTCAGGGATCGATTAGATAATTGTTGTAGAATGATTGTTTGTGTCCCCCACAAATTCACATTTGAATACTATCTCCCAGCGTGATGATATTAAGAGGTTGGGTTTTGGGAGGTAAGATTCGATTAGATGCTACCATGAAGATGGAACCTTCATGAAGGGAATTGAAGCCCATATAAAGTCACGGCAGGCTTTGCTGGTGGCTCATATGGTAAACAATCTGCCTGCAGTGCAGGAGATGCGGGTTCACTCCCTGGGTCAGGAAGATCCCATAGAGAAGGAAATGACAACCCACTCCAGTATTCTTGCCTGGGAAATCCCAAGGACAGAGGAGCCTGGTGGGTACAGTTTGTGGGGTCGCAAAGAGTCAGACATGACTGAGTGACTAATGTGTTTCTTTCTGTAAAGGTCATGACAGGGTTTGTTTCTTCTCTGTGTTCTCAGCCACATGAAGATACTGCAAGAAATCAGCAGTCAGCAGCCTAGAAGAAGTTTCTTACCAGAACATAACCATTCTGGCTTCCTGATCTTGGACTTCTGACTTCTAGAACCGTGAGGAATATGATTTCTGTTGTTTATAAGCCACTTAATCAGTGGTACTTTGTTGAAGCAGCCTGACTTCTATTGTACATATATTGTATAGTTGTATATATGTACAAATGTATATATTTTATGCACATTTGCACATATCTACCTCTGTGTGTATGTGTGTATATATAAACCTACACATCCACCTCAATGCCTCCAGTTTCAAACCAAAGCCACAAGATTTATTTTAGTTTTCTCTCTTTCCAAAATTTCAGCCCGCATCTCGAACAGTGAAACACTTGATTCCCATCACACTTACTGTACTTTCTTCTGGATCAATCTCCCTGTATGTAACTAATCTTAGACCATACTGACCCCACCCTACACAGATGCTCTCCTTACCCTGTTCAGTCCCTGATACCCCATATCAGGCCACTCTCCTATTTTGATATTTTTCTTACTCCCTTGGGCTCTGACACCCTTGTGCCAGCTTGCCCCTCTGGGTGAGTTTCCTTCTCCCTCAAAATTTGATATCCTGATCAGGGTCTCCCATGTTCTGCCCCACCTAATAAATTAAACTGTTTTGGAAGGGGAAAGGGAAGCAAAGAGAGGAGAAGAGGAGAAAGGGAATGAGAGCAGGAAGAGGAAGAAGGTGCTTCACTCTCTCTGCTTTCTATTTCTCTGCTTCCCCTCAGAGCCTGCCTTGCTTTCTATTCCTTGCCTATGTCGCAGGCATCTTTTATCTTCACTTAATCTTACGTTTTCACAAAATTGAAAGCCTCTGTTTCTCTGCCACTGTTTTTCTTTGTTCATGTATTTTTCTACTCAAATTCTATTCAAATTGTGATTAGTTTGAGAAAATTAACCCTGATAAAGATGGATGATTCATAATATCCTTTCCCAAGTGCAGCTCATCCTCATCTCTACATTCATCCTCACAAACTTGACCAAATAAGTTAGCAGGCCAAAGACTTCTAAATAGATTAATTGATTAAATTATAAAAAAAGGCATTTTGACTACTCAGAACATGTTTAGGCTACTTAGACTCCTAAGTAGAGAGAGGTGAGAGAACCCTTCTTTACTCCCTTATAAGAAACTTTTTTGAGTCGGACATGTCACATCTGATGGGCACTATTAGAAAAAGTTGTTGCGTAGAGACAAATTATTATAACTTTTAGCATAGCCCTGTCTGTCAGATCTGACTATGGTCTGTCTCTAAGACACATTGCATTCATTTAGAGAAAGATCCTCACTGGTAATTTCAAATTAGGAAAATGTGGAAATTTTTACAAGGAAGAATGATTGAGTCTATTGGTAACAAGACAGGAGAGCTTTAGATCAGATTTGAGACAAGGAGGAATAAACTTTGTCCAGAGGCAGCCTAGTTCAGAAAGTTCAGCCACATGTCTTGAGGGTGATGTAGGCCTTCTAGGAACACTTATACCTAGTTGGCCTATTTTGACAATATTAAAGGAAACCAAAAACAAAAACAAAAAAAAATAAAGAGAGAGAGAGAAGAAATAAATTTAGTCTGAAGTTGGACTGGGATTTAAAGGTGAGCAGCTAACCCTTAGATGCTGTTTGTGTTTTGGCAGTGGGGATCAACATGCCCCAGTGCCCTACCTAGGGTAATTATAATTGAGACTACTTGTTCAGTCCTTCAGGCTTTGGTAAATGTGATCCCTCAGAAACCTTTTTATACTTTAAGTCACAAAGTTGTGAATTTTGTTTTATAAATGAGGCCATTTCTGTATTACTTCCTCGATCATCCACAGATATTTAAATGCAGGGGACAAGCATCAGTTCAGTCGCTCAGTCATGTCCGACTCTTTGCGACCCCATGAATCGCAGCACCCCAGGCCTCCCTGTCCATCACCAGCTCCAGGAGTTCACGCAGACTCACGTCCATCGAGTCAGTGATGCCATCCAGCCATCTCATCCTCGGTCGTCCCCTTCTCCTCCTGCTCCCAATCCCTCCCAGCATCAGTCTTTTCCAATGAGTCAACTCTTCGCATGAGGTGGCCAAAGTACTGGAGCTTCAGCTTTAGCATCATTCCTTCCAAAGAAATCCCAGGGTTGATCTCCTTCAGAATGGACTGGTTGGATCTCCTTGCAGTCCAAGGGACTCTCAAGAGTCTTCTCCAACACCACAGTTCAAAAGCATCTATTGTTTGGTGCTCAGCCTTCGTCGCAGTCCAACTCTCACATCCATACATGACCACAGGAAAAACCATAGCCTTGACTAGACGGACCTTAGTCGGCAAAGGAATGTCTCTGCTTTTGAATATACTATCTAGGTTGGTCATAACTTTTCTTCCAAGGAGTAAGCATCTTTTAATTTCATGGCTGCAGTCACCATCTGCAGTGATTTTGGAGCCCAAAAAAATTAAGTCTGACACTGTTTCCACTGTTTCCCCATCTGTTTCCCATGAAGTGATACCAGATGCCATGATCTTTGTTTTCTGAATGTTGAGCTTGAAGCCAACCTTTTCACTCTCCACTTTCACTTTCATCAAGAGGCTTTTTAGCTCCTCTTCACTTTCTGCCATAAGAGTGGTGTCATCTGCGTATCTGAGGTGTTTGATATTTCTCCCGGCAATCTTGATTCCAGCTTGTGTTTCTTCCAGTCCAGCATTTCTCATGATGTACTCTGCATAGAAGTTAAATAAGCAGGGTGACAATATACAGCCTTGACGTACTCCTTTTCCTGTTTGAACCAGTCTTTTGTTATGCACACACTAAAAATGTGAGAATTGAGTGAAAGGAAGACATTCTTTCTCTAGAAACCTGCCAAGCTGGGACCTACCCTAGGGTGTTTGCATGACTGCTCTTCAGATGGAAACCTGTTCCCCAGAGCTTCTTTCTCCTGACTGATTCCTTGCTGCTCACACCTCAGATTAAATGCTCCCTCTTCAGTGAAACCTCTCTGATTGCCTAAACTGAAGCCCTCTGCTGTCTTTCTAACACAGCACATTTATATATTTCCACCTTAGCACTTATCACTTTATCATATACTCTTTCATATTCGTTTATTTTCTGTTTGCTTCCACCCACTTGACTACAAGTACCAAGACAGCAAAGATCTTGACTGTCAAGTTCACTATTATGTTACCAGTATCTCCAATGTCTGGTGTGTCAATATATAATCAATAACTACACTTTTAAAGAACAAATAACAGCAAAGCAAGTGACTAAATAGGTGCATCCTATTGAGTTGACTCACATCAGACGTAAGAGAAAATAGCTAGCATGTAAAATGAGCTAAAGTAGTTGCTTAAACACATCTTAGCAAACTGGTTGTTATAATTTTTCACATCGACCGTAACAGGCGGCTCTCTAATTGAACAGGGTTCAGTCAGGAAGGCTCTGCCTGCACAGGCCACCCAAGACAGCTGTTCTCTTGCTTTCCGTACATCTGCTGCTCGACCAGCACGGGCTTCGTCTCCATGCTACTCACAAGATTGACCTTTCTACATAGTTGCCGGCGACCTGGCTGGTGATTGTTCTAACCTTTAGAATAGAATACCTCCACCTGATAACTTTTCAAAGGGGCGGTGAGGAGTGTCCCGGCTAGTTTCTCTGGTAACCCACTAGCCAACCGGTGGTCAATTCCCCCTATAAATGGTAACCTTCTCCCTCCCCGCCAGAAGCAAAGCTGCCACCACGTTCTGCCCTGTTGCCATCTGCTGCACACAGTGGAGTGTCACTCCAGGATCTTGCTTCAGATGTGTAAGTTCCCCATCCATGAAGCCATTGATGTCTCTTTTGCTGACTCTGGGCTTTTTTCCTCGTCTTGAAACTGTGGGGTGCAGCCCAGGGGACTCAGGAAATTCCCGTGAGCGCTGAGATGTTGGGAAATAAGGCTGAGGAATGGAAAGCTGCGGGGGCGTCCACTAGTGTTTGGCGCCTGCAAGTTCCAGGGGCGATCCCAAAAGTTGCAGGGGAATCCCAGGGTGGCTGTCCACTAGAATATGGGGCCCTGGGGTGGCTGTCCTTGATGAGTGGCCGAACAAAGAGAGTGCGAAGAGCTCCTAGACACCCCTAGGGCTATTGGGGAGATATTGGCCACTATTACAGGGGGAAAAGTGGCTGCAGCTGTGGGTTGGCTGTTTTTGTATTAAGGCCATGAGGGCTGAGCTAATCGCTGAAGCAAATGTTGACTTGAATGATGATTTTTGTTCTGAAATGAGGCATGTGAATGTGAGTGAATGATAGCTATTATTATTTGTTTACACTAAATATTTAGAAACTGAAAAAAAAAATCCCTGAAAATGTCCTCAATGGGACTCTTCCTATTCTAAAACTGGTTTTTGTATATGCTGTCTTAGAAGTTAGCTTTCTAGAAGGAATTGGTATGTCTCCTCTGGTGCCTTCAAGATGTAAGTGATCTACCTGGGCTCTTAGAAACTTTAACCCCTGAGAATGTAGGCAAAAAAGAGGTCTTTTTAAGCTCTATTAGGAAAACTGAGAGATCTGTGTCTATATAGGTACATGTATGTCTATGTATATGATGAGTCTCTGTCTCCAGATGGCATTGCCAAGATTGGTTTGACGATGAGCTATAATTGGTGTAAAAGAAATTTAGCACTTATAAATTTTCAGAAATAAAAAAGAGATTGGCCAGAGTTTTTAAGAGTTAAAATTATAATCATTTGTAATTCTAATAATTGTAACCAAATTTCTTTATTGATTACATTGTGATCAGGTGTTTAACTCTGCCTTTTTAAGTCTTGGCATTCATAGACAATTACTGTTGTATCTGATGCTTTTGCAAAAAGTGCTTCATCATTTCTTCCAGCTTGACTACCTTATACTCTCTATCATTTGCTATATAATAAAAAAGGGCTAACATCTATATCTGTCTTATTACATGCCAGGCACACAATTCTAAGTGCTTCACATAGTGATGCTGATCTTCAAAATAGTAGTATAAAGTAAGTACTATTATTATCTGCATTTTACAGATGAAGAAACCAAGGTTTGTGGATGTGCTGAAAGTCACAGAGTTAGCAAATAGCAGAGCGAGGATCCAAACCCAGGTGGTCTGGCCTGAGAACCCATGCTGTGCTGCCCCTGCAGCACTTATCTGCTTGCAGTGAATAAGCATGGGTCTTGTTTTTATGACTTGGTCTATGTAATTTCCTTTTTCTGAAACATCATGGCTCCTCAGCATTTCCCTACTCCCCACCACCCCTGTCCTTCACCCCTCACTGAACTCCTCTTGTTGGGCATCTTCTCTTCTAGGAGACTTCCTAGGTTCCCGCCTTCACAGGTGGGCTGGGCAGCCCCTTCCATATTCTTCCATTTGTCTGCACACTCTTCAGTGCACTGGGCATGGGCTTTACACTAATCTGTGGGTGCCGGCATTTCCACTTGACTGTGAGCTCCTTGAATTGCCTGGCAGATGTGAAGGTGCTCAATAAAAATTTGTTGACTGAAACAATGGAAAAATGAAAGCACTGAATTATGATAGTGCTAGAAATAACAGTTGTTCAGTAAAACTCTGTCCCAGTTCAAACGTTGAGACAACTCTGAACTAAAGTTCCCAGATTCCTCTTGGGGAATTTATATTCAATTTCTACTAAAATGTGCATTGTTTTAATATCCTAAGCACCTGTGTCTTCATTTAGAATTCATTTAAGTAGAGATGTCAAGGTAAAAATTTGACTCAAATTAATGTGTACAATTCTATAGCATTTTACATTTAATGGAAACATAATATCTGCATATGTTATTAATAATTTAAATTGCCTTCTAAATAAATCCAACTATTTATATTATCAATGAGTGGAGCCAAACAATATCTTAAACATTTCTAGGAATATTTAAAGGCTGAAACTGCTATTTTAATAAATTACAAAATAATTTTTAAATGTAATCTTCCTAGTGTTCATAAATAAAGCATAGTTGATTTACACATTAACTCTAAACTGAAAAAGAAATCACCCCAGTGATAGACTGATGAGCTTGTCATTCACATGAATAAAACAAAATAACCCCCTTGATACAAAAATGAAACATAAAATCAGTAACTCCTGAAAATATTATAAATGAACAAAATTAGCTACTGTTTCCCTCCTTCCCCACCCAGTTGCTTTGTTGTTGTTTAGTCACTCAGTCGTGTCTGGCTCTTTGCTAGCCCATGGAGTATAGCCCACCAGGCTCCTCTGTCCATGGAATTTCCCAAGCAAGAATACTGGAGTGGGTTTCCATTTCTCTCTCCAGGGGATCTTCCCCACCCAGAGATTGAACCTGAGTCTCCTGCATTGCAGGCAGATTCTTTACCACTGAGTCACCTGGGAAGCTCAAGCAGAGGACACTTCAGAAAAAGCAACTTCTTTCTTAGCTATTCTTAACACAAGGAGGACTCCTAGTTTACCAGGCAGCCTCTTTGAGATGCAGAATATACTCTTCCCTTTTACAATGGAGAAAAAGCCACAGTCATCAGGCTCGTGCTCAGCTGTACACATGAAGAGCCCTTACTTGCCTCAGCACTTGAGTATTGACAAGTGTGTCCCACACAGCTGGTGTTATTGCCAGAAACTGCTTGCATCAGCTCAAAATATTTTTAAAAGCAATGCAAATTGAGGTGGAGATAGAGGGGGAGAAGATCATCTGTGACAGCCTTATTTGGCACTGATTTAGCTAAAGGACTCATAGATCTGTATATTGTTTGATGTTTTCTCTATATTTTAAGAAGACCCAGAATTTTATTGTTTCTGTGTAACATCTAATAGTATATATTAAATTTCACCAATTCTCAATAGCTGTTTTTAGTTAATGATGATAAATGCAAATAATACCTTATATTTGTATAATGATTTCCTGTTTAAAAAGCATTTTTACACACATTGCCAGTTTATGATTATTTTGTTTTCACTGTATCAAATAACCTGACCTGCTTGATCTACAATATTATAAACTCATGTGCACTTAGGCAAACCTTGATTAATAAAGGGATGTTTACATGGGCAATATAAATTGAAATTTGTTCAAAATGCCAAAGCTTTTTGGCTGTTAAAAAAAATAAAAGGAGTGCCTCCCAGGGGGCTCAGCGGTAAAGAATCTGCCTGCCCATGTAGGAATCCCCAGAGACGTGGATTTGATCTCTCGGTTAGGAGGATCCCCTGGAGGAGGAAATGACAACAAACTCCAGTATTCTTGACTGGACAACTCCATGGACAGAGGAGCCTGGTGGGCTAGTCCACAGGGTTGCAAAGAGTCGAACACGACTGAGAGCGTGAGCATGCAAGCATAAAAAAGGAAAAGTGCAAGAGAAAGGGCTTTTGGGAACAGAAAAAGGAAAGTCTAAGAGAGAGAGATTTGAAGTGGTTTAATCAAAACACCGTTATCCTAAACTCTGATTTGAACTGACTTTTTCCTGAATGGAGCTCATGAATGGAATTACTAGATTGCATAACAAGTAACAGTGGTAATTTGGAAGGAAAGACAAAATGTCAACATAGAGATCTCGCTTTAGGATATGACTTACACAAACAAAAGTCTCAGCAACTAAGCGGCTGAGCCAGAATTCACTGCCCACATTACTTTATGCAGATTTGATTAATACTTTAGATTAACATTTTATTTGTAAGCCAGTCTTCCCAGGTGGTGCCAGTGGTAAAGAACCTGCCTGCCAATGCAGGAGATGTAAGAGACAAATGTTCTATCTCTGGGTCGGGAAGATCCCTTGGAGGAGGGCAGGGCAACCCACTCCAGTACTCTTGGCTACAGAATCCCATGGACAGAGGAGCCTGGCGGGCGACCATCCATGAGGTTGCAAAGAGTCGGACACGACTGAAGCGACTTAGCATGCTTGCATGTCATAGACTTTTTGCTCTAGAAAAATGAAGGGCTAGAGGGGCTATATGCTCTCCTCCATTTTCTTCAATGCCTAACACTTCCTAGTGCACTAGCAATCCCACAGTATTTATAATAAAGGCCCTTTTACTCTAAAAGTATTAACTAAATATTTTTTCAGAGCTAGATGCATTTTAAATTAGGAATTTGGATGACATAAAATCTTTAATATTCTAAAGGAAGTGAGGAGTATGTAATGTGGAATTCTAGATGTTAAGAGCAAAAGTAAAGGAGAAATTTGGGGACAGGGCATTGTCCTAGAACTTTAAAAACATACCACACATTCTACATTTAAGTCAGTTTAGAGAATATAATTTTTTGGTCCATTTTTCCATTTCAAGATCATAACCCTAAGCTAGCAAAAATCTGATTGTCTTTTTACCACCTTAATATCTACCATCTTTTAAAAGCTATTCATTTTTTAAAAGTTTCATCATGTGTTGTTTCATCTGTACTTATTTGGTTCTGTGGGGTTCAAAGGGGAACCGAGTATTTTCCTGTAGGTAACTAGCAACTGTGTATTTTTGGCTATAGGTTTTTTCCTCCAGATGAAATATTCTGATCCTTATTTGTCCTGAATTCATCTGAGCCTGTTACTATGTACATAGGAAAGAGTCCTTTTTCAGTTTCCATGAGCCCTCTTCTCCTTCTGCCTTCCCCTCACCCAAGCCTTACCAAAGGCTGCCAGGTAACAGGCACTCTAATTCTTTGGTTTCTTTCGAATCTGCTTTACCACCCAGTGTTGCATTCTGTCCACAGTTCAGTCGCTCAGTCATGTCCGACTCTTTGCTATTCCATGGATTGCAGCATGCCAGGCTTCCCTGTCCATCACTATCTCCTGGAACTTGCTCAAACTCATGTCCATCAGTAGGTACTACAAAAACTGGTTTATGATTGCCAAAGGGGAAAAATAGGGAGAAGGGATAGTCAGGGAGTTTGGGATCGATATGTACACATTGCTATACTAATTTAGTTCTTTAACAATATTGTGATAGTTGCAGGTGAAAAATGAAGGGACTCAGTCATACATATACGTGTATTCATTCTTCCCTAAGTTCCCCTTCTATCCAGGCTGCCATACAACATTGAGCCACCTGCTATATTTAAAATAGATAGCTAACAAAGTCCTACTGTACTGTGCAGGGGACTCTTCTCAATGTTATGTGGCAGCCTGGATGGGAGAGGAGTTTGGGGGAGAATGGGTGTATGTGTATGTATAGCTGAGTCCCTTTGCTCTCCACCTGAAGCTATCACACATTGTTAACTGGCTATATTACAATATAAAATAAAAAGTTAAAAACTATTTTGCAATTGACTGTTTCAAAAATTTGAAACACTAAATGATACTTGTTTTAATTCTCAAAAATAAATAAATTTAGGATAACAATATGCATGTTTCTTTAAAACAGAAGGAATATCACTCTTATGATTGAGGAACACTTAGGAGTAATAACTCTAGGTCAGCACTTGATCATAGCATGGGGTCTATTAAAAAATCACTACAAGAAAATTTCACACATTGTTAACTGGCTATATTACAATATAAAATAAAAAGTTAAAAACTATTTTGCAATTGACTGTTTCAAAAATTTGAAACACTAAATGATACTTGTTTTAATTCTCAAAAATAAATAAATTTAGGATAACAATATGCATGTTTCTTTAAAACAGAAGGAATATCACTCTTATGATTGAGGAACACTTAGGAGTAATAACTCTAGGTCAGCACTTGATCATAGCATGGGGTCTATTAAAAAATCACTACAAGAAAATGACACTATGGTAAGCCAAATCTTTAGTGCAAAAGAAAAAGTTATTGTTAAGTTTACCAGAATTCTGGAAATCCATGAAGCAGCAGCATAAGTGGTTTGCCTCTTTCTCCAGCAGCAACATAATGAAATCTTAACCCCGAATCCTGCAGTAGGAAACAGTGCATGAGATTTCAGTGACGCTTTGTGTTGACTATGAAAGTATTAATAACTCTAGGTCAGCACTTGATCATAGCATGGGGTCTATTAAAAAATCACTACAAGAAAATGACACTATGGTAAGCCAAATCTTTAGTGCAAAAGAAAAAGTTATTGTTAAGTTTACCAGAATTCTGGAAATCCATGAAGCAGCAGCATAAGTGGTTTGCCTCTTTCTCCAGCAGCAACATAATGAAATCTTAACCCCGAATCCTGCAGTAGGAAACAGAGTGCATGAGATTTCAGTGACGCTTTGTGTTGACTATAAAAGTACAATTAGCATTTCCATTCCGTTAAAAAATTTCACTTGCATTATTTTTAATATCAAGAGATAAAATAAGTATTATTAAATTTCAGGAAGAAAAAATAACCACTGTTTATCAGCAGGGTAAATTAACAGATTTGCTTTTGTTGACATTATCTTCTACTTACAATGTCAATTTATCTACATTATGAACTTCTGAAACAGTCATAATTTTCTTAGTGATGTGTCACACTTCATCTCACTCAAATTCTGCAGGACAAGTAAATAATTCTGATCTGCATTTATATTCCTGCCATTATTTACCTCCTAGTCATATACTTTTCTCAGCTTGCCCGTCAAGAGCTGTGCCATCAGTTATATAATTCACACCTCCTTTCCTTATTTTTAGTTCTCTCCCTCCCACATTATTTTCAGTTGAGAGTTGCATGCACAGTTCCCCTGACTGCCTGCTCCTCATGTCATGTCAGTGTGTGTCTAATAGCCAAATGCTCTGAGTGCTCAAACCTTTCTCTGCATATGGGAGACAAGATTGCCCAAGGGAAACAAAAGTCATAGAAATGAGACAGAAATATAGCAAATACAAAGCAAATAGAAGAAAGGAAAGTGGAGCAAGAAAGAAACACAAAAACTCAGAAGGAAGTAAGGTAAAAAAACAAGAACCAAAACCCAGAGACTGACCGGGTTTTACATCAGATAACCCAAGTAACTGAGTTTCCAAATGTGAAAAAAATCTTAAAGCTCATCTAGTTCAACCCTATCATTTCTGCAGAGTTAGAAACTGAGGTCCAAAGATGTTACTACAGGTCATTAAGATGGTTGGGAGCAGGACTGTGGCTAGAACCTCTATCTTGTCCTACTGCTTAGGACAACGCTCTTTCTATTCCTTGGTTCTAGGTCTCTGGGGAAACTTTTTAAATGGCCAAAGTCAGAAGAGAGTCATTGTGATGAATTCCGAATGATTCTTAAACTGATTTTCCCCCTCAGGTAGGATGAACATAACAACTCTGACTTCTACCCTCTACTGCAGAATGCCTTCCTGGAAGTTCAATAACTTCTTTTATTGATGGTGAGTCTTGGAAGATGAAAGGCTGTAGGAACTTGACTGGATTTAGTGAATAAACATTTCATTTCATTTTACTATGTACCAGGCACTGTGATAAGATTTTTGGTTTTAGCTTATTTGTTTTTTACAAATATTAACTCATTTAATTCTCATGTCAACTGCAGGGTAAAAAGGACATGCACCTCTGTGGTTTGAACTCCAGCTGCAGGGCAATCCAGCTCTTGGAACCCCAGACCTGGTGACAAAACTATCCCTTCATGGAGGCTATTTTTGAAAGGCCTGTGAGTCAGACTTGTAGGGTGCATCACAAAAAGCCACCTCCCTTCACCACCTGGAGCCTCAGGAAATAGAATAATTGTGGGCTGTAAGAAAGCTTGGGACAAGCATGGGCAATTAACGAGTCTGCATGAATAGTTGACATTTACTTTCTGTGCCATTCTTTTGGTCTCTGGCATCATAGCGCTGCTCCTTCTCCACAGACATGCATCATTTATTTATTGTTTGATGTTGCTTAGGTCATCTGTGAATGCTCCATTCTGCTGATCTGAATAAACTCCTGATTTGCCATGACTTATTCTATTTACTGTTCCACTCTCTAAAATTTGGGCAAGGACCGTCTCCTGAGACAGTAGGGCGCCACCAGAAACAATTCCCTACAGCTTATCTGAGCTCTAAAGGGCAAAAAGGTGACAGACGACCGCTTCCCCTTACAGTTGGAGAAGGTTGTTGCAGTGGAGGAGTAGGGGACAGGAAAAACAGGACCCAGATTATTAGACTCTCTCACACACACACGCAAGGACCATAACGACACACACAACCCACTGACCCTCTCCCGTGGCACCTCGCCCCTCTAGCATCCCCCAGGCATCTTCTCCGTCCCTGCAGCGCGCCCCACTAGCCCCGGGAACCCTAGGGGACGCTGTGCTGGGCGTCATGCAAAGATCAGCCTCTGCTCTCACGGCCGTCACGTTCCCTCGCGATAGCGCCGGGCCCGCGCCCGCCTTCACCTTGATCCTCACGTAGCAGTGGGTACCCAGAGAGGGGTCGTTCAAGCACGCGGGCGGGTGTTCCCGAGCGACCCGCCGGAAGGTCTGCGTGGGTCCCTTGCAGATGCTCCACAAAAGTTTGAGCAGGTAGATGGAGGCGCAGAGCCCGCAATAGAAGTAGATCAGGCACCAGAAGAGCAGGGACCGGATCGTGACCATCAGGCGGGGCAGGCAATCCCGCAGCTTCGCCATCGGGCGGCGGCAGCGGCGCGGCCAGCAACGCAACGCAATGCTTCCGCGGCGCGGGAAGCAGCGGCGCGCACTCTGGAGTCGGAGCGAGACTGCGAGCGCGGCGGTGCGTCAGACCCGCCAGCCGGTCCGCAGTCGCCTGCCCCGCGCACGCCTCCCCGCGGGTCCCCGTGCTACAGCGCCCGGCTCGGGTCCGTTGTCACAGCCCCGGGCTACCCCACTCACGGTGAGCGCTCGGGACGGCCGCGCCCAGC
>SJXQ01007204.1:0-49411 GCA_006408695.1 Aepyceros melampus | reverse complement strand
AGGGGAAAAAACCCCATAAAAAAAGGGAAACGGGGGGCGGGGGGTTGGGGGGGGGGGGAATGAAGGTGAGACTTTCCCAAACCGTCCTAGATACTGTGGGAGGAAGAGCCATTCATTTTGACCGTGTTCATATCCTCTCCTTGCTCCACCTCCCCCCCCACCCCAATTTAAGCCTTCTTTCTGGATCGTGGAATTATGGGGCGCATGGCAGGGAGGGGGAGCAGTAAACGATTTTCATACCACCCGAAAGACATTTTTTATTTATTCCCAAAGCTCATCTGAAGGTGTTGTATTCTCCAAGTAGGTTCTGAGTCGTTATCTGACCAGCTAGGTGTCTGGTTATAAAGTCAAGCCTCTGGCAATCCCTGGTCTTTTTTCTGTCCCTCTGGTTTTTTCCTTTACAAGAAGATTGTGTGAATAGAATCATGTAGTATTCAACTTCTAGCTTCTGGCTTCTTTCTTTTAGCATGATGTATCTGAGACTCAACTATACTGTTACATATATTGTTTTATTATTATTATTCTTCGTCTTTTGTTAGATGGATGTACCATACTTGCTTATGGAACAGTTCACAGTTGAGGTATATTTGAATTTTTTCCCAGTTTTTGGTGGTTATGAATAAAGTCACTGATGTAAAGTTTTTGGTGGGAAGATGTAAGTTTTCATTTCACTTGGGTTAACACTTTGAAGTGGAATTGCTGGGTCAGGCAGGTATGCATTTAACTTTATAGGAAACTATCAAACTGGTTTCCAGAGTGGCTGCAAGTTTAATTCACACTAGCAATGTGTGAGAGTTATTGTTAGGTACTATTCTTGAGAGCACTTAATATTGTTAAAAAAAAAAAAGTTCCTGATTTTAGCCATTCTAAGAGTTGTGTAATGTGGTATCTCATTGAAATTTTTATTCACATTTCCCCAATAATAATAATGTTGGGAATCTTTATATACTTGCGTGCCACTTGGATATATTATTCTTTAACAAACAGCTGTCCAAATCTTTTACCGATTTTTTAGAAAAGTGGGTTGCTTATTGTCTTCAGTTCAGTTCAGTTCAGTCGCGCAGTCGTGTCCGACTCTTTGCGACCCCATGAATCGCAGCAGGCCAGGCCTCCCTGTCCATCACCAACTCCCGGAGTTCACTCAGACTCACGTCCATTGAGTCCATGATGCCATCCAGCCATCTCATCCTCGGTCGTCCCTTTCTCCTCCTGCCCCCAGTCCCTCCCAGCATCAGAGTCTTTTCCAATGAGTCAACTCTTCGCATAAGGTGGCCAAAGACTGGAGCTTCAGGTTTAGCATCATTCCTTCCAAAGAAATCCCAGGGTTGATCTCCCTCAGAATGGACTGGTTGGATCTCCTTGCAGTCCAAGGGACTCTCAAGAGTCTTCTCCAACACCACAGTTCAAAAGCATCAATTCTTCGGCGCTCAGCCTTCTTCACAGTCCAACTCTCACATCCATACATGACCACAGGAAAAACCATAGCCTTGCTGAGTTTGAAAGTTCCTTATATATTTCGGATTCAAATGCTGTATCATACATCATGTGATTTGCAAATATTTTCCCAGTCTGTCTTTTCATTTTTAAGGACTTCTGAAGAGCACAATTTCTTAATTTTGATTTTACCCAATTTATCACTTTTCTTTTATATGTAGTAGTTTTGGTCTTGCATGTGGGAAATCTTTACCTAAGTTAAGTTCAGCAAGTGCCCCCTAACCTGTGTTTCCTTCTAAAAAATTTATTTTATGTTTTGTATTTAGGTCTATAACTCATTTTGAGTTAATTTTTGCATAAGATGCAAAGTATGGGTTGACATTGATGTTTCCCATGTAGATATCCAATTATTTTGGTATCATTTGTTGAAAAGAATATTCTTCCTCTATTAAAATTGCCTTTGCACCTCTCTTGAAAATCACTTTATATGTGGGACTATATTTGAACCCTCTAGGCTGTTTCATTGATCTATATGTCTATATTTTCTGCAGTATCAGTCAGTTCAGTTTAGTCGCTCAGTCGTGTCAGACTTTGCGACCCCATGAATCGCAGCACACCAGGCCTCCCTGTCCATCACCAACTCCCGGAGTTCACTCAGACTCACGTCTATCGAGTCGGTGATGCCATCCAGCTGGCTCATCCTCTGTCGTCTCCTTCTCCTCCTGCCCCCAATCCCTCCCAGCATCAGTGTCTTTTCCAATGAGTCAACTCTTTGCATGAAGTGGCCCAAGTACTGGAGTTTCAGCTTTAGCATCATTCCCTCCAAAGAAATCCCAGGGCTGATCTCCTTCAGAATGGACTGGTTGATCTCCTTGTAGTCCAAGGGACTCTCGAGTCTTCTTCTGCAGTATACACTTGCCTTTTTTGTGACTGTGTGATAGCCATGCAGGGTTTCAGTTCCCTGGTCTGTGCCTCCTGCACTGGGGAACGAACAGGTGTCTTAATCCCTGGATTGTCAGGGAAATCCCAGTACGCACTTGTCAAAAGTAGTAAAGTAATATAGTAAGTCTACGACTCAGGTGGTATGAGTCCTTCAGCTTTGTTCTTCTTTATCAAAATTGTTTTGGCTAGTTACTTTTCCATACAGATTTTAGTATTAGCTTGTCAATTTTGACAAAAATTGTTGATTGGAATCCATTGAATCTGTTAATCAATTTTGAGAGAACTAATATTTTAACAATATTGAGTTATTCAGAACATTGTTGTTCAGTTGCTAAGTCATGTCTGACTCTTTGCAACCTCAGGGACTGCAGCTCGCCAAGATTCCCATGAACATACATCTCTCCAGTTATTTAGAATCTTCTTTGATTTATTTTATCAGTGTTTCATAGTTTTAAACACACAGATACTGCATGTATTTTGTAAGATTTATAGCTAAGTATTTCTTTTTAAAAATATAAATGTTATTTTTTCAATTTCCAGTTACTTACTAATTCTAGGTGCTTACATGATTTTTTTTTTTTTTGTCTTAGATCCTGGAACTTGCTAAATTTCCTTTTTAGTGCTGGTAGCTTTTTGAAAAATTCTTTGGGATGTTCTATATAGATAATCATATCATTTGTGAATAGAGACAGCTTTATTTCTTCCTTTCCAATATATTTGCCTTTTATTTTTCTTCACTTATTACACTAACTAGGACCTCCAATACAATGCTGAGCAGAAATAGTTAATTTTTATTTTGTTCTCAGTCATAAGGGGAAACCAGTTATTTACTATTAAGCATACTATTAGCTCAAGTTTTTTTTTTTTCCATGCTGCACAGTTTTTGGAATCTTAGTACTGGGACCAGGGATTGAACCTGCACCCTTTGCAGTGAAAGCAAGGAGTCTAACCTCTGGACCACCAGAGAATTCCCTGAAGATTTTTTTAAGATGCTATTTATCATATTGAAGAAGTTCCTTTTTATTTCTAGTTTCTGAGAGTTGTTTTTTTCCTTCTCCCCACAATGGGGATTGAATTTTGTAAAAGGTTTTTCTGTTTCTGTGGAGATAATCATAATTTTTCCTTTTTAATCTACTGATGTGGTTACCTATAAATTTTTTGAATGTTGGACCAGTCTTTCATTCCCAGGATAAATCCCAGTTGATCATGAAATAGTGTATTTTTACTATATTGCTGAAATCAGCTTGCTAATATTTGGTTGACAATTTTTGCATCTATATTTTTCTTATATTATGGAATAATGTATATAAAATTGGTATTATTTGTTCCTTAAATGTTTGGTAGAATTCTGCAAAAAAGCATGTAGGCCTGGAGTTGTTATTATTGTTTAAATTCTTTTTTAAAGGGTTTAAAATACAATTCAGTTTACTTAATACTTATAGAACTATTCATATGATCTATTTCCTCTTTGACAGTTTGTATTTTTTGAGTTTTATCCATTTCTTGTAAGTTGTTGAATCTCTGGCCATAGAGTTCTTCATAATATGTCCTTGTTATTTCTTGAATGTCTGCAGATCTCTGTGTGTGTGTATCTGTAATATTCTATTTCACAGTTGACATTTTGCAATTTTCATCTTCTCATTTTTATATGAGAGGTCTGGATAGAGGGCTTATCAATTTTATTGTCTTTTTTAAAAAAAGAAACAGCCTTTGGTTTCCTTGATTTCTCTCTTTTTTTTTTTTTTGCTTAAGATTTCATTTAAATGTAAATGATTTCTCCTCTTCCTATTCTTTCTTCTGCTTTAGATTTGATTTTTCTAGTTTCTTAAGGTAGAAACTTCAGTAACTGATTTGAGATTTTTCTTCTGTTTTAACATAAACACTGAGTAGTAAAAATTTTCCTCTAAATGCCACTTTCACTGCATCTCATAAATTTTAATGTGTTGCATTTTAATTTTCATACAATTCAAATACTCTCTAACTATTCTTGTGATTTTTCTCTTTTAAGATGGGTTATTTAGAAAAGCTTAATTTCCAAATATTTTGCAGCTATCTTTTTAGTATTAATTTCTACTTTAAATCTAGTGTGATGCATTGGAGAAGGAAATGACAACCCACTCCAGTGTTCTTGCCTGAAGAATCCCAGGGACGGGGGAGCCTGGTGGGCTGCCATCTATGGGGTTGCACAGAGTAGGACACGACTGAAGCTACTTAGCAGCAGCAGCTTATGAACTACCTATTCTTGTACATTTGTCAAGGTTTGCTTTATCCCTCTAAATATAGTCTATTTGGTGAATGTTCCAACTGCATTTGAAAAGTGTATTCTGCTGTTTTTAGTGAGAGTGTAACATTATGTCAGTTGGTTAAAGATGGTTAGCAATGTCGTAGAGGACCATTAGATCTTTCCTGCCTTTCTGCCTACTGTTCTGTGAATTGCTGAGAGAAGAATGGTGAAATCTGTAATGGTGGATTTGTCCATTTCTCTTCTGTCAGTGCTACTGGTTTTGCTTTATCCAGGTATCTTTTGGGGCATTTATAAACAATAAAAATGAATTTAACAATTACTTTCAATGAAGGGAAAAGAAGAAGGGGGCAGCAGAGGATGAGAGATGGTTAGACAGCATCACTGACTCAATGGACTAAAATTGAGCAAACTCTGCGAAGTAGTGGAGTACAGAGGAGCCTGGCATGCTACAGTTCACGGGGTCACAAAGAGTCAGACATGAGTTAGTAACTGAACAACAACAATTGCCATATCTAGTGTTCTTCATTCATTGTGTAGATACAGTGAGACCTCTAGAATCACGTCCCTTTTACCAGAAGAACCTTCTTTAACATTTCTTGTAGGGAAGGTCTGCTCGCAATAAATTCTTTCACTTTTTGTTTGCTTGAAAAAGTATTTCTCTTTCAATTTTGATAACATTTCCAATAGATATAGACTTCTAGTTGACAGGGTTTTGTTTTAGAACTTTAAAGACGTCACTCCACTCTGATTTTTATAATTTCTGATGAAAAGTTTACTGTATTCTTTTCTCCTTTCCTCTCTATTGTGTTATTTTTCCTTTGGGTGCCTCAAGATTTTCTATTAGTCTTTGGTTTCAGCAGTTTAAATATGATATATCTAGTGTGGGTTTTTTTTTTTTTTTGTATTTATCTTGTTTAGCATTCTCTGAGCTTCTTGAATTTGTGCTTTTGAGCCTGTCCTTATGTTAGACAATAGAAAATATATTAATATATTGGTCTTTGCCTCTGGTTCCTGACAGATCCTGAAACCCTTGTAATTTTCTAAGTGATAAGAGCACTAAGAACATGTGTTAGTCTAATATTTGGTTTCTGACTCATATCTGACACAAGGCTCTTAAAACCCTTGTAAATTTCTAGTGATAAGAGCCCCAGGAGAATCTTTTGTTTTAATGAGGACATTCTGGGTGAGCTCTGGAATGGCTCCAGATGGGGGCTGGTCACCAGAAAGATCAAAATGTGATTAAAAGCTTGGAATTTTCAGCTCTACCCTGCTCCAAAGGGGAAAGAGACTGGAAATGGAGCTAATAATTGATCATGCCTCTGTGATGAAGGCGTTTGGGGAACTTCCAGGTTGGTGAATGTATCTACATATAGGAAGGTGATACACCTCCAATTCCAGAGGGTAGGGACAGAAACTACTGTGCTTGGGGCCTTGCCAGACCTTGCCCTGTGTATCTCATCATCCGGATCTTCATTTGTATCCTTTACTATAGCCTTTAATAGACTGGTAAACATAAATGTGTCCTTGAGTTGTATAGCTGCTCTAGCAAATAACTGAATCCAGGGGCAAAAGGTCATGGGAATCTCTGATTTGTCTATCTGAGACAAGTTGTGGGTAATCTAGGGATCTACTACTTATGATTGGCATCTGAAATGTGCATCAGTCTCGTGGGACTGAGCCCTTAACCTATGGGATCTGATACGATCTCCAGGTAGATATCAATACATTTAGACTTGAGTTAAATTGTAGGACACCTAGATGATGTCAAGAGAATTGTTCATTTGTAGGGAATCCCACACACATTTGGTGATTGGACACACAGCAGGAAGAGCTGAGGGTTTTCCCTTACTAAAGAGAAGGAAAAACTAGTTTTTCTTTTTTCCCAATACAAATTAATTTTAGAGAATTCTCAGCTGATGTCCCTTCAAATATTTCTCCATTCTGATTCTCTCGTCTCTTTCTGAGATTCCACTTAGACATATGTTAGACTTTAATATTGCCCGACAGCTTTTGGATATTCTGTTGTGTTGGTCCTACCATGCCCCACTTTTTTATGTTCTTTGCTTTTTTGTTTGAGTAATTTCTTTTAATCTAAACTCAGCTTCACTGATTCTTTCCTTGGCTGTCTTGATTCTATTGATGAGGCCATCAAAGTCATTCTTCATAACTATTACCATGTTTTTTATTTTCTGGCACATGTGTTTTCTTTTTTCTATGATTTCTGTCTATTGAAATTACCTATCTGATCACACATTGTCTATTTTTCCTCTACAGCTTGTAATAATCGTAGTCATTTAAAATTTTCCGATAGTCAGCTGTGTGTCATCTTGAAGTCTGTTTCTGTTGATTGCTTTGTCTCTTAACAGTAGGATTTTTTTTTCCTTGCTTCTTTTTATGCCTCATAATTTTTTGTTGAAAGACATTTTGTATAAAGCAAGAGACAAAAGTATATATATATATTTAAGCTTGGAAATTGACAGTTTTTTCTTTTGCTAGCCTTAACTGTGGAGGTGAAATCAATCTAGTCAGAAGTTGAGCTGGAATTGAATTTTATTGTTGCTACATTTATCCTAAGCACATGGCAGATTTTTAATAGTCTCTGGTGGTACCATGAGGATAGATCTTGGTTTGCCAGTGGTTTTTTTCTCAACCGCTGCTACATGCTTGCCTTTAAGTCTTTATGCTTAGTGTTATACTCTATGCTCTTGCACCTCTGACTGCAGTAGACTGCGTTTACTTGTTATTGAATGCATTTTATCCTAATGGTAAGAAGCACAGGGCAGTGAGGACATTCTCTGCTGTCCTATAATTAAGCCACATCAGCAGGTACTATGTCTTTGGATATCAGTGATGCCTTCTCAATAATCCTTCCCTGCCCTCAGTGACAGGATATCTCTGATGGTCTGAACCCACAATGGATTTCCTGCACATCTCCCAAGATTTCAAGTTTTAATTCTATTTCCTTCCCACCAGTTGCAGGGGGTCTTCATTTATGCCCTAAAATTGTTAAGAGTTTGCTAGTCTTCCTCCAGAAGCTTAAGCTTTACAATTTTTAGAGAAAATGGGGGAAAAGGTTCTGGGCAGTCTTTGTGCTTGTCCTGCATCTGCTGCTCTGCTCTTCTAGGCCTGCATCAAGAGGATGGCTTACTCAGAACCCTCATCCTGTCCTGTCCCCACCTAAATCTTTTCTGTAAGTACTGAGGAGGTCTGTGGAGAAGAGCCTGAAAGTAATTACAAATTTCTCATGTGCTCCCAAGGGTTTTATATTCTCAAGCTAGCACATACTCAGACTTTAGCAATTTGTTACAACTTTCAGATGATCTGTTGTTGTTGCTGTTGCCAGGTTATGTAGCATTTGGTGGTATTAAAAGACACTTACTCCTTGCAAGGAAAGTTATGACCAACCTAGACAGCATATTAAAAAGCAGAGACATAACTTTGCCAACAAAGGTCAGTCTAGTCAAGGCTATGGTTTTTCCAGTGGTCATGTATGGATGTGAGAGCTGGATTGTGAAGAAAGCTGAGTGCCGAAGAATTGATGCTTTTGAACTGTGGTGTTGGAGAAGACTCTTGAGAGTCCCTTGGACTGCAAGGAAATCCAACCAGTCCATCCTAAAGGAGATCAGTCCTGGGTGATCATTGGAAGGAGTGATGCTAAAGCTGAAACTCCAGTACTTTGGCCACCTCATGCGAAGAGTTGACTCATTGGAAGTCTCTGATGCTGGGAGGGATTGGGGGCAGGAGGAGAAGGGGACGACAGAGGATGAGTTGGCTGGATGGCATCACCGACTCGGACATGAGTTTGCGTAAATCCGGGAGTTGGTGATGGACAGGGAGGCCTGGCGTGCTGCAGTTCATGGGGTCACAGAATTGGACACGACTCAGCGACTGACCTGACCTCAGGTAAGCCAGTGCTTACGTTCTCTCCTTTGGTGCATTTATCTTCTTAAATTTCAGGTAACCCGGCAATATTAGCCTTCAGATTAATGTAAGAAACGTTGCGAATGTAAAGATTTCTGGCTTTTTAATTCATTGTAATGATGTGAGAAGTGCTTTTTCCCATTTTTCTAGATCCCAAGTAGAAGCCTGATTCCCCAATTTTAGAAAATTTAGATATGTGACATGTAACATTGTATTAGTTTTAAGTGTACAACACAATGACTTGGTATTTGTATATATTGTGAAATGATTACCACAGTGTTTTTTTAGTTTTTCGTATTACCTTTTTTACACTGACATTTTAAATGACATAAAGTTATATCCAGTCATAAGAGAAATAATAGAACTTGCATGTTTTTATCCAGTGTATTTTTCACTTTTATTTATGTCATATATGTAGTATGTAGCTTTGTGTACATACCACCAAAATCAAACTCCATTACCCCAAGGATACCTCACATTGCTCTGTAATAACCATAACCTTGTCCCTAATCTTTGTTGAACACTAATCTGGCCTCCACTGCCAAAATTTTGTCATTTCAAAAGTGTTATATAAATGAAATCATACAGTATATGACCTTAGGGCATTTTTTTCCTACTCAGGATAATTCCTTATAAATTCAAGTTATTGTATGTATCAATAATTTTTTTTTTTTGCTGCTGAGTAGTATTCCACCATATGTATATACTGAGAAGGAAATGGCAACCCACTCTAGTACTCTTGCCTAGAAAATCCCATGGGCGGAGGAGCCTGGTGTCATGGGGTCACAGAGTTGGACATGACTGAGAGACTTCACTTTAAACATTTACCTATTAAATGACATCTGAGTGTTTCCAGTTTTTCACTAATACAAAAAAAGTTACTGTGAACATTTATGTACAGGTTTTTGTGTGATGTAAGTTATCATTTATCTTAGATAAATGCCCAGTACAATTGCTGGGTCATATGGCTTTGCATGTTTTGTTTGTAAGAAACTGCAAACTGGTTTCTACATCGGCTGTATGTAGCAATGTATGAGTGACCCAGTTTTTCTCCATTCTTGCCAGCATTCTTGCCACTATTTTTCTTTTTTAACCTTTCTGATAGGTGTACGGTGGTATCTCATTGTGGTTTATATGTATGTCACTCATGGCCAGTGATGGTGAACATGGTTTCATGTGTGTATGCCATATGTATATTCTCTTTGAGTAAATTTTATGTCTTTTTGCCCACTTTCTAGTTAAAATTTTTAGTTGTTTGGAGAGTTCTTTATTGTAATATTTGTCAGATAAGTGGTTTGCAAATTCTTGTTCCTAATCTGTAGCTTATCTTTTCATAGGACAAAAGTTTTAATTTGAAGAAATCCAATTTATCAATCTCTCATTTATAGATCATGCTTTTGGTATGAAGCCTAAAAGAAAATCTAACCATAGAGCCTTAAAATTTTTTTTTCCTGTTAGTTTTATGGTTTATTTTACACTTAAGTTCAAGATGCATTTTGAGTTAATTTTTGCATAAGATGTGATTTAGGTTGAGATTGTTATTGTTGTTGTTTTTTGCTTATGGATATCTAGTTGTCTGAGCACCATTTGTTGTAAAGGCTATCCTTCCTTTCTCCCTCCACTGAATTGTACCTCTGTCAAAAATCAATTGTGCATATTTTTATGGTTCAACTTCTAAGTTCTTTATTCTAGTCCACTGAATCTCTGGTTTCTTGATTACTGTAGCTTTATAGGAAGTCTTAATATCACACAGAATGATTCCTCATGTCATTCTTTTTAATTATTTTAGTCCTCTTCCCATTCCATATACATTTTAGAATAAACTTATCTATGAAAAACTGTTGGGTTTTTGATAGGGTGTGCTTTTGAGAACTGACATTTTACTCTGTTGTCACTTCATTTATTTAGGTCTTTCTCCTTTGATTTGTTCCATAGCATTTTGTACTTTACAGCATACAGTTCCTTGTTTTCTTAAGTGTATACCTAGATATTCCATTTTTTAAGTTTTCACATTCTCATTAGCATATAGAGATCAGATTTTTGTATGCTGACTTTGTATCCTGTGACCCTGCTTAAATCACTTATTAACTATGGTTTAACATTTCTTGGGATTTTTTTTTTGTGTAGAAAGTCACATGCAAAAATTCATTAGCTGTTCAGTTCAGTCGCTCAGTCGTGTCTGACTCTTTGTGACCCCATGAATCACAGCACACCAGGCCAGCCTCCCTGTCCATCACCAACTCTTGGTCACTCAGACTCACTGTCTATCGAGTCAGTGATGCCATCCAGCCATCTCATCCTCTGTCATCCCCTCTTCCTCCTGCCCCCAATCCCTCCCAGTATCAGTGTCTTTTCCAATGAGTCAGCTCTTCGCATGAGGTGGCCAAAGTACTGGAGTTTCAGCTTTAGCATCATTCCTTCCAAAGAACACCCAGGGCTGATCTCCATTAGCTATTACTGAAAGCTAAATTTATTTACAAACTGTTTAACATTATAGTTACCCCTCAAAATATTGTATGGTGAAATACTGCAGCCATTTTCTTTAAAATTGGAATTATAAATGATTCCTGCTTCCATTATTTAATATTTTAGAAAATTAAAGCTAAAGAAATTTAAGGAAAAAAACCACACCAAAAACAAGAGTTTTATTCATTTCCAATTTGTATGACTTGGGTTTTGGGGTTGATAATTCTTTTCATACACTGTGGGATTTGGTTTGCTAGTGTTTTGTTGAAGATTACAGAAAAAAGTTTGCAGCTTTTACTTATTTTTGGTACTGTCTTTGATTTTACTGTCAGGGTAATACTGACCTCATTGCTGCTGCTGCTGCTGCTAAGACGCTTCAGTGGCGTCCGACTTTGTGTGACCCCACAGATGGCAGCCCACCAGGCTCCGCCATGCCTGGGATTCTCCAGGCAAGAACACTAGAGTGGGTTGCCATTTCCTTCTCGGGAAGATTCTTGTTGATAGAATTTGTCCTGTTGACAAAAATACAGAATAGGCCAATTTCTGGAAGAGACATTTTCTGAAATAGATTTTTTTCCTGTAAGAGTCTCTTTTATATTGGTACTAATCCTTTAAATGTTTGGTAAAATTTTTCAGTGAAATCATATGGGCTTGGTGATTTTTTTCAGAAGCTATTAATTATGAATTTAAAAAATTTTAATGGTATAGGGCTATTTAGATGATTTCATATTGAGCTTTGATGGTTATATTTTTTGAGGAATTGGTCTATTTCTTCAAATTTATGAATATAAAGTTATTTGTAGTATCTCCTTTATCTTTTTAGTGACTATAGGATCTGTAGTGATTTGTGCCTTTTTCTTGGAGGTTTATGCCTTTCTCTAACCAATTTCATGGCTGCAGAGCAGGCAATAAGATTAATAAAGACGAGTTTTGCTAAGTAATTCAACAAAGAATGGAGGAACGGAGTTGAGAGTATATGCAAGGGAGCATAGACTCTGGGTAAGTGAGGGAGAGAGGGGAGAAATACTATGAAAGGCACTAGGATTAAAGGACTGTGATTGCTGGAGTCCAAAGTAAGAAAAGATAAGACCAAGTATTGAAAATTAGGACGCTTGAAATTGAGGCTTAGAAGAGTTACAGTTGTTGGCAATGACAAGGGAGTGGCTAAAGTTGATGAGCTATCAAGATCATTAGCAGAGAACTCAAGGGACTGAGAAGCTGTCAACTAAGAGAGTGACGGTGAAACACAAAGATCTCTGGGGAATAAGGAGTGAACCAGGGATGGTAAATGACTATGGGTAGTACTGTCTGATGATCTTGAAAAACTTAAAACCTGGGGTATTCAGGGAAGGAAAGAATAGTCTGCAAGTAGCACTACAAAGGGAAGAAAATTGTTAGTGAAAAAATAGGTGCTAATAGTGAGAGCCTGCAGGAGACAGCCAGGATTCAGTTAGAGCAGTGGTTCTCAAACTTCAGTGTGTATTAGTATCACTGGAGGGCTTGTTCAACTATGGTTAGGGTCCCCATACCAGAGGTTCTGATTTAGTGAGTCTTAAGTCTGAGAATCTGCATGTTCCCAAATGATGCTGATGAAGCTGGTCCATGGACCACTCTTCCAGAACAACTCAAGAAAAAAAGAGGAAAAAAAAAAGCAAAAAGGTTGATAACAAGTAAATTCCATGCAAGAAGTTAAGAGAAGTCAAGCGTTTTTTTACTAAGAAATAATGTATAAATTGAGGAAGGATCAGTTATATATCAATATTTTCTCTGCAAAACTGACTTAAACAAGCGTACCAAAATTTTGTTGACTATCTACACTGTGCCAGATCTCTTACTGATTGAGCAAAGGTTAAAATGTTAAATTGGTTACACTAAACACTGATCACCATAACACAGCTCTCTATAACGGATGTTCCAAAGGTTTATAGAAAAACCTCAAGTAAACCATTTAATGTAAAAGGATATTAATGAAGCTGAACTTTCTTTTTGGATGTAGGCAAAGATCATTCACTGAGCAGTTTTATTATTTAAAGGCAGTTGTTGAAAGAGTTAATGTGTATTTGACAGAGTAAATTCTTTAGTACTTTAATTTAGTATTTAGTATTTTTATTCTCTTAAAAATGGAAAATTTCCCATAGATCTTAAAAGCATTACATAATAAATATTTAAATGAACCAGAAAATATTGAAAGGTCTAAAGAAAAAAAAAAACAAACCCTATAACCCCATCACCTAGAGGTAACTACTATGCATTTCTGATGTATCTAAGACTACATATATATATTAGAATATATAGATATATAAAAATTAGACTATATATAAATATAAATTAGAATATATAGATAAGTCCATATGCTCTTTTAGGAAAATAACAATGCATACTATTTAATATATACATACTAATTTCTTGTTTAAAAATATAGTTTAAAAATATAGTAAAATATATATAACTATGACTTTTATTCTGGCTGTTTCAGGAAGGTATCACCACCATTTCAGCCTCTAGTTAATCGTATTTTTAAAATGGTTGACAGCTAAAGATATTTCAAAAAATTACCATATTGATTATAAAAATAAAGCCAAGAAAACTTTCTCTTTTTCTCTATAATACATATACACTTTGAATTTTTACTTTAGATGATACTGGAATAGTGCCTGAATGTTACAAGAGTCCAAATTTTAAAATACATGAAGCTGATATACATAATTTATACATAATTCCAACTTGAGGGTGATGAAACAAAGTATTTCACAGATTTAAATACTTAGTATAGTTAAGTAAAAATTTAGACATCCATTGCTATCACATGCATATTTAGAAATGTATAGATTCTTAAAGACACATACATAATTAATATTCACTGTTATTTTGTCTCAAATTGAACATCTTTCAAACCATAGATAATAAATATAAATTTTGAATATAGAACCAATAGAGAATCTTATGAAATCTGACACTCAAAGAAACCAGGTGTTATTTGTTAGAGGTTCTAAATATTTCTGAAGGCAGACAAATATCTGTTTTAAAAGTTACAAACTCATGGTGATCATTTTGTAATATACAGACATATTGAATCACTATGTTGTACACTTGGAACTAACACAGTATTACAGATTAATTATACTTTAACTTTAAAAAGTAAATAAAATAATAAATTAACAAAACAAAACCACCCCGCTTATAGGCCCCACAGTTTGCCACACAGAGTCATTTAAAGAAACCCAGGCAGAATCATGGCTCATTGAAACATTATTTACATTACAAAAGGGCCCTATACTGCAAAAACAAGCCTGAACTCCATTAAAGGACAAGTCCCTGTAAAAAAAAAAAAAAGTTAGAAACTCAACAAGAACTCTTTTTTTGATCCCTATATCAAAACAAGAAGGGACCATCTTTGAAACAAGAAGGGACCATCTTTTGGGATTTTCATTGCTTAGATAGGACCTATAATATATAGTAGAATATTGGCAAAATGAATAACATTTGGGAGTTTATTCAATTTTTAGGTATCCCAAACTATAAAATTTCCTATAAATTATGTCATTAAAAAAATGAAATATAGTTATCAAAAAATGTAAGTGAAAACTGTTTAATCATCTTAGAGCAGTCAAAATACAATATAAGTTGGTATCTTGGTGTTGGAAAGCAGTCATTTTACCATTTGCTTTTTAATCTTTTATAGTTCATTTAAGTTGATAGTTAATCAAAAAACTGAGTTGTAATCAAAGTTGTTTTCAAACATTGTCATAATGTCACTTTGAAGAGTCATATCAATGGTACCAGCCATCTGTAGAAAAGAAGAGAAAATATAAATGTTACTTAAAAAGTTTATGCCTTCATTGTATTACATCTATATAAGAAAATGATAATGCAATATTTGGAACACAGAAAATGAATGTACTTCATTTAACATAATGAGTTTGTACATAACTTCTAATTTCTGTTCAACTACTGATTTTTGTTAAAATATCTTTCACAAGATAAATAAAAATTAAAACTTACAAGAGCACAAAGAACAAGTTTAACTTATCTCTCAAAGTAAGAAAGTTCTCAGTGTTAATCTACACGTGAACTAAGATAACATGGTTTGATGTATCTCTCTAACCAACACAGGACTAGACACACAAAATTATTTTCTGAATGAACTAGTATCTTACCCCTGTGAGAGAACTATAATATGTAATGTTAAAGTCATGATTCTGCCTAATACTATGTAACCTAAGGCAAATTATCTAACCAAGTTTATTTAATATACAGGTGTTTATGAAGAGCAACCAGACTGAATTTAGAACATTCAGCACAGTTTTGCTTATTAAATGCTAAAAAGCTAAATAAGTATAGGAAAAGCTAAATTAAGACAAAAGAACAAAAGTTTTCTTACTATACTCTGAAGACTTCTCTAAATGTCCGTGAGACACAAGTTAGTTTTTGCCACATGTAAAATGACACCAACTATGAAAGTTCAAATTTTTTTTTTTAAGACCAGTGAACAGTAACAGCTCACAGTATTAGCACCAGTTTGTAACCAGTTGGTTGACATCCTGGATGAGAATCAGTGTTCTTTGATTATGTGGGAGATTGGAATTATGACTTGGCTACCAAAAGGATATTATTTAATAAGAAGTTGTGTGATTCTTAAAAACTAAGAAAATGTCTTTAAATATGACTTAAAGACAAGGGTAAATTTTAGATCTTAACCCCAGCTATTTTCCTAGTGCCAGCTATTAGGATACAAAATGTCTAGCCCAAGCTAACAGTCCTCAGAAGTTCTATTTTAATGCTCCAGTGAGTGTTGGATATGCTGTCCTGGTTTAAATATCAGTGATACTCTTATCTCTAAGTATCCAGACTTACCACAAAGTCCCAAAAATATGTAATGAAACTTGTTTTATTTAAAAGTACTTTATTTTAGATTCTCTTCCATCTTGACTAAATCTGAATTTTTGGATACTGATTGATATCAAACTGGATAATGCCTGTACCAATTAACCTTAGATACCACAATTTAAATACTAAAGCTCTCTGCAGCTGACTCTATAACATGGATATTCCTTTTTCAGTGGTCCTAATATACACTTCAACCATTCAAATTTGATCAAAACTTGGGTCAAGGGAACTGGCAGAGGAGAGGCTCTCCTAGGGAGCTTATGCTAGATGTCAAGTTCTTCCTGCCATTTACAGTACCAGTCTGGTCCAGAAGCTGCAGCATAAGAGTCTGGAGTGTCAAGAATGATTGTAGGTAGCTCCAAAGTCAAGTTTTTAATTGTCAAGCTGCTAGAGGTGGCACTTCTAGTCATGTTTCAGTGGGTTCCAGAAAAATGCTTGGATTTTAGAAATACCAGTTTACCTAGTTGGGTTGTTGGGTAGCAGGAAGGTTGCTGAGATATCACTTGTGGGTAGCTAAAGTCAGGCTCTTGTGAGTACCAAAAGGAAAAATTCCTATGTCACTAGAGAAATATTTCTAGTAAAGTACTACTTAAATTTTAATAAGGAACTTCAAAAAAATATAAAAATTTGCTATTTAAATTTATTAAAATTCAATAAAATGAAAAACTGACTTCGTTAGTTGCATTAGCCACGTTTTAAGTCCTTAATAACATTAACTAGAGAAGGCAATGGCACCCCACTCCAGTACTCTTGCCTGGAAAATCCCATGGACGGAAGAGCCTGGTGGGCTGCAGTCCATGGGGTCTCTAAGAGTCGGACACAACTGAGTGACTTCACTTTCACTTTTCACTTTCATGCATTGGAGAAGGAAAGGACAACCCAAAAAGACTGGGGACTGCTGTTGTATAAGAGCATGTTGCTCTAAAGTAAATTCCATCATATGTTACAACACTGGTCAATACAGTGTGTTTCTGTCTTCATGTTATAAATAAACTGATAAAACTTGTGTTTTATTTCCTAGGAAATTCATTTGTATCATAATCAATACTACCTGTGTGCCTGTGCTCAGTCACTCAGTCATGTCTGACTCTGTGATCCCAGGGACTGCAGCCCACCAGACTCCTCTGGTCCATGGAATTTTTCAGGCAAGAATACTGGAGTGGGTTGCCATTTCCTTCTCCTGGGGATCTTCTAGACCCAGGCATCAAACCCTGTGTCACCTGCATTGGCAGGCAGATTCTTTACCACTGAGCCATCTGGTAAGCCCAGTCAACAGTACAGACAAAAGCCAATGACTTTTTTCTTCTGGAACTAGTATCTCTGTACGACCTGTGAATTCACATGACCTTTCCAGGATTACAAAAATATCCAGCAGTCAACAACATAAAATTTATATCTGGCATCAATGGTTACCAGGTTAAGTAAAGAAAGAGAAAAACATTATTTGTAAAGGAGATTAATCAATCAGTTGAAACTAACATGCAAGTGACAAATATTAGAATTAGCAGAGAACCCGTTAAATAATTATGAAAACTGTATTCTATTTGTTCAAAAGTTTAATAGAGTTACTAAAAACATTAAAAATACCCAAATCAAACTTCTATATATGATGACTATAATGTCTGAGATGGGAAAACTTCAAGTGGTCTAACACAAAAGTAACTGGAATCACTAAAGATTTCAACTATACAACATTCTGGAAATGGCAAAACTATGGCAGTAAAAAGATCAGTGGTGTAAAGGTTTAGGAGGGAGGGGTGAACATAAGGAGAACAGGGAATTTTCAGCAAAGGGAGAGAGTACCACAGTGGCTGCTGTATGTCATTATACATTTGTCAAAACCCATAAAGTACAACACAGAGAGTGAACTCGGATGCAAACTATGGACTTTGCTTGAAAACCAAGATTGACAATGGTGTGGCAATGTTAATTCATAGACTGTGTAACAAATGTACCACACTAATGTGGGATGTTCATGGTGGGAGAGACTGTGTATTGGTAGGGGAAAGGGGAGGAACATGTGGGAACTCTCATTCAGTTTTGCTGTGAATCTAAAACACTTTAAAAAGAAAGTACTAATTATCAAAATTAATGAAGAACAAAGGCCAAATAAAGATATTTTCAGATGTAAAATAGCTGTAAAAACTCATCACCAGTTGACCTATACCACAAGAAATGTTAGAAGGAAGTCCTTAAAGGAAAAGGAAAATCATACCATTTAGAAATCTAGATCTAAATGAATGAAAATCACTGGAAACGGTAACTAGACAAGCTTTTTAAAAATGTCATTTAAAATTTGAGAGAGAATTTGACTGCTTAAACAACAGCCTAAAGGCTAGGAGGGAGGAAGTGAAACTACACTATTTTAAGGATATTATACTAAATGTGAAGTGATATAATACAAGTTGAAAGAAGACTGTGACAAGCTAAACTATCAATATATATGATAAACCATAAAGCAACCACTAAAGTAGCAAAGAGTTACTTATAATAAGCCAATAAGGAAAAAGAAGGAATCATAAAAACAGTGCGGAGAAAAAAAGAATAGATGACACATAAAAAATAAGATGATGGCCTCAAATGCAACCATATCAATAATCGTATTGAATGTAATTGGTTAAACATTCCTGTAAAAGGCAGAGATTGGATTTTTTTTTTTTTAAGGCAAGACTACACTATAGGTTGCAAGAAAATAATTTAAAATATGAAGCACAGATAAAAGGAAGGAAAAAATCATTGCACCATGCCAACATTAGTTTAAAAAAGGTGAAATTGTTATATTTCAGAGAAAATAATATTACATGGAATAAAAAAAGTCATTTTATAATGAAAAAGGGTCAGTTAATCAAGAGGATATAACAATCCTATATGTTTATGCACCTAAGAACAACTTCAAAATACAAGAAATAAAATTGATAGAATTCCAAGGGTAAAAAGCCAAGCCTATAATTATATCATCATAGGTACCAATGCCCTGTCTCCATATTTGATAGAACAGACAGGCAGAAAATCAGCAAGAATTTAATAGACTTGAAAAAACATCATCAACCAACTTGTCCTGTTTAATGCCCTACCCAACAGAAGCAGAATGCACATTGTTCTAAGTGCATACAGAATATTTACCAAGGTAGATCATAATCTCGGCTATAAAACAAGTCTTATTAGTGAATTTAAAATAGTTCAAGGCGTTGTGTGTTCTCTAACCACAATGGAATTCAATTAGAAATCACTAATTTACTATTATTTTCGCTAGCTAGAAAATTTCCAAATATTTGGAAAACTAAATAACACACTTCTAAATAATCCACAGATAAAAGGAAGAATTCTACACTTTTTATATATTAAGGACACCTTAAACAGAAATTTTGGGGTTTTTTTTTGTTTGCAGTTTCATCAAGGTATAATTGACATATAACTTGATGCAGAGTTGAACTAAACACTAAGATGGCATATCTTTTGGCCACAATTCACAGGTAGTTTATAGGTTTTTCAAGAATAACAACAGTAAGTGATTCTACCTTTGTGCCAGGCATTTTCAAATGTGCTTAATACAAGTAAATTCATTTCACCTTTTACCTTTACAGATAAGGAAATTGAGGCACAAGGAAGTTAAATGAATAGCCCAGGCTCTGAGGTCTATTTAATGGAAGAACCAGGATTTGAACTCAAAGTTCAAACCCAAACCCAAAGGCTCGAGGATTGATACTCTTAATATTATACTATGCTTGTGTCATTTGACTGTGAGATTTTAATTTTACTCTTAATTTTAGAATGAACTTATCCTTACTAAAGAAGTAACTCCTCACACTAAAGAGGTAATTGTTACTGAAGAACCACCTAGAATACCTCTTTGAACACGTAAAGACACTGCTCTGTTAAATCTTTACTTTGTTAGATTCTGTAAACTAAAATTCACTTACTGCTTCTCTTCTCCTCCGCTCTTGTTCTTTCTCCCGTGCTAAATTACGGTCTTGCAGAAGCCACAGTTTGCCTTTATCTTGAGCTTCCTGTGACTGCTGATCTTCTTTTTGTTCTTCTCCAAGACACTTGTTTTGCATTTTATTTGGAAAAGATTCTAGAGTGAAGCCATGGTCCCTTAAGAAACAGTAAAGTGAAAAGTAGGTTTCAAGTTCCTTAAAACTTTTTATAATGAAGATACATTGTCAAATGACAAATATAAAGCAGTGTTCTAGATGTCCTTCTTCATATGTTATGACATTATTTTTTAATATTTCTGATGTCAAATTTTACATAGGGCAATATATGTTAACAAGGAGAAGGTTTTGGAAAATTATGACCAAAGTTTACCATTATCTTCTTATACATAGAATGGAAACAATATTAAGACATTTCTGGAAAATAATGATACCATTATAATTTAGTAATATTAGTATTTTTAATAGCTTCTTTAATCACTTGATTATTTATATCCCCTTTAAAATAAGTATTACTACTTAATTTTTAAAAAATCAGTAAGAATTCACTTTTCTAAATATAATTTGCTCTGTGGTCTACTAAATAGCTGAATATAGTCACTTACAAAAAAGAAATTTAATATATTTAAAATACATGTCTGTATCTCCCAAAATCTCCACTAATCCAAATAATTACAGACCTCTGATTTTCTTGAAATACTTTTGGTTCCTTTGTATTCTGTTCCAGATGTTTCCGTATTAGTTCCTGTGTTCGAGCTCTTACTTCCTTTTCTATTGCTGCTTTTCTAAATTGGTTGAAGAGCTCATCTGATGATTTCAGTACACCTGACGTTTTGACTGGTTTGCCTAAACTTTTCCAAGAATCTCATTCTTGATTTTTATATCCTAAAACAAATATTTGATTCAGTATACATCTAAAGATGTCAACTATTTGGAAGAAAAATATTATTTTTGATAAAAATCAAAAATAAAGATTCCAAAAGCTTTAGGTAATTTTACTAAAGTTAAAGGTTACCAAAGTAGAAAAAATAGGATAGTAAATTAGCTAAATTCAGTTATTCATCTAAGACCAAATTAAAACAGCATGCTTGATAGTTAATTTCAATTTAATATGAAACATATGTTAAGGCTATGATAATCTATAAAGAATATAAAAATTAACTGGTCACTGTAATCAAGACATTTATGAACAAGGACCTACTGTATAGCATGGACAACTATAATTAATATCCTATGACCATAATGGAAAATGTGTGTATGTATTATATATATATATGAATCATTTTGCTATACAGCAGTAATTAACACAACACTATAAATCAACTATATTTCAATAAAAAAGTTACAATCTTAAAAGAAATTATAATTCTATGCAAAAAATAAAGCAAGTATGCAAGTGATTAATCAGAGGCAAAGTAAGATGATGGCAAAAAGACTGTAAGAAGTAAGAATGGTACAGTATTTGTTGAAAACCCTCTGACATAGCTTTGTTTTCCTTTCTTTGGTATGAAGAAAAGAATTAACTGCTTGTGATCCCTGTTCTTAACTGAGACAGGCCAAGGTAAAGATCAGTGGCTGACCAACAGAAATGTATGTAGTTGGGACTTCCTTGGTGGTCCAGTGGCTAAGACTCTGAGCTGCCAGTGCAGGGGGCCCAGGTTCGATCCCTGGTCAGGGACTTAGATCCCACATGCTACAACTAAGACCCAGAGCAGCCAAATAAATAAATAAATTTTTATTAAAAAAAAAAAAGAAAGAAATGTATGTAGTTGAAAATCTTCCAGTACCGCATTTTTTTCTAAAAAGTAAACTTTTAATAATATATTTTATTAAAGGAGTCAAACATCCTTCCTCACCCCTAACACACACACACACCCCTTCACCATTGTCACCCAGTTGTATTTATGAAGTCTTATATGTTGCCAATAAAACCTGTTTTTGTTCCTACCCATGGAATGGGCTAAATACTAGTTTCACACTTCACTTTTCTACTGAGTCAGTTAAAGAATATTGCCTTCAGATAGAGACATGAAACATAACAGGTAATACATGGTAGTATACTTAGTAGGAAATAAAGGGAGGATAAAACCCTGGTCTCTGGTTTTGTCCTTAAAATGTCTATTTAACTGCAATAAAATTCTGGCAGACCCTAAAACAGGAAAGTTCATATTTGGGTTTGGAGTATGGGACAGTTTTTCAGATATTACAGAGAAGAACAAGATTTTAAGGTGAGAACAGAAAGCATTCCTCACTGAAGGAAGAACATAGGCATATGCTTAAGACTGAAAAGCTAAATCGGAGTCACAATGTAAAGGTGCTTAATCTTCATTTTGAAGTCAAAGCTAGAAACTATTGAAGGTTTCGTATATAATAATTATATGATCAGAGCAATACATCAAGAAGTACAGTTAAAAGAATGTTAAAAGCAGAATGGGGACTTCACTGTGGTATAGTGGAATTTGCCTGCCAATGCAGGGGACATGGGTTCAATCCCTGGTCTGTGAAGATTCCACATGCCACGGAGCAACTGAAGCCGTGTACTACAACTCCCGTGGTCCATGCCCTAGGGCCTGCATGCCATAACTACAGAGCCTGCATGCTGGAACTACTGAAGCCCATGTGCCTAGAGTCTGTACTCCACAACAAGAGAAGACAATGCAATGAGAAGCCTGGGCACTGCGATGAAGACCCAGTGCAACCAAAAATAAATAAAAACAGATTAGAACAAGGAGGGTTTCAAGTTAGTCTGCAGTTATAAATATTACAGAGAGCTTACACTGAAGGCAATAAGGCCTGGTCTATGAGGTACAAGTGGAAAAGGAAACATCTTGAAAATAAAACCCAGAGTTTAGCAATTTCTTGACTTCAGGAGACTGAGAAATCAAAAAGGATTAAAACTCACAGGATGCCGGTCTGGAAGTATATATTTGAGTCATCTGCAGAGAGACTATAACTGAAATCACCACAGTGGATGTTCAGAGAGAGAAGTAGTAGAAGACCCTGATTTCTTCACGTCATCAAGACTTTGGGAGGGATGCAGCAATTTCAGACTGGGAGGGATGCAGCAATTTAAGACATCATTGGTTCTTCTGAAAGGGCAAATTACAGGGATGGGGCAATAGCTAGATGTGAGGTAAAATTAAGGCACTGCTTTTCAGCTGACGGTGATTCTCCTTTGCCCAGGTAAGACATACGGTGATGTCAGTAAAGTTTTTGGTTGTCACATATGGGTGAAGAAAAGGGTGTTAACTAACATCTAGTGGGTAGAGGTGAGGGTCCCTGTGAAGCATCCTACAATGTATAGACCATACTCTCAACAAAAACTTACCCAGTCCAAAATGTGAATAGGAAATAATGGAAGGGAGAGAAAAAGAGGGGATATGTGAATATCTCATTCATGGTCAGTTTCTGACAATTAGTTTTGAGAGTCACTTTGATTGTAAGGAGATCAAACCAGTTCTAAAGGAAATCAACCCTGACTATTCATTGGAAGGACTGATGCTAAAGCTGAAACTCCAATACTTTGGTCACCTGATGCGAAGAGCCGACTTCATTGGAAAAGACCCTGATGCTGGGAAAGATTGAAGGCAAAAGGAGAAGGGGCGGCAGAGGATGAGATCGTTAGCATCACTAACTCAATGGACATGAATTTGAGTAAAATCTGGGGCATAGTGGACAGGGGAGCCTTGCGTGCCACAGGCCATGGGATTGCAAAGCGTCAAGACACAACTTAGTGACTGAAAAACAACAACTATATTCACATGTCTAGAATAGTACCTGATGTATCTAATGTATCCCAAACATCTAGAATACTTGTTGAAAGACTGACCAATGTGTGGTCTGAGATTAAGTGCACAGAAGACTCCATGAGGAAATTACCTACAACAGACTGTAAAAGCTAGTTTTATAACATGTTTTAAAATAAGGATAGCGGCAAATACCAGCATTCTAGAATTTAAAATTAAACACAAATATGAGGACTGATGGTGGAGGGTGGGGAAAGGTGTTGCTCACAGTTTAACTTCTGTTTTTTAACAAATAGGCAAAAGTTAGTCTTTAAGAGATCCAAAATTCATTCAAATTAGCACTTAAAATACCTCTGTGCCATTTCTATATTCAATTGTAAATTTCTTCAAGATCTGTGAGAAAAAAATAACATTATTCTTACCTTTTGCACTGGAACTTGACCTTGAGGCTCTGATTCTGACATCACTGTGTCATTATCCCTGGACTGAGGCAGCACAGTTAGGCCCTTCAGAAGTTGTTCAGAGTCATCTAGATGCACACATTTTTAGAACAGTACAGTCAAGTTAATACATTTCATCTTGATTCTCCACAATCTGACATTTTCCCCCTTTCTATGTTAGAAACTATGAAAACAAAATAAACAGTTTTTTTATGCTTCTTAATTTTGGGGTATCATTAGTTGGAGAATTGTAACACTGTAAAATAAACATTTTTCACTTGAAATTTTACCTTCCTATATTTCTTCTTCTTCTTTTTTGGCTGGGGGGGGCAAGTCAACGTAAAGTATAGCTGACATTTTGAATGGTTTGCCTTGGAAATGAACCGAAAACATCTGTTATTTTTGATAATGACTCAAGTACTGCATTTTGGACTCTTTTTTTGACTATGAGGGCTACTCCATTTATTCTAAGGGATTGTTGCCCACAGCTGTAGATAATATGGTCATCTGAATTAAATCCACCCATTCCTGTCCATCTTTGTCCACTGATTCCTAAGAAGTCGATGTTCACTCTTGCCATCTCCTGCTTGACCACATCCAATTTACTTTGATTCATGGACGTAACATTTCAGGTCCATATGAAATATGGTTCTTTATAGCACTGGACTTTACTTTCACCACCAGACACATCCACAACTGTCATTTCTGCTTTGGCCCAGCTGCTTCATTCTTTCTGGAGCTATTGGTAATTGGCCTCTGCTCTTCCCTGTAAGCATATTGGACACATTTTGACCTGGGGGGTTCATCTTCTGGTGTCATATCGTTTTTCCTTTTCGTACTGTTCGTGGGGTTTTCAGGGCAAGAATACTGGAGTGGGTTGCCATTTCCTCCTCCAGTGGACCACAATTTGTCAGAACTCTTCACTATGACCCGTCCGAGTGGGTGGCCCTGCACGGCATGGTTCATAGCTTCATTGAGTTACACAAGCCCCTTCGCCACGACAAGGCTGTGATCCATGAAGGGGTTTACATGCCATAATAAGTGGAAGATGATCAATGTATGGCATACCTGAGTAACTAGGAAGTCTGCTCCAAGCCTATTGCTGAAAGCTGAGGGTAGAGGGGATCCTACTTTAATAAGCCTGTGCTTCAGAATCTGGCTAGAAAAGCCTGGAGTAAAGTAAAATGATAAAGGCTTAAGGATGTAACTCAGAGTACTATCAATATATACAGCAGGCAGATAAATGTAGGAATCTGTAAAGAACATTCAGAGATGTAATGATCAAGAGAACAGTGTCACAGAAGCCAAGTATATCAAGGATCTGACTGAAAAACAACTTCATAGGAATGCCCCCCAGCACCGTAAAACACTACAAAACTCATCCTTCATCAGACATCTGTTATTCATCTGTGTTCCAGGTCTGTCAACCTGGACCCATATCCAGTCTTGGGTTATGGACTGAGCCCCAAAGCGTATACACCTTTAGTTATTAAATCTTGGCATATACTCATCTTTTGAAGACCTGCTCACTCAACCACTGTGCTTTCTTTCAACTTTTCCCTTTTTCTATCACTTAATTTTTTTGTACTACTTTAATAGCTTAATTTTTAGCCTTCTTCTCTGGTCTCTATTCCCCATCCCTCCAACTGACCTACACAATACTGGCAGATTAACTGGGCTTAAAAGCACACACTTTGTTCCAGAAATCTTCATTGGCTCCCCACTAACTATACCATTACAATTAAGTCCAAGGTCTCTAGAAATCAAGGTTCTTTATGACCTGCACCTGACTATTGGCCAAAAAGTTCCTTTGGCTTTTAAGTGAAAATAGAAGACACATTTTTCATTTTCACCAAGAACTTTATTGAACAACATAGTCACCATTTTGTGCTACTACCTTCTACCATTTTTCAGGAGACTTCATAATTTCATCTTCCCAAAACTTTTTATCTTTTTGGAACAATGAACTGTTCCAGGTTACTTCCAGGGAATTGAAATTTTTTCCATTAAGAGAATTTTGTAAAGACCAAAATAAATGGAAGATTATGCCTTTTCTGAGGTTCCCCGGTGGCACAGTGGTAAAGAATTCCTGTCAATGCAGGAGACTCAAGAAAGGAGGGTTTGATCCCTCGGTCGGGAATATCCCCCTGGAATAGGAAATGGCAACCCACTCCAGTATTCTTGCCTGGAAAACTCCATGGTCAGAGAAGCCTGGCAGTCTACAGTCCATCGTATTGCAAAGAGGCAGACATAACAGCACACACACACATGCACGTGTGTGCTATGTGTTAATTCCAGACACTTTATGTCAAGTGCTGTTTTCAGTAGGTCTAATTGGAAGCAGTACTCCTTGGAATTAATCATTTGGTTTTCTGGAAGGAGCTAATAATTGAGGATGCCTTTCCAATCCTACCACATATATAACATCACCTTCTTTGGATGAAAACTAGTCTTTGGTATGGTGGGGAGACCACCTGCAATGCAGGAGACCAGGTTAATCCCTGTACTGGTTCCATCCCTAGGTCAGGAAGATCCTCTCAAGAAGGAAATGGCAACCCACTCCAGTAGCCCAGCCTGGAAAATCTCATGGAAAGAGAAGCCTGGTGGGCTACAGTCCATGGAGATGTAAAAGAGTTAGACACAACTTAGTGACTAAACAACAACAAATACAGAAATATTCATCTTTCAAGGAGACCAGGTAATTTCTGCCTTCTTCACCTCCTTAAATTTTACTTTCATTTCTTTTAGGGCAAATTATTTTTACTTTGTACCAAAGATGAGCACATTAATGAGCATCCTTTATGGACAGAAAGGTATGGACCTAACAGAAGCAGAAGATATTAAGGAGAGGTAGCAAGAATACACAGAACTATACAAAAAAGATCTTCATGACCCAGATAACCATGATGGTGTGATCACTCACCTAGAGCCAGACATCCCGGAATGTGAAGTTAAATGGGCCTTAGGAAGCATCATTACAAACAAAGCTAGTGGAGGTAGAATGGAATTCCAGTGGAGCTATTTCAAATCCTTAAAGATGGAATTCCAGTTGAGCTATTTAAGATCCTAAAAGATGATTCTGTGAAACTGCTGCACTCAATATGCCAGCAAATTCAGCAGTGGCAACAGGACCAGAAAAAGTCAGTTTTCATTCCAATCCCAAAGAAAGGCAATGCCAAAGAATGTTCAAATTACCGCACAATTGCCCTTATCTCATACTCCAGCAAAGTAATGCTCAAAACTCTCCAAGCCAGGCTTCAACAGTACATGAACTGAGAACTTCCAGATGTTCAAGCTAGATTTAGAAAAGGCAGAAGGAACTAGAGATCAAACTGCCAACATCCGCTGAAACATCAAAAAAGCAAGAGTTCTAGAAAAATATCTACTTTTGCTTTACTGACTATGCCAAAGCCTTTGACTGTGTGGATCACAACAAACTGGAAAATTCCAGACCACATGACCTGCCTCCTGAGAAATCTGTATGCAGGTCAAGAGGGAACAGTTAGAACTGGACATGGAACAAGACTGGTTCCAAATTGGGGAAGGAGTACGTCAAGGCTGTATGTTGTCACCCTGCTTATTTAACTTATATGCAGAGTACATCATGTGAAATGCCAGGCTGGATGAAGTACAAGCTGGAATTCAGATTGCTGGGAGAAATATCGATAACCTCAGATATGCAGATGACACCACCCTTATGGCAGAAAGTGAACTAAAGAGCCTCTTGATGAAAGTGAAAGAGGAGAGTGAAAAAGTTGGCTTAAAACTCAACACTCAGAAAAACTAAGATCACGGCATCCGGTCCCATCACTTCATGGCAAATAGATGAGGAAAAATGGAAACAGTGTCAGACTTTATTTTTTGTGGCTCCAAAATCACTGCAGATGGTGACTGCAGCCATGAAATTAAAAGACACTTGCTCCTTGGAAGAAAAGCTATGACCAACCTAGACAGCATATTAAAAAGCAGAGACATTACTTTACCAACAAAGGTCTGTCTAGTCAAAGCTATGGTTTTTCCAGAAGTCATGTATGGATGTGAGAGTTGGACTATAAAGAAAGCTGAGCACTTAAGAATTGATGCTTTTGAACTGTGGTGTTGGAGAAGACTCTTGAGAGTACCTTGGACAGCAAAGAGATCCAACCAGTCCATCCTAAAGGAGATCAGTCCTGGGTGTTCATTGGAAGGACTGATGCTGAAGCTGAAACTCCAATACTTTGGCCACCTGATGCAAAGAACTGACTCACTTGAAAAGATCCTGATGCTGGGAAGGATTGAAGGCGGGAGGAGAAGGGGACGACAGAAGATGAGATGGTTGGATGGCATCACGGACTTGATGGACATGAGTTCAAGTAGGCTCCGGGAGTTGGTGATGGAGAGGGAAGTCTGTGGTGCTGCAATTCATGGGGTTGGAAAGAGTTGGACATGACTGAGCGACTGAACTGAACAATCACAAAAAAGCAGAAATTGAAGAAAATACAAGAAACTGATCCAATTGAAGACTTAGTCAAAGCTTGACATTTTATAGATAGGATGTTAAAATAGGAACAAAAGACCGTTAAATATAAATGTATACCCACAAACCCACAGCCACACACACACATATATATATTTTGCTGCATGAGGTCTTCGTTGCATCATGCGGGATCTTTAGTTGTAGCATGTGGGATCTAGTTCCTGGATCAGCGATTGAACCCAGGTCCTTGCATTGGGAGCGTGGAGTCTCAGCCACAGGACGACCAGGAAAGTCTCCAAAGACCATTTAGACTACATTCTTTCCATTATTTTTCAGTGTCTGTTCTTCTTCAAAGCTATCCCCACCATTCTCTATGAATTTGCTATAATGAAAACAACCTTCCCTATCCATCTGACTTTCAGACACATTCAAATCTCTCACATTCAAAATTCAAAACAAAGCAATCTCTCTTCTAGTCTTACAAGAACAAAATACCTATCTTCCTGTTTAAAGCCATAGCCATATTCCCATTCTCTTCACCAACAAACTTCCTAGTAGACTGGTTTATATTCAGATTCCATTACTTCTCAATTTACAAGAATCTGCCTCTTCCCAATCACAATGGCCGCAAAAGAAGCTTTTGTAAAAGCAAAAAAAAAAAAAAAAGGCAAACGCAAAAACAAAAACCCCAGCATATCACATTGCCAATTATAACCTTCTCTCCTCATTCCTCACAGTACTTTAATGCTTTGTACAAGGACGTGATAACTGTGATGATTTCCTCCTAAAATGTATCTGCCGGGTTTCTATTATACCATTTTCCCTTTTTCTCTAGGTTTTGATTACCTCTTGTTTTAACTTTTTCATTTTTTTCTACTTTTACTGAGGGAGTCTGGTTACCTAGAATTTGTTATTGACCTTTCTCTTCCTGCTCTGTATCTTTTCCTTCATTCTTATGGCTTCAAACAGCTTCTATATATTCCTAAATGTAGTTCTTGTTACATCCTGTTAGTTCCAGAAAACTATTTCTAGTTATAGATTTCCAATTAGATATTCTGCAATATCTTAAATGTGATAGCGCTGGTGTTGAAGAACTTGCCTGCCAATGCAGGAGACTTAAATTTAAGTGGGTTTGATCCCTGGGTGGAGAATATCCTCTGGAGTGTTGAGGACATGGCAACCCACTCCAGTATTCTTTCCTGGAGAATCCCATGGCTAGAGGAGCCTGGTGGGCTACAGTCTATAGGGTCACAAAGAGTCAGACGACTGAGGCGACTTAGCACACAAACGTCCAAAATGAAAAATCCCTTTTATTTTCAAGCCAGCTATTGGACAATACTCTGGTAAGACACTGATTCTAATAAAGCTTAGTAATTCTGCCACAGAAATATCTAATACAGCCACATCCTTTTCGTACTTACTCCTTAGTTTTGGTCATCATAGTTTCTTTCCTAGACTACAGCACTCAGCTTCTTTACTTGGTCCCAACTATATCAGAGCATCTTCATCTTAGTTCATCCCCTATATAGCAAGCAGCAATCTCTTCCTAATGTAAAATCTGATTTTGTCAAGCTCTTGTTTGAACCTGCTCATTGTGTGCAAAATAAAAGATCCAAATGTAGCAATTGTATTTAAGACAATATATGACTTAGAACAACTACATCTTCAGTTACTCTCCTGAAGACCTTAAAAATATTTTTTCTAAAAAGAATGGATATAAATATTTCATATTTTGGATCTTTATTTATTCTTCTTCCTGGGATACCCCCCAGTGTTGCCTCTGATATTTTCTCTCTTATCTCCACTCCTCAAGAGCTGTAACTCAAGTTAAATACAAAATGGAATATTCTAACACAGAACAGTAGGTAACTTTTACTGCAAGCAATAAAGGAGGATCATCATATTCCTCCTAATCTGTGCTTCAGTAAAACATCTGAGAAATTTCTTCTGCTTTGGAGAAACTTCTGCCCTTGGAAGGTCAAATGGAAACCAGGGAGGGAGCAGTCTAAACAGAAGGAGACCTGGATATGGTGTGTTCACATCTGCTCCTAGTCTAGGCCTGAATACATTTGTGTTGTATCAAGGTTCAGGCACCCCATTAGGTGGGCTCACCACTGTCAGAGAAGCATCTCCCTATGTCATACATCCCCAGGAGAACCATGATAAGAAAGGTGATACCTTCACTTCTGACAAGACTAACAGATGAGACATTTATAAAGTCAAATGAATCTAACTATAAAAATTTCCAGTTTTGGAAGATGTTTTTGGTAAATGGGAACTACCACTAGGCAAGTATTTCTAGCTCAAGTTTCTTTAACTGTAAACTCTTTTTAATGTTTCTAAGTATTTCTCTACCTCTAGAGTCTCTAACAATCTTTTCTCCATTCTAATCTACTTTTCCAACCCACAAAGACATCATGGAAATTAGAGCAACATTTCACAAGCTGCTCAGAGCTTGCTATGTCCGACTCTTTATGACCCCATGGACTGTAGCCTACCAGGCTCCTCTGTCCATGGGATTCTCCAGGCAAGAATACTGGAGTGGGTTGCCATTTCCTTCTCCAGGGGATCTTCCCAACCCAGGGATCATACCCAGTCTGTTTTAACCTCTGAGCCACCAGAGAAGCCCATGAACTACAGCAGTGACAGGTTTTTATGTATGGCCCATATGCCAGTGTATATACTCTGTATGAAAGTAAGTTGTGTGTGAACTATACATACAGTGTTCTTTCATTCAAATGTAATGAATACATTTGGGTATAGAGGAATATGCTTCAGGGATTATTTCTACCCTGGAATTTACTAGTTATGATTATCAGTATTTCAGATACATAATATTTAGAATGACCTTGGCATTTTCATTTAGAAGTCAACTGTTCAATCACAGCTATTTACTCATTAATTTCTTACCTAAAAGAGGCAGAATTTGTAAAGGTGAAATGTTTTCCACACTCTGTGAATGTTCTGGTTCTTGATGATTAAATACTAACTGGTGGTGGTTTGGTGGTGTTCCATTTGAACATGCAGTCTGATGAACCAGGCTAGTTACCCCAGAGGTTATATCTTGCACAGAAGATTTTACCTGTTAAGACAGAGTTAAACAAATCTTTCAGAGCTTTAATCACAGAATAAGTATAACAAAATAAAAATATAAGAGAATAGAAATAACTTAACACTGTCTTTGAATATGTTATTAAAGTCACATAAATTTATAAGGTATAATTATCATTATCTTACAAATGAGAAAAGGTTTAGAAAGATTAAACAACTTGGCCATTATATAGCTTTTAAGTAGAGTCAGTCATCAAAGTCTATGGTCTTAAGTTACTAGCATACACAGACTTAACACGTTATTAAACAGTGCTATTTTCAAATGCTTTCCTGTGACTTACTGAAAATAAAAACTGAGCTTTTATACCAAATCTAGAGACTAATCCACTTCCTTTACATCCTTTTCCTTAGTGAATAGAGATATAAATGGAGGGTGTGTTTATTAAAAAAAAAAATCACATGGTGGTTGACCTACAGATTATCAACAAATTCTGATTGAGTATTATGTTAACTATTTATTGGGCTTCCCTTTTGGCTCAACTGGTAGAGAATCTGCCTGCAATGCAGGAGACCTGGGTTCAATCCCTGGGTTGGGAAAATCCCCTGGAAAAGGGAAAGACTACCACTCCAGTATTCTGGCCTGGAGAGTTCCATGGACTGTATAGTCGCAAACAGTTGCACAGGACTGAGCCACTTTCACTTCACTAACTACTTATTAAGAAAAACTGTATTATAATAAATATTTATTTAATACTTGGGTGAGCCTTTTATATAGTTTATTCTCACAATAATCCTATGAAAAGAAAGAAGGTGAAAGTGAAACCAGGGTCTCCTGCATTGGAAGTGGATTCTTTACCAGCTGAGCTACCTGAAACGCCCATAATCCTATGTTCGTTGCTGTCGTCTCCAACTCTGCAACCCCACGGACCATAGCCCACCTGGTTCCTCTGTCCACGGGATTCTCCAGGCAAGAAAAATGGAGTGGGTTGCCACTTTCCTCTCCAATAATCCTATGAGTCTGATATAGTTATTATCCCCACTTATAGTTCACAGAGGGCTTCCCTGGTGGCTCAAGTGGTAAACAATCTGCCTGCAATGCAGGAGATCTGAGTTTGATTCCTGGACTGGGAAGATGTCCTGAGAAGGGAAGGGCAACTCACTCCAGTATTCTTGCCTGGAGAATTCCATGGACAGAGGAGCCTAGTGGACTACAGTCCATTGGGTCACAAAGAGTCAGACACGACTGAGTGATTTTCATTTTCACAGTTGACAACAGGACTTAGATGTAACTTAAATTTTCATATTTATTCAGTGGCAAGATACAAGTTACAGTGCCCAAGCCCAGGTACCTTATCTGCTAAACTATAGACCCCTCCATTGAATAAAAGGGTTAGAATTATCATCAGTTGATAAGGCATAAGCGAAGTGTATGAATACTATGCTAGCTTGAATAAATTTAAGGCCATAGGAATGTTTATCTCAACAATAATAGAGACCCAAACCCAAAGTTTTAAAGTCAAATGCCGACTTTAAGTCAGCAAAACATTACTTTCTGAAAACACATAAGTATGTACATTTATTCATTATTCTATAAATATACTTTCTTCTTTTGTCTTGAATGAGCATTAAATTCTTCAGTGAGTGACACTGAGAAAAACTTGGTCACAAACAGATCATAAAGATAGCATTCTATGTGCTATATTGAGAATTATTCCAAAGTTTGTTTATAACTTGACATAATTTTCTGTTTCCACTAATATCTATGGCAAGATAGATCATCTGGATCTTCTTCCCACTCAAAAACCTTTGAGAGTTAATGCTGACCTAGCAAATTAAATATTAACACTTTATCTAGATGTACAAAGCCCCCCCCCATTACATCTCCAAAGACAACTAATCCCATACAAACACCATCTGCTACCATATTTCCCTGAACACACCTCCTATGCTTTTTGACTCACTTCATGCTACTACCTGTTTAAAAAAGTCCCTAATCAGTATGTCAATATACTAACCATTTCTTCCCTCTCTCTGTAATTTAAAACCCATTTCAAGCATTTCCTCCTTCATGTAGTATATGTGTGTATGTGTATACAGATATATATTCCTCCTTCATTTTCTCAATAAATTATGAATATAGATGATTACAGCACTTAGCCATACAATCTCTTTAACTGTGTGATTATCTCTCTTCTTAAAAGCTCCTTCAAGATAGTATTATATTGTGTTCTCCTTGGAGTTAGATGTTATTACATAAGCTTACGATCTAATAAAAGGGGTGTTTGTGCTAGTTACTCAGTTGGGTCCAACTCTTTTAACCCCACAGAGGGTAGCCTACCAGGCTGTCTATCTATGGAATGCTCCAGGAAATAATACTGGAGTGGGTAGCCATTCCCCTCTCCAGAGGATCTTTCTAACCCAGGGATTGAACCCCAGTCTCCTGCATTGCAGGTAGATTCTTACTGTCTGCGTTACCAGGAGCCCTTAATAAAAGGTGTGTGTTAGTCACTCAGTCGTATCTGACTCTTTGAGACCCCCACGGACTGTAGCCTGCCATGTGCCTCTGTCTACGGGACTCTCCAGGCAAGAATACTGGAGTGGATTGCCATTCTCTTCTCCAGGAGAATAATAAAAGGTATATACCTATAATTCTGTATTTGAAATGGGTACAAAGGATTAAAAGTTTTATGAGGATAACAACTAGAATTAGTAGTAAAAGACAAAATTACTTTTACCCTTTTCAAAGCATGTCAACTACTAATCAAACATAGATGTGCTAAAATCAATAAATGGTAATTATAAGCTTTAGAAATTCTGACTACCACTGCCCTACTACTTTTGGGGGAGAAATTCCACCTTACTGTGCACACCTTACTGCATGCATATAGGGACACCAAGACTCTCCTGTATTTAGAGCCTTAAGACTTAGCCAAAACTATAACTTGTTTTACTTACAGTTTGACTTAAAAAAAAAAAAAAACATTAGAAAAATGCAGCCAAATCATTTCACTATTCAATCTTTTTTATGAAGAAATCTATGAACATCTAAGTGAAAAAATCAGTGACAACACAGAAAAATAAGAAAAAGTCTTTTTAAAAAATGACTGACAACTCTTCATTTAAATAAAATCAAACAATTATAACCATTTAGTTATAATTCATATAATCTTAAAATTCTAAGGTAAAATGAAGAATTAACTTACCTGTAATCTCTCTTTAGGAGAATCATCCTGTTTTACTCCAGTAAATTTAGGAAACATTTCTGCAAATGTATATAAAAATATTTTAATACTTGCCAACTTAAAAATCATCTAAATTGTAGGTCTTGTATATTAGAAATAGTGATTTTAAGAAAACGGTCAACTTCTTAAATCAAGAAATTCTTACACTTACCAGGTTTCTGCCCTCTTGGAATCAGTCAAAATTTCTAAAGAGATACTTGCTTTGAAAAGGGATATTTTCTTTTCTATCTAATGGAATAATATCTCCTCACAAATTTCAACTTGGATTATTAGGCAAAAAGAATGATGTGTTACTTTAGAGTAAACCGCTTGAATAAGTGATAGTTTAAAAAGAAACAAGTTATAGCAGAGATAAGGGTTTAAACAAGCAGTAGCATTTATACTAAAACCATCTTTTACCAAATAGCCATAAAGAGGCTTAATTAAAATAATTAAGAATTTACTATAAGAGAAAGGAATCTGAGAGGATACAGTCTTATTAAAAGTGAAGCTATTTGATTAGGCATGATAAAGTCTGCTCTGCTTAGTAAGCATTATAATAAAGATCCCATCTAATTAATACTCTATTTACTTTTGAGCTATTTGACAGCCTCAACTACATAGCAACAAATGGGTTTTATAGTACCTCCTTTACCTTTAGAAATACCTTTACAGGTGCCACTGGCAGTAGAGCAGATATTAAGAGAGATCTCTCTGACATGGTGTTCATGGGTTCCTCTTTCTTGATCCTACAATTCACTCTGGTGCTATCCTCCCCAATCACAAGCCTAAGTCAGTGTGGTAAAGCACCAGACTGGTAGTTAATGCCTTGATCCATCTCTCCAAGCCAGCTTTCATGAGCCACCTGAGCATCATTTGCTTCAGGCTTCAGAGCACCAAGGCTGGTCAACACCAAATCTTATTCAAACTTAACATTCTAATTTTAATAGTTACCTTCTGCTTCCTGAAATGCCATCAGTTTCCACTGGATGTGTTACTGTTCTTTCCTAAAATGTTTGATGCTGGACATTGTTAAAATTGCTAAATGCTAAAGGACGTGCTTTAATTTAAAAAATTTAAGTATTTAAAATGACATGAACCATCTTAATGTCACTCCCCTAAATATTATTTTAAGTGTTAGGGGTTAGGTGGAAAGGGAAGGCAAGAAGACAGACTGCAAAGACTGAGGGTATAGATTCAGGTAGCTTTCACATTTAGGAGAGAAATTATGATTTCAGCTTTGAACAAAAAAAACAAAAACAAAAAATAGACTTCATTAATAGATCATATATGTACATCCATATATCTATCTTAATTATCCAAATATGCACTTAAACAAATTATTCAATGATATAAATAAACTCTTAACTATAATAAAAATACAACATACTACATTAGCGTTGTGATGAAAAATTTAAGGGCATTATCTTAGTTTTCTGATATAAAACTAAAGCTCACAACTATTACAAAAACTATCACCTCAAAATCTAAAAACATGAGCAAAAGGCATCAAAGAATTTTAATTAAAAAAAAAAAAAAACAAAACCCAACACCAAGTATGGTGAAGGTGAAGTCGCTCAGTCGTGTCTGACTCTTTGCAACCCCGTGGACTGTAACCTACTAGGCTTCTCCATCCATGGGTTTCTCCAGGCAAGAATACCGGAGTGGATTGCCATTTCCTTCTCCAGGGGATCTTCCCGACCCAGGGATCAAACCCAGGTCTCCCACATTGGAGGCAGAGGCTTTAACCTCTGAACCACCAGGGAAGGATGCCTCAAACAAGTCTTACAGACTATAGATATATGAATAATGATAGCCTAAAACAGTATTTTGCTTCTCCTTCTATTCTTACATAGTTGACTTTCCAGAAACAAAATAAAAGTACATATTTCTGTTTGTTTATAAGTTCCTGGCCTTTGGAATTAAAAGGCAAATATATATTTTTTCACTATCAAGCTTAAGACCACATTTCAATAAATGAGAAGCCCTGCCAGGTCTTAATAAAACCGAGCACTACAGTGACAACATATACGCTTGTCAACTAACTTCTCCAGGGAATTGTGATAACATGTACACCTACCTTATAAGGATCCAATTGGATAACATATGTTAACTACTGAACAAATGAATATTTTGCACAGTATATAATGTGTGCTATTTTCATATTTCCCTAAAAACTTCAATATAAAACTCTGATTGAAAGTTTTCACTTCCAACTAAACAAATTTTAATCACAGAATCAGAGAGAGAGATCTGGAGTTAACTATTTGACTGAAGGATTTGTTAATAATACCCATCATCTATAAAGCACTGAGATCAATGCTCCAGAGATACCAAATATTATCGGCAAGCCAATACTGACTTAAAAACTTGATAAACTGAATATGAATATAATACCATACATAATGTAAAACCAGAATATAATAAAAATTACTGAAGATTTTTAAATTAGAAAAACAAATCACACTTCTGTTATAAAGGACTGGGTACAGAAAAGTGATTGGAGGTCATTTCCTTATTTTATTGGAAAGAAAGCATATCCAGAGATGTTAAATAATCTGCCCAAGTTTATCATCTAATGTTCTACAAATAAAAATCAAACACTTTGAACAAAAAAATTTTGCCCCCTTCAAAGAATGTTTTGAGCATTTTCATCTAAGTGTGTGGTACTTATTTTCATATAGAACAAACTGATTATAAGCTGTCTCTTCCTTTTACCAAAGTCATTTTAATTAGAGTTAGAAAGTGGAAACAAACAAAAACACCTAGATTGATGGTTCTCAAACATGGCAGCACTTTAGTCACATGGATCCTTTGACACTGTATTTATCTGGTCCCACTCTCCAATTCTTATCTGGACACTGTTTTTAAAGTTTTACAAGTGATTTCTAATGCACTGCTGCCAAGGTTGAAAAACATTATTCTAGACAGCCTGTTGATTCAGTAAGACCCAGTTTGTAAAATGCACATGACAATTTATCCTATTTCTAAGACTCCTGGCTCAAGTACAGACCTCAATATGAAAAAGTTTTTAAGCAAGCCTGGGTCCCTAAATTTATCCTTCTGGGGCTTTAAAAACACTTTAATTGATAAGAAATTAATGAAAGCTTAAAATACTTAAATGATGAATACTAATCATTTCTCTTAAACTTTCTAGCTTGAATGGTGAAAAATTACTACAAACTGTCATTTCATGGCTTCCCTGAAGCTCAGTTGGTAATGAATCTGCCTGCAATGCAGGTGATCCTGGTTCGATTCTTGGGTCAGGAAGATCCACTGGAGAAGGGATAGGCTACCCACTTCAGTTTTCCCTTGTGGCTCAGCTCTACAGAATCCATCATTTCATACTTCCTATATTTACTAAACCATCCTCCCCCTTAAAAGGTAAACTAAAATCTAAACTTTAATCAAGTTTTTCCTTTCTTCCTCGCATGAAAAAAATAAAACAAACTGCATCATTGTCACTTCTACAGAAGACCTGGCTTATATAGCTAAAATGAGAAATGATTCTTTTATTTCTACTTTTAAGTCAGTGTAACTAAGAAAGTTCAAAAAAAAAAAAGGGACAATTGTTACTTAAGGAATTTCATAAATTTCACTTTCAGAACATTATACTGAAGCCAATAAAAGCAAAAAATCCAAAATACGAAGTGACAAATTCATTTTGTCTTAATCAAGTAAGGAACTGTTGCCATAATCCTTCAATTTCTTTGTATTAAACTGTTTTAACAATTGAAATGATAATCATTCCTGAAAAGTATTATATTCCACACTAGTCAGGTATTTGAGCTAACATCTGGACAGTTCCTGAAGCTATTTCCTACAAAGTTAGAATCAAAAAAGCAGTATTATCTATGAGCTGCTCCATCTGATGGCTTCTCAGTATTATTAAATCTGTTAATACTCCTCATTGTATCACTCAAGATAGCCAATCTTTGTTGAATATTAAGAAAACTCAATTGCTTATGTGTATATTCTAGTACAGCCTAGTTAACATAGGATATATGCATCTGGAATTCATTTATATTGTCAAGCCTATTTGTATCTTTTGATCTGCCATTTGATGATATTTTGGGTTATGAAAAATAGAAAGGTTTTATATTTATGCCAATGTTTAATCACTGGCATAAATATAAACAGGATAGGATTTTATTATTTTTTTTGGCCATGCCTCATAGCTGTGGGATCTTGTTCTCTGATCAGGGATAGAGCCCAGGCCCTTGGCAGTAAAAAGTGCAGAGGCCTAACCACTTAACTGCCAGGGAATTCCCCATCATTGTTCTTGACTTATCAGCACATGATAATTTGCATATGCCAATGTAACTCAAGAAGATAATTGAAATGGCAAATCAAGTCACATTGAAATTTGCAATTAAGTACTGCTTCCAGCCAATAGATTTCTTGCTTATGTTTTTCAAAGATATGGAATTTCATGACAGCTCTATCTTAGAACTGATTTAATATCTTATTTGAAATAATAAAGAATTATTAAATCTTTCCTTGTAACTTACTCCTCTTCCATTTAATTAATCCAATTTAATTAGCCCAAGCAGAATTAGTCCATTTTTTCAAACATGCATAAAATAAGATTTAAGATTACACAGAACATAACACGGAGAAGGCAATGGCACCCCACTCCAGTGTTCTTGCCTGGAGAATCCCAGGGATTGGGGAGCCTGGTAGGCTGCAATCTATGGGGTCGCAGAGTCAGACACGACTGAAGTGACCTAGCAGCAGCAGCAGAACAATTTAATGTGGAATAAACAGCTCTACCACTATCCATAACATATAAATGTTTTTCAGATGTCACCCTTAAAACATTTTAATATACCTAGAACAGAATAATACAGCAGTAAAGAAAGCAACTCATAATATAAGAAAGCTATAAGGAGAACTTCAAGTCAATACTGTTAAGGAATTTAGAAATTAGAGATAGAATTTAGAGATCTATCAATTTAGAAATCTGTCCTTGATAACAAATTGATTGTGACGTGGTTAGGAAAACTGCATATGGTCTCAAGTTGCTATAAAAATCCAGGAAGACAAGTATTAAAAAATAGATTAAGAAAAATTACTGGAAATCAATATTCTTCTATCAGAGAAGAAATTATCCCATCCAAGTACTAACCAGGCCTGACCCTGGTTAGCTTCCAAGATCAGATTAGATCAGGTACATTCAGGGTGGTATGGCCGTAGACCAGAGAAGAATTTCTCACAAGCTTTCAGAAAAGAGGCCACTACTAAAATTTTGAAGAAATGAAATTATATGCATATGTCCTATTTTGAATAATCCCAACTCTTTATTTAACCTGAGTTCTGATAATTGAGATATTCCTTTTTAAAGTTTCAGCTCTTGACAAATCATAATAATCTTAAAGTTACAAAGTCTTACTTATATTTTCAGTTAACTTTTACTAATATACCTAATTTTCACAAATTATTTTTTTTCCAGATCTCCATTTCCCCTCACCCTGAAACTTAAGACTTGGGATTTGTCCATCTGTTTCTTGATAACATCATGTGCATAATTTAAGAATGATAGATGCTTTGCTTATTTTTATAATAGGTATAGCTTATGATATAGCCTGAATTAATTATTTTTCACAGTTTGCAGTGCTTTTACTTAGTTTTTGTTGTTCTCAGGAAAGTTAAAGAAAATGTTAACTTATACACTAGAAATCAAGAGCCTTACAGTATTTTTAAGGGTGCAACTGAAGTTAATAGGAGAAAAGGCCCTATTGCTTCATTTACTATTTTATTAAGCTAATTACTGCATAAGTTAAGCATTGCATTTACAACTTATATATATTGTTTTTCCAATGAAGTACATAGTTGGTTTATAAAACAATGAAAGTTTCAAACATAAACAAAAACTATTATCCTATTATTTTAGAAGACAAACTGACCTTAGTGTCATAAATCTATACACTCTCCATACAGTAGACTGAAATGTAAAAATTTGCTTCTTTGATTTTAACAGGTGTTTTTAAAAACACTTCATTATTTGAAAAAGATGATATAAAACAAGAATGTCAGTCATAAAATAAAAAATTCAATAGTGCTTTAAAATTAGAATTCTGAGGCTGAGTTATTCTGTTTGAAAGTTAGGAAAACACATACTATTTTAAGAACACAGTAGATGACATTCTTTCCTTCAAGCAACATATTGTAAGATTCTATTAGAAACTGATAATTCAAATTAAAGTACTTCACTAAAGCACTCTGAAGTACTTTTCTGCTAATACTCAAGGTCTTTATTGATCAGTAGTCAATATAAAATTAGATAATTTAATAAGAGTTTTATCCTATAAATAAAAGACAAAGTGCTCTAACTTCTTAGGCAATAAATGCTTTATTAGATGAAATTACAAATGCTAGTCACAATTTAAAATCTTTAAAAGAGTTTTCCAGCATGTTTTGCTTAAAAGTCAACTACAAGGAAATAACGTATCTGGAGTCCTAAATTATTAAAAAATTTTCTAGGATGACAAATTTCAATAAAAGTAAAAATTCTGTTTATTCTAACAAAAATGTTTACCACTATATACTTTATAAATCTAAAACAACATGAGGCCATCAGCACCACAAACTAAAAAGAACCAGAAGTGAAACAATATACTGCAAGGCAGCAGACTCTTAATACCAGACCAAAATAAGAAGGATATTCTTACAAATGGTAAGAATTCCTGATATGACAACATTTTGTGTGGGATGTTTTAAAAAGAATTGAATCTCATGACAAACAAGAAATGTCTTATTTAAAATAAAGCAAAATTTGAGGCCTATAAGTGTCCTATATTTGAATGTGCCTTTTGGTGAACAATGCTGGAATGCCTCTGCCAAGACCATAGCCTGAGGGCAACAATCATCTGTCAACTACATAACTGTCAATGAAAGAGTACAAACAAAACATGAATGAATGAGTTAAGCTTGATATAGCTGATGATAAACTCTATGAGGTAATACACTTGAGCATAACTGAGAATCTGAATTTAAGGTGTATTTTTCTACAAATAGAAGATAACCTACAGTGAAGAAAACACTGAAGTGAAAAAAATCTGCTTTACACCATTTCTAGGATGACTGGTTTCTTAATTCAAAATGATTATGCAATTCAGAATATATTGTCACAACACTGCACACTTTGCAACATTAGAGTGATTTGATATATCAAAGTAAAAGATGTCCTCAAATAATATTTTATTAAAAGAAGATGAGCATTTTATTCTTTGATATTTTTGGTATTAAGATCTGAATTATATATTGATATTATCCCACCTTTAGTAAATTATTTTCAACAGTACAAGACTATTTTCAATATTACAAGCCTGTAGGTCACATATAACAAGAAGTTTCACTTTACACAGTATCTCTTTTGAGAAAAAGTTGTAAGACTGTCAACATGCAATTAAATAGTGTGGCATCCCACCATAGATTCTGGGTAAGTAACAAACATTTTTTTCACACTGTAAGTCTCAATATTACAAGAGAAATATTTTCCCACAAGCAGAAGTAAGCTAACCTGATTCAGAATCACTGCTGTCTGAAGAACTTGAATCACTGCTACTACTTTCAGACTCTGAAGAACTACTGCTGCTGCTACTGCTGCTACTTTCACTCAGTCGGGAACCACTTGCAATGGCCTTGGATGACTGAGTTTGCTCAGCTACAAAATAAGAAAAGACATTAAAAATGGCAGATACTAAACTGTCACAGGAACATTTTAAAAACTGCTACTGGGACTTTCCTGGTGGTCCAATGGTTAAGAATTCACCTGCCAATGCAGGAGACACAGGTTTGATCCCTGGTTCCAGAAAATTCCATATGCTGTGGGGCAACTAAGTCTGTGTACCACAACTGTGTACTGAGCCTCAGCTCTAGAGCCAATGAGCCACAACTACTGAAGCCTGCGTGCCTAGAGCCTGTGCTCCACAACAGTAGAAGCCACCGCAATGAGAACCCCATGCACCACAACTGGAAGAGTAGCTCTAGCTTGCTGCAACTAGAGAAAGCTCATGCACAGCAACTAAGACCCAGTGAAGCCAAAAATAAATAAATTAATTAAAAAAACAAACAAGCAAAAAACAGATACCTACGTTTTGTTTGACGTTTTCTAGAATTTAACTGATTATTGACCTCCAGTAACCGCTTTTCCAACTCTAGTTTTTTCTCTGAACGAAGTTCTTCTCTTGACTTCATTGTTCTCTGACCTATGTGATTTAGAAGGAAAAAAAAAAGTGAGTACAACCAAAAGAGTGAGTATAACACAAATACTAGACTGCTTTCCAATACATACCATGAGGTTTTAGTGATCTTTTTCTTAGACATCCAGCAACATATTTTTGCAGTTCTCTCAGTGTTGACGATTTCAGTGTTTCAAAGTCTATCTCTAACTCATCAGGGTTGGAATTTCTCAATGAAGGCTCTCTGGATTGTTTATATGAACGACTCGCCCAAGTTTATCTCCAGGGAGTTTGTTTATATCCAAACTCAACTGTCTTTTCTCATCGTAGTTCATAGGTTTTGCATTATCTTCATCTTCAGATTTCATAGTGAAGACCTGTGGTTTCCTCTTCTTTGGCAGACTGTAACAAAAGTTAAATTTAATCAAATGTATTTCAGAAATGTTATCTTAATAAGGCATCATTAAAAGATACTTACTTGCGCTTGGATTTTTCGTTTAGTTTCATTTGCTTAAACTTTTTCCCTGGATTTTCATCTCTGTTATCAATCTTTTCTTTTTTCTTTTCCCTTTTAGACTTCTCATTCTTTCTCTTTAGCTTACGAAAAGGTACTTGGGACAGAACCTGTAGCTGTTGATGAACAGCTTCAAGCTAGTAAAGGAAAAATGCTTTAAGCATTAATGATTCTAAATAAAGAGAGTAGAAAAAAAATGAAGGCAGTCAAAAGTCAACAGTATCCTTTATGAAATTCATTTACTTCAGACTGATGTTTCATTTCATAAATTCATCATTTCGAAGGGTGTGTTTCAAAGAATATTATATATTTAACCCATAAATTTAAATATTCATCTAAAAACAGACCAAGAATCATTATTTTTCCAGGTAGTCTTAAGTCTTAAATCATTGTTTTCAGGATTGAACTCATAGCAGGTTAACATTTTATCATAAAAGGTAACAAATGTTAAATAAAGATCCCACCCATAAACTATCAGGGTTATGTTATATAAATGTTTCAGTAAGAATCAACTCATTGTGGTTAGTAATATAAATAACAGAATTTTAAGATGTATAGATTTTTTAGTAGAAAAAACTGTTAAACATTAAGTATATGCCAATAAGTCACAGTTGCTAAGTGATCTAGATATAACAGCTTTTAATCTACTTTTAATCCACAAATTGGATTTTATAATAGATCATCAGCAAGCAGCAGCAGCTCATAGAATATAAAAACTTCTATCAGTAAAATGAACTACCTGCTCCTGAAGCTTTGCAAGAGCTGAACTCGTTCATCTTCAGAATCACCAGAAGAGTTATCTTCAGAAGAAGCTTCACTACTGCTTTCTCTACCAAGGGTTTTTGTGGTATCTGTTTTGATGTAATGAGGCATACTCTCAACAGGTTCATCTGGGATCTTTGCAAAATGCACTTCGAAAACATCCTATAATGGAAAATGACATCTTTTAAGAAAATGCATATTTCAGTGTCACTTTTTTCGGCTGCACTGTGCAACTTGCTGTATCCCAGTTCCCTAGTCAGGACTGAACTCTAGCCCCTGGCAGTGAAAGCGTGGTGGAGTCCTAAACACTGAACTGCCAGGGAATTCCCTCAGTGTCATATGTTGATGAGAACTCTATTTTCTTTGTGGTAATCATTTCCCAGTATATGCATATATTGAATCATAATGTTATATACCTTAAACTAATGCAATGTCAATTATATCCCTATAAAACTGGAGAAAAAAAGATTTACCAGAAATATAGTTAAGACCTCATGCTTCCCTGACTACCAATCTTAGCAAACTTTTGTGTTTTTCCAGGTAAGACAGATCTTTCAGATTAACTGGGGGATTTCTTTTCAGATCTCCTGCCCTGTGACTGCATCATTCTACTAATTCCCAATGACTCCGCCTCAAAAGTCCTTGAGCCTTCTGTTCAGGCTCATTGAATGGGACACTGACTCCAGTCACCTCTGTCTCAGATAGCTACTGTCCTTTCTTCACTAATGTTTCCCCAATGTCTACTATATGTAGGGCAGCTTCATTAAAACATTTACTACTAATGGATACTATACCTCATAAAGCAAACAACCCACCCTCACAATTTTAAAAGTACAAATTATGCTTTACTACTTGGTGGAGGTAGGGGGTGTTATTTTTTCTCTCTCGAGTTATGAAACATTTTAAGTATGTTCAGAAGAAACTCACTTTCAGAACGCAAGTAAAAACTCACCTGAAGCATTCTTGCCATTGTAACCACTTCATGGTCTGGAGGGTTGTACTTATAGCAATTCATGAACATAATCTAACATCTGCAGCAAATTCACATGCATCTTTATATTCCTGGTTATCCATTTTTGCCTAAATTTAAAAATTACAGAGTTTTGAGCACCTATATTAAGTGTTTATATTATAAAATAATTCCAACATACAATAGAATAGTAGGTAATACCAAAACCAGATACCCACCATCCAGATTTGACAAAATTAAAACTCTGCTACATGTTTTGTATTTTTAGACTTTGAAAAAGATCCAGTGAATTTTGACAAGTAGAGATGAAGGAGGACATTCCAAGTAAAGAACAGAAACAAAAATCACAAAAGCAGGGGGGAAAATGGAGTGTTTCCAGATAATCTAGGATAGACTAGTTTGATTGTAGCAAACAATGAGTAAATAAACTCCTTACATCAGCCTTGAACATCTAAATGAAGGGTTTATAATATTAAAATTCTCCTGGGAATGGAAAGACATTAAAAACTGAAGAGAAGAGAAATATCAGGATGGGTTACATTTTTAGATAGCTGCATATAAAGTGGATAGAACAGTGAGGATGTAGAGTTAGCCAGTTAGGCAGTTACTATAAAATGAAAAATGATCAAACAAGAAAATCCTAAAAACTGCTGGGAAAAATAAGTGTATATTAACATAAAATCTATGAACAAATACAAAAGGCCAATAAACAAATATAGCATGCCAGACTTTATTTGTACTTTAAAAAACACAAAACTAAAACAAGAAGCATAATTTTCTACCACTCAGATCACTGGCAATTTGGAATGATTTCAAAGAACTAAATTAAAGTCACTATCTTCTTATCCCTGGAATTCTTTAATAGCCTCATCACCCAGTCTTCACATTGTTACTAGAGAAGTCATTATAGGAAAAAATATGAGGACATAATCTTCATGTTTAATGCCAGCTCTAGGCCTCTACAGTGAGGGCTTTTCAAGTCCCAGTTTCCTTCCAGACTCATTTCCTCCTAATCACTTTTTCATATTACGTTCATGTTGGCTTAAATATTGTATTTTGGAATTTTTTTTTTTATTACCTCAGGGCATTCCAAGTTGCGTCCCCTGCCTGAAATGTCCTGTAACTTACTAAGTCCTACTAACCCGTTAAGACTCAGCTCAGTTCAGTTCAGTCGCTCAGTCGTGTCTCACTCTTTGCGACCCCATGAATCGCAGTATGCCAGGCCTCCCTGTCCATCACCAGTTCCCGGAGTTCACCCAGACTCACNAAGAAGCTCATCAAAAACCTTTAGCAGGAAGCACGCAGCGGGGGTGGGAGGGGGTGGGGTGAAGGAGCCCACACAGAGGGCTCTGCCACCCCAGAGTCGCCCAGGGAGATTTCAACCCCAAAAGAAGAGCCTGGCTGTGTGCCATGCTAGCAAAGACCCTCCCCAGAGGCCCTGACTCAGCCTGGACCCACGGCTGATGCCACTGGCCTCAGGACAGGCTCATGCTGGGCTCAGGGGCTCGGAGGAGCATGTCGAGGCTGGCGTGGGCCCCTGGCCCTCTCTCACCCCCACTAATCTGGGGAGACTGCTCCAGGATGGAGCCGCGTCCCCTCGTCCTCTGCTGTCCCCAGGCCCTACAGCAGAGCTGCACGCAGAGGGGGTATCTCATAAAGACATTTGCAATGGGGAAACAGCGTCCACCCGTCATGCATAACGGGGTCCTAGGCGACAGGGGGATTCTAGTCAGAGTGTGGGAGCCGAGAGATGACACACTCCACCTCCAGGCCCGTCAGCCGTCAAGGCTCTGAGAAGTCCTGCAGCGAGCACGTGGGCCCAGGGTCCTTGCACGGCTTCCCCAACCCAGATGCCCGGGAAGGTGCTGACGGAGGGACGGCTGCAGACAAGGAGTGGGGACGCCACGCCTTGCTGGCGCTGAGCGGGGACGCGGCGTCAGGCTGCAGGCAGGGCAGCACGTGCCTGCGCGGGGGTCTCTGTGTGTGTCTGTGGGTGTCTATGTGTATCTGCTTGTGTGTCTGTCCGTGTGTGTCTGTGCGCCTGAGTGTATCTCTGTGTGAGTGTCTGAGTGTCAGTCTGTGTGTGTGTGTGTGTGTGTGTGTGCGCGCGCGTGTATATCTGTGTCTTCATGTGTCTCTGTGGGTCTATGTATATCTGTTTGTGTGTCTGTCTCTGTGCCTATGTGTGTATCTGACTGTGTGTGTCTGTGTGCGTCTGTGTGTATCTGTGTGTGTCTATGTGTGTGTGTATCTGAGTGTGTGTCTGTGTGTCTATGTGGGTGTGTGTGCACACAATGAGCAAGGATGACATTTAAATGCTAACGGTAGTTTTTTTCTGGGTGATGACATTCATTACAGATAATTTTTGGTTTATTTTATGACAAACAAGTGTTCCTTCTAAGGGTGTTTTTAAAATAAACACATTCATTAAACTTTAAAGAGAGAGAGAGAGAGAGAAGCTGGGGCCTTGAGAAGCTGACTTCACATTCATTAAATTTAAAAAAGAGAGAAAGAGAAAAGTTGACTTCACCTCTGTCCTTAGGAAAGGCTTTTACTTGTTCAGAGTTGGGGCTTGCTTTCTCTCTGTGATAAAAGTCCTGCCAGCTCACAAGGGTGAAAAGGAAAGTGCTGGAAAGGAGAGGGGGGAACAAATCTGCCAGCTCTGGAGGCATGGAGACAGTCCATTTGAAATGGAGAAATGTTCGGGTCACCGGCCCCGCACCCCCCCAGGGGTCCTCCAGGCAGAGGAACTCCTACCACGGTCACCCCTGGGAGCCCAGCCGCCAGGCCAGGGTGGGACAGTGCTCAGGAAGGGTCCACAAGGTGAGTGGAGGGTAGAGGAAGGGGGAGTAGGAGGAACGGAAGCAGAGAGGAAGCAATAAAGGAAGGAGGGGATTAATCAGTGGTTCCGGGGGGACCATGGGCTTCTTGTTACCATGGAGACAGCCAGGCTGCAGGAGGGACCAAGATTAAGGAGGGGGGGCTGAGCAAGAAGTGCCCGCCCCCACCCCCAATTCCCACCTGTTCCTGCTAATACAGTGAGAACAGAGGAGAAGGTGGTGATGGGGGCACCGAGCCAGGGACTCCCCTCACTGGGCGCCTCCTCTCTGGATCAGATGCTGGTTGGTCTTCTCAGAGCCCGGTCCCCTGGCCGCGCACCACCAGCCCACTCTCCAGCTTGCTCTGCAGAGCAACTCCATCCCCGGGAGCCAGCCCCACAGCAGGGGTGCTCCCACGCTCCAGGGGGCCAGCCAGCCAGCGACTGGGTGGGGGCCCGCGTCAGCCCCTCCCGGCTCCCCTGCGGACCCAGTGTGGAGCGGGCTCATGGGGACAGACACCCCAGACACGCAGGATGTGGGCATGGGGCTGAGGATGCTGAGTATTTAGCGTCGCTGAGGGAGTCAAAGGCACATTTTGCCGGCGGGCAGGCGCCTGCATGAGATGGCTCCGGGCCCAGGTACGGGCCGGGCACGCAGACGCGGCAGACTCCTGCAGGCAGGGAAGGGGGCCCCAAGCTGCTCTCCTACTCAGGCTCTGGAGAGCAGAGCCTCTTGGGAGGCAAGTCGGCGGGGTCGGGGGTGGTGGCAGGTGCCTCAAGGGTCTCAGCCCTGCTGATCGGCCTGGCTCCCAGCAAGCCCACCCCCTTCTGCCAGCAAGGCCTCCCCACTGGCCCAGGGAGCTTCCTACCTGCACGCAGTCCTGGCACCAGAGCCCAGTCCAAGCAGTCGCCCCCCCTGCCTTCCCAAGGCCCCTCTCCAGCGACCCTCTGGGAACGGACACCGTCACCCTCCAGCTGGCAGTCTGGATCCTTCTCGTCCTGTTTGCAGGTTCTGTCCCCGGCCGGCAACCTGCCGCCTCCCACCCCCCACTCCCCAATAAGAGCCCTCCGCCTCACCAGCCGGGTCGCCAGGAGGCTCTGGGCCGAGCCCAGGCAGCGCCGCCGCGGTGACGGCCGCCCCCCTCCTGCGGAGCTGGCTCGCGGAGGATGCTCTGAACCGCGCAGGGCCGCCGACGACTCAGCCACCACTGCACCGGAGCTCGCCCGCAGGGGCGAAAACAAAGCATTAATCTTCCCGGGAGGTTCTTGCACCCTCCACCGAGACCTGCCTTTCTCCTGCTCCTCATGGTCAAGGCGGACCAGGGGACGCCCCACTCAGTGCCCGAACCCCGGAGCCTGTGTTGGGCCCAGCATTGAATATACATCAGAGAGCTGACAGGCAGACTGTACAACGACAACA
>SJXQ01007203.1:256471-377952 GCA_006408695.1 Aepyceros melampus | reverse complement strand
GGGACGACCGAGGATGAGATGGCTGGATGGCATCACAGACTCAATGGACGTGAGTCTGAGTGAACTCCGGGAGTTGGTGATGGACAGGGAGGCCTGGCGTGCTGCGATTCATGGGGTCGCAAAGAGTCGGACACGACTGCGCGACTGAACTGAACTGAACTGAACTCTTTGGAAGGAAAGTTATGACCAACCTAGACAGCATATTCAAAAGCAGAGACATTACTTTGCCAACAAAGGTCCATCTAGTCAAGATTATGGTTTTTCCAGTAGTCATGTATGGATGTGAGAGTTGGACTATAAAGAAAGCTGAGCACTGAAGAATTGATGCTTTTGAAGTGTGGTGTTGGAGAAGACTCTTGAGAGTCCCTTGGACTGCAAGGAGATCCAACCAGTCCATCCTAAAGGAGAACAGTCCTGGGTGTTCATTGGAAGGACTGATGTTGAAGCTGAAACTCCAATACTTTGGCCATCTGATATAAAGAGCTGACTCATTAGAAAAGACCCTGATGCTGGGAGGGATTGGAGGCAGGAGGAGAAGGGGACAACAGAGGATGAGATGGTTGGATCATACCATTGACTCGATGGACATGGGTTTGGGTGGACTCCAGGAGTTGGTGATGGACAGGGAGGCCTGGCATGCTGTGGTTCATGGGGTTGCAAAGAGTCAGACACAACTGAGCTACTAAATTGAACTGAACTGAACTGTCTTAATTATAATGTTGTCTCCATAAGCTTACATATGTGTCAACTTTACCACGTGGTACACTTTAAATATCAATAACCTCAGATATGCAGATGACACTACTCTTATGGCAGAAAGTAAAGAAGAACTAAAAAGCCTCTTGATGAAAGTGAAAGAGGAGAGTGAAACAGTTGGCTTAAAGCTCAACATTCAGAAAACTTAAGATTGTGGCATCTGGTCCCATCACTTCATGGGAAATAGATGGGGAAACAGTGGAAACAGTGTCAGACTTTATTTTTCTGGGCTCCAAAATCACTGCAGATGGTGACTGCAGCCATGAAATTAAAAGACGCTTACTCCTTGGAAGGAAAGTTATGACCAAACTAGATAGCATATTCAAAAGCAGAGACGTTACTTTGCCAACAAAGGTCCATCTAGTCAAAGCTATGGTTTTCCCAATAGTCATGTATGGATGTGAGAGTTGGACTGTGAAGAAAGCTGAGCACCGAAGAATTGATGCTTTTGAAGTGTGGTGTTGGAGAAGACTCTTGAGAGTCCTTGGACTGCAAGGAGATCCAACCAGTCCATTCAATGGAGATCAGTCGTGGGCGTTCTTTGGAAGGACTGATGCTAAAGCTCAAACTCCAGTTCTTTGGCCACCTCGTGGGAAGAATTGACTCATTGGAAAAGACTCTGATGCTGGGAGGGATTAGGGGTGAGAGGCGAATGGGATGACAGAGGATGAGATGGCTGGATGGCATAACTGACTCGATGGATGTGATTTTGAGTGAACTCTGGGAGTTGGTGATGGACAGGGAGACCTGGCGTGTTGCGATTCATGGGTTCGCAAAGAGTCGGACATGATTGAGCAACTTAACTGACTTACACTTTAAATATATGTCAAGTGTGCCTCATTGTAGCTATTTAAAAAGAGCTATGACATTAAAAAAACTAAATTCATGACATCCAGTTCCATCACTTCATGGCAAATAGAAAGGGAAAAAATGAAATTAGTGACAGACTTTATTTTCTTGGGCTCCAAAATTGCTGCAGATAATGACAGCAGCAGCCATGAAATTAAAAGACACTTGTTCCTTGGAAGGAAAATTATGACCAACCTAGACAGCTTATTCAAAAGCAGAGACATTACTTTGCCAACAAAGGTCCATCTAGTCAAGATTATGGTTTTTCCAGTAGTCATGTATGGATGTGAGAGTTGGACTATAAAGAAAGCTGAGCACTGAAGAATTGATGCTTTTGAAGTGTGGTGTTGGAGAAGACTCTTGAGAGTCCCTTGGACTGCAAGGAGATCCAACCAGTCCATCCTAAAGGAGATCAGTCCTGAATATTCATTGGAAGGACTGATGCTAAAGCGCCAATACTTTGGCCACCTGATTCGAAGCATTGACTCACTGGAAAAGACCCTGATACTGGGAAAGATCAAGGGCTAGAGAAGATGGTGATAGAGGGTGAGATGGTTAGATAGCATCACTGACTCAATGGACAAGACTCTGAGAAACCTCCAGGAGATAACAGATGACAGAGGAGCCTGGCATGCTGCAGTCCATGAGGTCTCAGAGGTCAACATGACTGAATGACTGAACAATAGCAACAGTGAACCAGAGTAAGTGTGTAGTCATTCAGTCGTGTCTGAGTCTTCGCGATCCTGTGGACTGCATGTAGCCCACCAGGCTCCTTGTCCATGGGATTTTCCAGACAAGAATACTGGAGTGGGTTGCCATTTCCTTCTCCAACCAGAGTAAAGGGCAGGTTAAACATGCATCTTTGGTATTTAAATGCAAATCTGAGGTAAGAAGATGCATGTGTGCATGCTAAATGTTTGAAAATTACTTTTAAAACTATGCTAGTCTGAAGGACCTAGGGTGGTCCAGTGGTTAAGACTTTGCTTTTCCAATGCAGGTGATTCCTGGCCTGGGAACTAAGATCCCACATGCCTCACAGCCAAAACATCAAAAAATATAAAGCAGTAGCAATATTGTAAAAAATTAAAAAAAAAACTTTAGAAAACATTCAGCACCAAAATAAATAAAAATAAAACTATACTGATCTGCATCTCTTTATCATATAAAGTCCAATATTTAAATGCAAATCTGAGGTAAGAAGATGCATGTGTGAATGCTAAATGTTTGAAAATTACTTTTAAAACTATGCTAGTCTGAAGGACCTAGGGTGGTCCAGTGGTTAAGACTTTGCTTTTCCAATGCAGGTGATTCCTGGCCTGGGAACTAAGATCCCACATGCCTCACAGCCAAAACATCAAAAAATATAAAGCAGTAGCAATATTGTAAAAAATTAAAAAAAAAACTTTAGAAAACATTCAGCACCAAAATAAATAAAAATAAAACTATACTGATCTGCATCTCTTTATCATATAAAGTCCAGGTTCCTTATTCTCTTTCAGATTTTATGGGCCAACGCTTCTTGCCAGCACACATATACCCTACATTTTAGCCACACTATGCTACTCACCATGCCCTAGGTCAATGATGTAATTTCATGCCTTTATTTTGTTCATATCCTTCCCTGCGTTTACAACTGCATTTCTCTAGCTTCCTCTGCTCAGAGGAACTTCCTATTCCTTCTGGTGCTTTCCAAGTCATGTCTAGTTGTTTTGTTAAAGTTTTAGTTCCAATAGCACTTAGTAGACATGGAGTCTAGAATTTATTATATGATCTTAAGCCAAGGATATTTTCACTTATCCTGTGTGTCCAGCCACTAGACTGGTCTATAGCAGCTGCCAGGGATCCTCAAACAACCTGTAGATAAAACAGTCAATGAATGCATGATCTTATTAAAGATTTTAATAAAAAGAAATTACTTTTGGCAAGATACATGTGACAGGCACTTCAAATCAAGTATTTGTAAATGTCATGACAGCTCCACAAAATAAATGTTATCATCCATTTTTTGGATTAAGGAATGGAGGTTCAGAAAGATAAATGATGTTCCTAAAACCCTGGTCAGAACTGAAAGCCAAGTTTGCTCCTGATTCCAAGTCTGCAAGGTGAGGGCGGCAAACGGATCTTCCTCTGTGTTCTGATCCAACGACTTTTCAATCCATGCTCCCTTCCGTCAGCATCCTTCTTACACAGTTTACATTCTGGAGTCAGATTTCTTGGTCATCAGCTCTCAACTTTTTCTTCGGAACATTCCACATTTGTTTTTGGAAGGAGGCACATGCTCAGACATCAGCATGGTTTTCTCCTAACACTGCACTCAACCCACGTGTACGCGGACCTTCAAAAGACTCCATTGTTCCAAGCACTTTCAAGTTATATGTATCTGTCTTCACTATTAAAGTATACTTGGAACGAAAACATGCGGAATATTCGCCAGAGACTTGGGACAGTGGAAAAGATGTCTGCACATCTCCTCATGAGGATGATTTAAAGACATATCTAAGCTCTTACCGAGGCAACAGATGTTGAGTGCTGAGTTAAAAGGGTGGCATTAACTGAGTGATCATTACATGAGGTTTGCACAGGAAGATGGCAACAGGAAGATTATGCAAGGTCAACCCAGATGGTCTGAAACAGTCATGGGATCGCAGGGCGTGTAAAAGAGGGGCGTCTTCAGCATCATTCCAGCTACTCAAGCTGGACACTGGAACTTGAGTGGGACTTTTTTCTCTCCCTCATCCTCCACACCCTCCTTCAGCAAAACCTGCAGATACACCTGGACCTGTTCTCTCCTCTGTTCCCACACAAGCCCACCACTCCTGCCAAGCTATGCTCCTGTGTCACATGGCACAGCCGCGATCTCCTGCTGGAGTAGGCAATTCCGCTCTCAAAGCCTTCCCTCTGGTCTCCACCTGGAAGTCCTTTCAAACTTCAAATCAGATTAAGGACTGCCTGCTTGAACCTCCAGAGACTTCCGATCAAGCGTGGGATGAAATCTCCACCCTCCTCCGTGTCTCACGAGGTCTTCTGTGGCCTGGCCCTGCTGGCCTCCAGACCGCGTCTCCTCCTGCCTGGCAGGGCCATCTGAGCATCTGTTTACAGGTTCGAAGAGTGGGCACTGTTCTGGCTCGTGGTGGCAGCACTTCAGGGTTTGCTAACTTCACAGCCCCTTGCTCTGTGCAGCCGTTCATCTGATGACCTTTTTAGGCACTTGGGTTGTCTACCTCTGCTCTAGTTGATTTCAGATTCTGCCAGGATAAGGCACCTGTATCCCTTGTTTAGCCATTATGAGGATTCCTTTGACCTTCATTCTAGCCAGGCCTGTCCCTTGTGTCCAGAAGCATAGAGAATAGGGACTCAAAGACCCCACAACTCTTCTCTAGGGGTATGCTCTGCTTCCTTGGACCCAACTTCTCCAGGCTCCGGTGCTTCTCTCTGGCTTTGATTTCAGTGTTCAGAGCAATATCAGGGCTCCTAACAGGCAATATTTCCTTGGCACTGATTGGCCTTGAATTTCCAAGTATAACTTTCTCTAGAACTTCCAGACTCCCATCTTCTCTGTCTGTTGACCTTTTCAAGATGCTACTCCTCTCCTAGAAATCACTTCACTTTTTTATGTGACAATTTGTTCTAATATCCTCGGACATGCATAGAACTCTATTTATATTTATTTTAACTCTTAAAAGTTATTGTTATAATAGCTCTTGTGGTTCAATGGCTCAGTCGTGTCCAACTCTTTTTTCAATCCCATGGACTGTAGCCCACCAGACTCCTCTGTCTATAGGATTTTCCAGGCAAGAATACAGTGGGGAAAAAATACAGGAGTGGGTTGCCATTTCCTTTTCCAGGGGATCTTCCCAACCCAGGGATCTAACCTATGTCTCCTGCATTGGCAGGTGAGTTTTTTACTACAGAATTCCCCATTGTTATAATTAGGTGAAGACAAATTACTCTCAATACTAACAAATAACTAATGTTTTGCAACAAGGGTGAGAGTGAAACAGTTTGTTAAAGCATGTGTTCTGTTTTCTTTCCTATGAAGGAAGCAATACCATGTTGGTGCTGCTGAGGTAGTTCAGTTCAGTTCGGTTCAGTTCAGTCGCTCAGTCGTGTCTGACTCTTTGTGACCCCATGAATCATGGCACGCCAGGCTTCCCTGTCCATCACCAACTCCTAGAGTTTACTCAGACTCACCTCCATCGAGTCAGTGATGCCATCCAACTATCTCATCCTCGGTTGTCCCCTTCTCCTCCTTACCCCAATCCCTCCCAGCATCAGGGTCTTTTCCAAAGAGTCAACTCTTTGCATGAGGTGGCCAAAGTACTGGAGTGTCAGCTTTAGCATCATTCCTTCCAAAGAACACCCAGGACTGATCGTTAGAATGGACTGGTTGGATCTCCTTGCAGTCCAAGGGACTCTCAAGAGTCTTCTCCAACACCACAGTTCAAAAGCATTAATTCTTCGGTGCTCAGCTTTCTTCATAGTCCAACTCTCACATCCATACATGACCACTGGAAAAACCATAATCTTGACTAGACAGACCTTTGTTGACAAAGTAATATCTCTGCTTTTGAATATGCTATCTAGGTCAGTCATAACTTTCCTTCCAAGGAGTAAGCATCTTTTAATTTCATGGCTGCAATCACCATCTGCAGTGATTTTGGGGCTCCCCAAAATAAAGTCTGACACTGTTTCCACTGTTTCCCCATCCATTTCCCATGAAATGATGGGACCAGATGCCATGATCTTAGTTTTCTGAATGTTAAGCTTTAAGCCAACTTTTTCACTCTCCTCTTTCACTTTCATCAAGAGGCTTTTTAGTTCTTCTTCACTCTCTGCCATAAGGGTGGTGCATATCTGTAGTTATTGATATTTCTCCAAGAAATCTTGATTCCAGCTTGTCCTTCTTCCAACTCAGCATTTCTCATGATGTACTCTGCATATAAGTTATATTGTCACCCTGCTTATGGGTGACAATATACAGCCTTGACTGACTCCTTTTCCTATTTGGAACCAGTCTGTTGTTCCATGTCCAGTTCTAGCTGTCAATTGCAAACTAAAAAATTTGATTTACACATATTTTGTGAATTTAACTTAGATGTGAAAAAACAACTAAATCAACTTAAAGTCATGTGCTTTAATTTCAAAATATGTGATTAATATTGAATGGACTGAAAGTGAAAGTGAAAGTCGCTCAGTTGTGTCTGACTCTTTGCTATCCCTTGAAATATGCAGTCCATGGAATTCTCCAGGCCAGAATACTGGAGTGGGTAGCATTTCCCTTCTCCAGGGGATCTTCCCAATCCAAGGATCAAACCCAGGTCTCCTGCATTGCAGGCAGATTCTTTAGCAGCTGAGCCACAAGGGAAGGATTAACTCATCATTAATGATTTGTTTAAGAATAGAAAATTCTTTCCATTATGTTTTGAACTAAGGTGAAAAAAAAAGCCTTAGAATTTTAAAAAGTAACAATCAATCCCAAAGCCAGTTGCTTCTCAAAAGTCTTCCAGAAACTTGAGACAGTCTGAAAACTTCAACAAGACTTGCCTAGAATCTAGAATACTGGAATAACTTAGTTTTATCTGTATTAGTTTATCTCTTCTTCAAGTGAAACCTGACGCAAAGTTCAGACTGTCTGCCATACCCAGCCTCCAAGCCACCTCATGCTTGTATGACATCTCTATTAAGATTGTAAATTCCCAGAGCACAGTATCCCCCTTAGGTAATTTATTCCAATACATTCATAGGTTTGATCTCAGCTGTCACTCAAAAAGACCAAGAAGATTTCCAAAATTAAAAATTAGAACTCAATTAATCTTCCACATAACGTCAACATGTTTCATATTTCCTTTAGTGAGCCAAGAAATTTTGGAAGGTGACATCATGTCTGCGAAAATGTCACACCCGGCAGGAAAGATTCTTTGACTAATTAGAGTAGCCCTTTGAGGTGATACTATGCAGAGAAAGTGCTGAAAATGTGTCGTTGTCCAAAAAGGGACAGAGAAGCTCACTTTGCTCCCACCTTACACAAGATTTGCGGTCCTCTGCTCAAGAACGCACGATCTCAGGGAATTTCACTGTCTGGGGAGACCTAGGACACATGGATTATAGAAATGGTTCTCTTTCTGCTTTCCAGGACATCATATCAAGGACAAGAGAGTGAGAAGGGAGGTGACTAAATGTGGATCGAGGACAGCAAACATAAAGTGCAGCAAATGGTTGGTATCATTTTTGGAAAGTCTAATGAATTCCCCATTCATTGCAGTCATAGAGGCTGGACACAAACCAGCATTTCCTTTCATGAAAATTTTTCCTGGGAGAAGGCTGCAGAGAACTGTTGCTCAGAGGCAGCTAAAAAGGCAGGCTTCTCAAATCTCAATAAAATATTATTATATATTGTGGCTTATTAAAAACATTTATCAGTTCTTGGCTATGAAATATTATGTTTATCACAAAGATATTAAACAGCATAAATATTTTCTTAAAGACTTTGCTTCGTGTTCATTTCAGTGCTAAAATAAACATGAAATAAAGACGAAGGTTAACATAGGAAATCTTTTTTTTTTTTTTCCTCTCCTCAGAACCACTTCACTCTACAGGAATACTGCCAAAAAAAAACTTGTCTTCCAATCTCTAGGTCCACCTCATTCTTTTAAGGAAATACATTTTTTTAAAATAGCTTGTAGTTTGTATTTTGAGAAGCTTACATAATGCATAAAATATATGTCGTGTTTCCTGCTTAGTTATCTCATCCTTTTATGTTAATACAAACAGATTTCCTTTGTGGATCACTTTCAAATTTATTTCCACTGAACCACAGGGACTCTGCACAAGCAGGTCCCAAGTTTCCAGCTGCCCACCAGCATCTAAGCATGCTGCCTCCCCAAGCCCCTCCACGCAGGGTGCTTGCAGCCCAGTTCAGCACAGTCCTCCTCAAGCCTGCTTCTCTGTCTTAACTTCTTGTCACATCTCCTTTCCTAAACCCACATTCCACAGCCCGTCAACCTTAATTCTAACTTCACAATGTCTCTCTTGTAGCCATCTTTCTCCTTCTTGATACCATATCAGTTTCTTTAAAAAAAAAAAAATGTTGCAGTCGAGTTGATTTACAATGCTGTTAATTTCTTCTGCACAGCAATGTGGCTCAATTACATATGCATTCATATTCTTTCTCCATGTTCTCCTCCATTATGGTTTATCACAGGATATCGGGCATAGTTCTTGCACCATAGGGTAGGACCTCATTGTTCATCCATCCTATACACAAAAGTTGACACCTGCTAACCCCAGCCTTGCAACCCTCCCTCCCCCAACCACCCTCCCTTGGCAAGCACAAGGCTGTTCTCCATGTCTATGAGTCTGCTTTCATTTCATAGATATTTTCACTTGTATTTTTGTTTAGATTCCACATGTAGGTAACATCACATGGTATTTATCTGCTTTAATCTTCTAGTTCATGTTTATCTCTGATGTTGATTTTGAGAGTATTTATCTGGCTGTCTCACTAACTCTCAGTTCAGTTCAGTCACTGAGTTGTGTCCAACTCTTTGTGACTCCGTGGACTGCAGCACGCCAGGCCTCGCTGTCCATCACCAGCTCCCAGAGTTTACTCAAACTCATGTCCATTGAGTCAGTGATCCATCCAACCAGCTCATCTTCTGTCGTCCCCTTCTCCTCCCACCTTCAATCTTTCCCAGCATCAGTTCAGTTCAGTTCAGTTGCTCAGTCATGTCCAACTCTTTGCAACCCCATGAACCGCAGCATGCCAGGCCTCTCTGTCCATCACCAACTCCCAGAATCCATTCAAACTCATGTCCATTGAATCAGTGATGCCATCCAACTATCTCATCCTCTGTCCTCCCCTTCTCCTGCCCCCAATCTTTCCCAGCATCAGGGTCTTTTCCAATGAGTCAGCTCTTTGCATCAGGTGGCCAGAGTATTGGAGTTTCAGCTTCAGCATCAGACCTTCCAGTGAACATCCAGGACTGATCCCCTTTAGGATAGACTGGCTGGATCTCCTTGCAGTCCAAGGGACTCTCAAGAGTCTTCTCCAACACCACACTTCAAAAGCATCAATTCTCCAGCACTCAGTTTCTTTATAGTCCAACTCTCAGATCCATACATGACCACTGGAAAAACCATAGCCTTGACTAGATGGACTTTTGTTGACAAAGTAATGTGTCTGCTTTTTAATATGCTGTCTAGGTCGGTCATAACTTTCCCTCCAAGGAGCAAGTATCTTTTAATTTCATGGCTTTTAATTTCAAGAACTCTGTCATCTTCCTATTCTAGTCAATCCTGTCACTTCACATTCATCATCTTCAAAATACAAAACTGCTCTCCCTCATCTGCTTGGAGATATTCTCTGGTGATCCGTGTGTTAACAGTCACAGCCTGAGTTCACATCTACGGCTTCTCAGGATTTGTGTAACTGGACTTTGTAGGTTACTTCCCACTCTTGCCTTTCAAGTGTTTGAGGCCATTGCTTCTCATATTCTGCTCTCCTGCCTCCGTGTGTTGCTTCCGATGTGGTCGCTGCTTAAATGCCCCTACATCATCTGCAGGTATGCTGATTCTCCAGACTGCTTTTTAATATGCTGTCTAGGTCGGTCATAACTTTCCCTCCAAGGAGCAAGTATCTTTTAATTTCATGGCTTTTAATTTCAAGAACTCTATCATCTTCCTATTCTAGTCAATCCTGTCACTTCACATTCATCTTCAAAATACAAAACTGCTCTCCCTCATCTGCCCGGAGATATTCTCTGGTGATCCGTGTGTTAACAGTCACAGCCTGAGTTCACATCTACGGCTTCTCAGGATTTGTGTAACTGGACTTTGTAGGTTACTTCCCACTCTTGCCTTTCAAGTGTTTGAGGCCATTGCTTCTCATATTCTGCTCTCCTGCCTCCGTGTGCTGGTTCCAATGTGGTCGCTGCTTAAATGCCCCCACATCATCTGCAGGTATGCGGATCCTCCGGACTCTTCAGGCCCTGCATAAATGCCACCTTTTCCCCTCACCTTCCAGGATTGTCTGGCTCTCTTTTCAGAACTGAAATAGTAATTGAATAGTACTACTCTGTCATTTTGGACTTCTCATGTGGCTCATCAATGCAAGAGATGTGGGTTGTATCCCCAGGCAAGGAAGATCTCCTAGAGAAGGAAATGGTAACCCACTCTAGTATTCTCACCTGGGAAATCCCAAGGACAGAGGAGCCTGGTGGGCTACAGTCCATGGGGTCGCAAGGTAGGACACAACTGAAGCAACTTAGCATGCATGCATCCATACGCCCACCTGTCATTTAGCATATTCCATCTGGTGCCATCGTCATTCCTGCATGAACTTCATCTTTCTCCCACCAGCATCTAAACGTCTTGAAAGATAGTATTCTATTAATTTTCAGGCCCCATTTGTCTTAGAAACCAAAAACAGCTCATTACATTAAAGATGCTTTAGTTAGTAATGAGGAATGATAAATATCTTTTTATCAAGAAAGAAGTTGATTCTTTGATGTTTGTCTTACCAGAAATTTTCAGTCAGTTGAAATGAAAACACCTGCAGTGCATTAACTGATCCAGTGCAGCCACGACAAATAGAAAACCGACCGATACATTCACATAAAATTCAGGGTTCAGGGGTTCTGCTGAGACTTCACTTTACTTCCCATGCCAGAACATTGAGTGTTTTATAAGGCATGACCTTAAAATCGCAAGATTGATTCCACAAGACAACTATGAAAATTGGAATCATTTTTTAATGAGTATATATCAAGTGTACCAACACATCATAACCACTGTGATTAAGGGCATTATGTGAAGGATGAAAATACATCGGATAGAAGCATTTAGTCATACGGGAAGGAAATGAGGTGCTAATATATATATGGGCTTACATAAATCATATCATAATAGAATTGAAGTGGATTCTAACAAGGGTTACCAATCCTCCTCTCAGCTAAGACACTATGCTTCCCCCACATCTGACGAACCAGTATCCACCTCCTTGGCATATTTTTAATAGAAGCTAGCAACCCCTTAGCCATTCTTCATGTCATTAATACAGTTTGAAGGGTTGTTAACGCCATCTTCACACATTTGAGAACTGGTCAAATTATTGTCCCCAGTCCTGTATATCTAAATAAAAAAACATTCCAGTATACGTGTGTGCATGCTAAGTCATGGTAGTCATGTCCAACTCTGTGTGATTCCATGGGCTCTAGCCCTCCTGGCTCCTCTGTCCATGAAATCCTCCAGGCAAGAACACTGGAGTGGGTTACCATTCCCTTCTCCAGGGGATCGTCTCGACTCAGGGATGCAACCCTGGTCTCCCACAGTGCAGGCGCATTCTTTCCCCTATGAACCACCAGGGAAGCTCTCTTCAATAGTTATTAGACACCATTTCCATGCCACATTCCACCCTGGTCAGTACCACCTGACATGCTCTGTTTTGCTTATTCGTGTAGCACTAATTTACTGAGGTATTGTCCAAGCAAGCATTAGCATCTAAGCTGAAAAGGATACCAAGACAGACAAGGAGATTTACTTATAAAGTAGCCTTCTTTATTTCTATGTCATTATTCCATTATATTTGCACTGGGAATCTCAGATCATTTGTTTCCATCTGGACATCTGCAGGTGTGACAGCCAACATTGAATTATGTGGGTCTGAGAATTTTTCCAAAAACGTGCTTTTGGTCAAAAGTTCCAAGAAAAACTAATATTCTATGTAAATTCCCAATGCAAGGTTTAAGCAAGTCCTATACACTTAAACAAAGAATACATTGCTTGGTTTATGCGGTGGCCTGTATAGAAAGCAAATACACAGAGGCTATCTTATAATATTTGTCTTACATATGATAAGGTTAAAAAAAAAAATCTCTGCCATGTGTTCATTGCTGATTTTGATTTGACCACCTGTACTGTGAGAGTGTGTCCAATAGTTGGCCAAAAGAGTCAGTCTGAGCATAAGAAAACATTCAAGTGTGGCTAGATTTTGCACGGAAAGGGACTTATTCCAAGGATCACATAATATGATATGTGTACCCACTCTTGGGGATGGAAACTAGTTATATATTCTAGCTTTTACTACTTTTTTTAAGCCAAAGCAGAGATGTGATGAGTCCCACTCATAAAAATTCAGGAGGATACATATATATTTTTTAACAGATGTGGTGGCCTGCTATTTCCAACAGCTGAATGAGACAAACTTGGAAGTCTAAACCCGGCTCCTTGACTGCCTCTCCAAAGCCAACCATATAAATGATTTTAATTGCCCTGCATAAGTGGAGCCATAGGACAATAATTTGGGTGTTAAGATAATTTCAGCTGCCCCCGCTAGCTTCCTGGACACAGGTGTCTGCAAGCGTGGTTTTGAACTTAAATTTGCAGCCACCTGACGGTGAAGCCTCTGTTTGGACCCTTCCATGAAAAGCTCAAGGTCTAGTTTCTCTGCCAGCTCCAGTGCCGGGCATGCCCTTCCCCTTCTCCCCCCTACAACATTGACAGGAGAGGCTGATAAACTCATAAAATGGTATTAATGATTTATTGCGCTTCCTGCACCTCTTGCATTTTCATTGAGGTCAAATGTGTAAAACATTCCTGACTTGGGGTAGAATTTCAGGCATGATTGGCAAGCAGATTGCCATCTGGGTCCCCTTCATGAGACCCCACAAACAGCTCCCCATTTTGCCTCCAGGTAAGGTAATCTCCAGAGCTCTGGAGATGACTGTCATCCTCTATGATTCATAAGATAAAGATAAAGTTATTTTAGGGACTTCCCTGGTGGTCTAATGGTTAAGATTCCACATTTCCACTGCAGGGGATTTAAGTTCGATCCCTGGTCAAGGAACTAAGATCCCATGTGCCTCAGGGAATAGTCATAAAACAAACAAACAACAACAAAAAAAAAAAACAAGTTATTTGAGATGTTTAGGGTTTAAGTATGGATGACTAGACACTGATAAAATTACTCCATAATGTCCCTACCGCAAAAATGTCTCCATTCCTCCCACAGAAATGTGCTGACTGTTGCATTCTTTGCTGACTGTAGAACACGGCCCTTCTTCCTGCCTAAATAACCAGACTCTCAGCAGAACTGTGTGTTCAGGCCCACAATGGTGCTGTGGCCTCTGCATCTTTTTAAACCCCATAGATGAATTTGATCCACACACAAGAACCTCAGTCCTACTGGCATCACAGTGGTGGGTGGATTGTGTGCTCAACTTCACTTGTGATGGAGGCTGGGTTTCCCCAGCAGCCAGATACCCTGAGTTACAACCCTCTGTGAGCTAAACACACACTCCATCTGGTCAGCCACCCTGCTGTCACTACAGCTGACCACACTGCTTGGTCTTTAAAGTCACAGTACAGGGACTGCCCAGGCAGTCCAGTGGTTAAGACTTAGCCTCCCAACAGAGGTGGGTACAGGTTCCATCCCTGCTTGTAGAGCTGGGATCCCACCTACCTCTCGGCCAAAAAGCCAAAACACAAAACAGAAGCAATACTGTATATAGTAGGTTCAGTAAAGACTTTAAAACGGGCCCACATTAATTAAAAAAAAAAAGAAAATCTTTTAAAAAATCACAATACATATGGGAGAAAGACACTGATCTCAAAAGTCTTCTGAAACAAGGGGCTAAGAGCAACACCGAAGTGGCGGTTCTATCCTTCTGAGCAATTAAAGTTGACAACAAGAAAAAGATGAAGACAGAGATAAACAAACTTAATACAATCTCAAGGTTAGAAACTAAGCCATGTATTAATAAAAGCAAGAGATCCAGTCAAAGAGTAAAATATTAACTGCCGAAAACTGGGCTGTTGGCATCTGGATTGCCCCCATCCAGCTAGACATGCATGGGTTTTCATTTGGTTTTTCCCAGCGTCTTCACTTTCCCCTATAGTCTGTTCTCCCAATGGCAGTTGGCAAGATCCATTCAGTGCATAAACCAGGTTACACTTTGCCTTTGCTTCATCCCTCGAGGAGCGCCCTGACTCGCTCAGGTGGAATGTCAGGTCTTTACCAGAGATGAAGAGATGCTACCTGGTCTGGCTCTAGCCACCTCTCCCAAGTCACCTCCCACCCTTCTCCAGGGCGTGGGGTCCAGCACACTGAGCCCCCAGCCCACCATGCCACTGCCCCAGGCTTCAGCATTTCCTGTCTCCTCTGCCTGGAATGTTCTTTGGATGACTGCAAGACTTAACCACTAAATTTACACCTCTGTTCAAGTGTCATATCATCACAGGGCTTTTTTTTTCTCTTTTCTTTTCGAAATTTAAAAAACAGAAGCATAGTTGATTTATGTGGCTTCGCTGGCAGCTCAGCAGGTAAAGAATCCACCTGCAGTGCAGGAGACCCCAGTTCAATTCCTGGGTCAGGAAGGTCCACTGGAGAAGGGATAGGCTACCCATTCCAGTGTTCTTGGGCTTCCCTGGTGGCTTAGCTGGTAAAGAATCTGCCCGCAGTGTGGGAGACCTGGGCTTGATTCCTGGGTTGGGAAGATGCCCTGGAGAAAGCAGTGGCTCCCCACTCCAGTACTGTGGCCTGGAGAAGTCCATGGACTGTAGAGTCCATAGGGTCGCAAAGGGTCAGACGCGACTGAGCGACTTTCATAGTTGATTTATAATGTTGTGTTAGTTTAAGGTGTATAGCAAAGTGATTCGGACACACACACACACACACACACACGTGCGCTTACATCTCAGTCTTCAGTGGTGTCCAGCTCTGCAACTGCATGGACTGTAGCCCACAAGCCTCCTCTGTCCATGGGATTTTTCAGGCAAGAGTACTGGAGTGGATTGCCATTTCCTCCTCCAGGGGATCTTCCCAAGCCAGGGATAGAATCCACGTCTCCTGTGATTCCTGCATTGGCAGGTGGATTCTTTACCACTGTGCCACCTGGGAAGCCAGCCTATACGTGTGTGTGTGTGTGTGTGTGTGTACACACCTATATGTACACACACATATACAACCCCGTGGACTGTAGCCACCCAGGCTCCATCCATGGGATTCTCCAGGCAGGAATGCTGAAGTGGGTAGCCATTCCCTTCCCCAGGGAATCTTCTTGACCCAGAGATCAACCCACATCTCCCAAGTCTCCTGCACTGAAGGCAGGTTCTTNAGTGAAAGTGAAGTCAATCAGTTGTGACCAACTCTTTGTGACCCCATGGACCGTAGCCCACCAGGCTCCTCCATCCATGGGATTCTCCAGGCAGAATGCTGAAGTGGGTAGCCATTCCCTTCCCCAGGGAATCTTCTTGACCCAGAGATCAACCCACATCTCCCAAGTCTCCTGCACTGAAGGCAGGTTCTTTACCTGCTGAGCCATCGGAAAAGATATACATATATTTGCACACACACATGTTCTTTTCCCTTATAGATTATTACAGGATATCCGGTACAGTCCTCTGTGTTGCACAATAGGTCCTTGTGGTTTACTATTTTGTGTATTTTATGTATCAGCTCAGTTCAGTCACTCAGTCCTGTCCGACTCTTTGCGACCCTGTGGACTGCAGCACGCCAGGCCTCCCTGTCCATCATCAACTTCCAGAGCTTGCTCAAACTCATGTCCATCAAGCCGATGGTGCCATCCAACCATCTCAGCCTCTGTTGTCCCCTTCTCCTCCTGCCTTCACTCTTTCCCAGCATCAGGTCTTTTCCAATGAGTCGGCTCTTCGCATGTATATTTTATATACAGCAGTGCGCATATGTTAACCCTCCCCCGGCCCATCACAGGACTTTTTTGACCATCTACTAAAATAACACTTGAGTCTCACTTGTGCCCCAGCTTCCCCTCATCTTCTTCACAGCCCTTCACGTTGCCAGGTGTCGCTGTGTACTCTCTCCCCCAAGAGAACTTGAAAACAGGGACCACGACTTTATCCACTAGCTTTAAGGGCCATGACAGGGTCCAACACATAGTAGGTGCTTAATAGGGTTGATTAATGAAATAATGCATGAAACAGCTGTCCCCCTCTATGTAACTCATGCACAATTTCATTTTTCAATCCCCTGTACTGATGTTGTAAGTATTTAGGCTGGCCAAAAAGTTCATTCAGAGTTTTTGTTACGACGATTCGGAAAACCTAGACGAGCTTTTTAGCCAAGCCAATGTCACTAATACCAAGCTCAGAAAGTTTAGGAGAGTTGTCCAAGAAATAAACAACGGACTGGTGGAAGAGTGCCGTGCAGGCAGGATTTGCCGGCCCTAAAGGCTGGGCTCCGGGCCTCTGGTACTCTGACTAATGTTGAGGGGAGAAGCGCTACCTGACAGCCATGCAAATCCAAGTGTCTCCTGGTGAAACGAAAGCGCCCTTCTGTTCACGGGTAGTGTGGGTGGGAACCTCCAAAGCAGGCTGAAAACCATCTGAAATTATCGGTTGTCTCTAAACATCCATAGCATCCTGGGTCCAAGTCGATTTACAGCCTCCCAAGTAAGAGAAATACCACTTGACTTCAGGGAGTCTTAGGAGCTCGCTCCTTTTGAAAGGGAAAAAAATAAAACAGAGCAAAAGAGAATGTGAGGCAGGAAAAAGAAAAAAAAAAAGCACTTCCCCTTTCCAGATACGCTGAAGCAGAACTGTCAAATGCAGGAAAATCTTGTAAAGTTTTCCTCCGCTGTAGGCCATTGAATAGAACTGTAATAAACTCTGACCCATAAAAAGTCATGTAAACATTATAACCCGGTTTTACTAGCCCTTTAAGTACGGGGAGGCATTGATCTAAAACAGCTTGGGTCTCCTAAGTTCCCAAAGCCTTCACGAACGTCCAACCTCCAACATGGGTGTTCGAAGGCCTCCGGCACTGAAAGCCAAAAATAGGAGGGAGCTAGAAAATTGCAGCTATTTAGCTATTTGCCCCAGGCAGATGTTTGATATTCCAAGAGCAAAATATCCAAAAGGAGAGCTCCTGAGGAAAAGCTACTTTGTAGCATCTACCACCGTGGAGCTATTTAATGTGCAGTGTCCACATTCAAAATAAATACCTTCGTTGACCTCAGCTGCCGTGTTTCACGGTCCCTAAAAATCATACCAAGAAAGTATTTCATGCAGTAAAAGTAGTCATCTCACTGCCTTAGGACAGATCAGCTCTGACTATCTCCCTGCGGCTAAAAAGCTTTACCGTATGAAATATAAATGTGGAAACATTCAAGGGAGATTTTTACAGGTGTCAACATGAATGCTCATTCCATTACCCATCCGTGGAATGCTAGTTAAGCCTGCCTTGAAAATATCTTTTTCTTCTTTTTCCTAGAATCCAAAGAAAGCAGGGTGAACGAGGGGAGAAGCAGGCGGGACATCTAGTTAGCTCACTGTCAGATTGCTCTAGCTTCCTAATTTTTTTTTTAATTTTCTAAAGCACTTTATCATTCTGTTTTTTTCAATGTAAATATTTTTTTTTAATTTTTATGACGTTGTGTTGGTTTCTGCCATACAACACAAATCAGCCATAATCTTGTTTATAATTGTGCTTGCAAGGAAGTTAGCATCCGTGAGTCAGTCTCTGTTGCCAAGTAGGTGGTCATTCTGGTGGAGGATAAGAGTATTTCTAGAATGAGGGCTTAGCTAGTTGATGTGCAGTTGGGGGATGATGTATCCTCAGGGGAGCACCTTTGCCTGGCTTTGCTGGGCATCCCTCTGGGGGCCTCCTTGGCACTCACCTGTTTTGCTGATAGCAGCACATCATGGATGTAAAGAATTGTCTGTAAAGAATCAAGGACGGCACGGGATGATGATAAGTGGCACAGGCTCCAGGATTTAGGAGCTCCCCAGGGAGCCACTGGGGTCTGCCTGCTAAGAGCTGTTCTGGGTGTGTTGGAGCTCACATTCCTGATATGGGAAGCAGACTGGTCAAAATGCTGGCCAAGGAAGTGCTCAGAGCAAAAGGCCATTAAGTAGAAAAAGGAAAGAGAACCGAGAATGGAGCAGACAAATTTTCACTTATAATTTGTGAGAATATTCTCAAATTTTTAGAGAGACATCAAGGGTTTTGCATTATGCACGTGTTTTACAAAATGCGTGTTTCTTAACTGAGACAGTAGCTTTCTCGAGGCAGGATTCAGGGTCCAGGATTTTTTTTTTTTTTTTTTTTGTAAGTAGTAGAAACTTGAATGCATCATGGAATTAGCAACCTGCCTCATTGTATTTGAAGGGAAAACATTTTTTCCACCTCCTGGAATACCAAGAACAGCCCCTGGGGCTTAAGCAGAAACAAAGATCATAATTTTTAGTCAACTGTGGATCACAAAAATAAACTGATGCATTGGGTCTTCAGAATAATCCGGGAAACTGACTGATTAAAGTGTTATCTCCTTTTATTAGATACGCAAAAACTGAGGCAAAGTTATTTTTACCAAGACCACAGAGTACGGCCCGGTCCTCAAACTGACTTTCTTTCCACCCCTCTTTTCCCTTCTCTTTTCGTGGTTGTTTCTGCAAAGAGGTCATTCTTTTTTTTTTTTTTTTTTTAATGGTCAGAGCCAATCATTCATGAAAATTAGCGGAGGCAATGTGGATGGGGTACAACAGTGAATTTCCTTGTGTCTGTGTTTCTAGCGAACATTGAGCTGGGATTCCAAAATCTGCAAGAAGCCAGAGGTTGCTTAATGACAGTTCTTTTACCCAGTCTTGATGGGGGAGATGATGGCGGAACATGGAATGGATCTGTTTTAGATGGACACTTGATCTTCTGGCCTCTGTCCTAGAGGAAAGAACGGGCTAGCAGCATCCAGGAGGAAATACAGAGAAGATGGATCTGTATCACCACTGATCAAACATAGTTTGGCAGATGGGTGTTTTGGCCAGTGACCACATCTGTTGCCATTAAAAAGTCCTCAACAAATCATGTACACCAGACATTTCAGATGAGTGGCTCAAAATTAGATTTGTATGAAAACATTTTTTCACACATTGTGTTTCCAATTCATTACGCATCCGGTATCATTTTTCAAGTTTATTGGTTTGACAGTTAGCTAGAAAGAAAAATCTCAATCTTTCCCGAGAGTTGGCCCCAAAGATGAGGTGTCCCCCTCCTCGATTACTCAGGACAGCTGGGTAGATGTTCCATGGGTTCCATCACTGTCAGTGGGAAATCAGTGGTCCCGATGAGCTCCCAGCAAGTGGGAAGAAGTGAATTTCTCTCCTTCCCTCTGGAACGTGGGTGTTAATAGATTAAAGCGGGCAGTTTAGCAATGGTCTAGAAAGAGAGGTGCAGAGGCAGCTGATGGCCCTCGACCTGCTCTCTTCATGTCTGGTGACTTGAAAGGATGCAGAGAAGGTTGCCAGCTCTGTCTTGGCTGCAAAAAGGAGGAAAAAGTAACGGCAGACACCAACAGGGGCCGACACTGCTCTGGAGGCCTTACCTGGATGACTGTCAAGGCATCTATGGGTCCTCCCCCTCTGAAGAGAAATCCTGGTAATGTCCACATTCCTATGTGCAATTCTCTATGCAGACAGAGAACCGGTTGTGTGAGGCTGTGTGGGCTACCGTCACATCAGGTGGTTTCAAGAGAAATTTTAGGAATTCATTTCTAATTAGAGGTTCATTACATGTCAGATGTCTGTCCAGGTTCAAAGTGCTGAATAGAATAATAAAAAGTTTCACAGCTTAGTGTAGAGTAAACGACCGCCTCAATCCTAGGAAATAGCATCAGAGTAAAATAAATAAGACTTCATATGGAGAAATATATTTCACATAGAAACAAAAGAACTACAGTCAGGAGCATTCTTGTTAAGTCACTTCAGTCATGTCCAACTCTCTGTGACCCCATGGACTGTATAGCCCACCAGGCCCCTCTGTCCATGGGATTCTCCAGGCAAGAATACTGGAGTGGGTTGCCATGCCCTCCTCCAGGGGATCTTCCTGAACCAGGGATCGAACCTGTGTCTCTTATATCTCCTGGATTGGCAGGCAGATTCTCTACCACCAGCACCCCCTCACCCAGACCCCAAAATATATAAGACTCCTGATGGAAGAATGCTTTTCACATAAGAGAAAAAGACACAAAGTCGGGGGATTCTAGTAGGCCTGAGGCTGGTGACCCAGGTCAGAGGATGTCTCTGGGAGCACGGAGGAAGGGCTGATGATGTCCCATTAATTTCACAGCATCCTAAAGTCTCTGAGCTCAGAGACTCACTTTAGATAAACAGGCAATGACTCTTACAAGTCATTCCTAATCTGCTTCAGGGGCCCAGGAAGCTTCGATCTTATGGAAAACCTTCCTAATTGAAGGGCAGTTGCTGCACCCTGGGACTTCCCCTGTGGCTCATTAGTTAAGAATCCGCCTGCCAATACATGAGATGCAAGTTCAATCCCTGGGCCGGGAAGTCCCCTGGATAAGGAAATGGCAAGCTACTCCAGAATTCTTGCCTGAGAAATCCTCATGGACAGAGGAGCCTGGTGAGCTACAGTCCATGGGGTCGCAAAGAGTCAGACAGGACTGAGCTACTAAACAATAACTGCACAGTGTGGCTAGATGTTGGTGAGCACACACCCAGAGCCTGGATAAGCCCAGGCTGTATCTCATCCTGCGGAACAAGACCCCAGAATGTCTGAGACCCCTGGGAGATGGGTGCTTTCACACTGGTCGGTCCCTCCGGAGCCCTGCAGCAGAAAAGAATCCCCGGAGACAGCAGGAACCTGAAAACATGGCTTCTGCACCCTGAGAGCAGCCTGGCATGGCCTCCCACACAGTTCTCATCAGAAACAGCAACCTCACGAGCACTCTGCCGAAGCCCACCGCCCCTCTCGCCTCCCACTCCGCCTGCACCCCCATAATCCCACAGCGCCAGGCTCCAGGTTGCTCCTACCCACAGCATTCCCAGCCAAGACCCAGCCCTTTCATCTCCTGTGGATGAACTGTTCCTTGGTTTTGGCAGCTTAGCAAACTAGGTTCATGTAATGCAAGAGGGGCTCCATCAGAACCACTTTGAGTGTGTGGAGGACAGAGGCTAGCAGGAAAGAACCTGCCTACCAAGGCAGGAGATGTAAGAGATGTGGGTTTGATCCCTGGGTTGGGAAGATCCCCTGGAGAAGGAAATGGCACCCCACTCCAGTATTCTTGCCTGGAAAGTTCCATGGACAGAGGAGCTTGGCGGGCTGCAGTTCATGGGGTCTCAAAGAGTTGGACACGACTGAGCAAATCATAATTTTAATTAATGAATACTAAGGGTGATACTGTCTTCTATCCATACAGAGTCCCCTGGAGGAATCTGGCAGGCTGCAGTCCATGGGATCGCAAAGAGTTGGACACGACTGAAGCAACTTAGCCATCGCCCACACTGACCTGCCTCTGTTACTGGAACCAGACCTCTGGGGCCAATTTTGCCCAGGCTTGTCAGGAGATTTCTTCCATGGGGGACAGCACTGCCCAGACACTAAATCAGAAGAGGCTGAGGCATCCTCACCGCCATAAATCTCCGGAACAAAAGCAAGAACTCGAGAAACCTTCATTGCCTTCTGCTCCTTTGGTGGGAAAAACCATGCATCTAAGAGCTAAATTAGGCAGGGTCAAGACTGAGTGAGGTGATTGCTGCTTTTTTTTTTTTTTTTTCCAGCTTCTATGTTAGAAGCAAATTCCTCTGACGCTTGGCCATTTTTCTTTTGTTTCTCTGTGTGTATGCTGGCAAGGTTTTGTTTTTGTCTTGCTGAGAAGTTTCAAAGAAATGAAAAACTCTGGAATACCAGATTTTAAGGTATAAAGTCTGGCACACGAGACAGCAAATGCTTGTGTTTTTGGTGTGCTTTGGGAATCTGTAATGATGTTCTCAGGGACTAGAAGAAAAGAGTAAACCAGAAGAAGGCTTTTAACATTTTCATTCAGTTCTTAGAGTCAGGCAGTCTTCCTAGGCATCATCACTCTCTTGATTCTCCTTCCTAGGTACCTGGAGCCCTCATGCTGGTGTTCAGCTCCTCGGGGTCCCCTAAGTGGGGTCTGGGATGGATGTTCAATATTCCCCACATCCACCCTGTTTTTCATGCTGTGATCAAAGAGACAGGAGGTGGTTAAGTACATCAGAGAAAAATTAACTGAGATGATTAATTTACCAGGGGAATCTGTATCAATAGAAGACAGTGTCATCCTTATTATTAGTTAATTAAAATTGTGATGTGCTTAGTCGTGTCCGACTCTTTGCAACCCTATGAACTGTAGCTCACCAGGCTCCTCTGTCCATGGAATTTTCCTGGCAAGAATACTGGAGTGGATTGCTATTTCCTCTTCCAGGGGATCTTCCCAACCCAGGGATCGAACTCGCATTGCTGGCAGAGGATTTTTTACCACGAGCGCCGCCTGGGAAGTGATGAAATATTTCGACAGGAATTTGTGGAAAGGCAGAGTCCTCCACAAGCATATCAGAGGATGAAGATGAGACCTTTTCCGGGGTTACATATGGTTCTTCCTCCCATCATTTTATATTCCATTCCAACAAAAAAATGTCCCTGGCTTTTGCAAAAATCAAGCTCATAATTCTGGCAGTTTGGATTAGAAGACTTTATTAACCATTCTGCATTTATAGGAACTGATTAATACCACATAAAAAGCAAATCTTTGTAAGAGCGGCACCCAAGGCTTCCAGTCAAATAAGAACATTAATACCTATTTCACCTCTTTTCGAAATTTCATTCCTACTCTATTGCTTTTCAAGCTATATAATTCAGCAGTAAAGTACAATTGGCTTAGGGAACAGTTTCCATACAGATATGTTGCTGACACACATCGTACCAAAATGATAATAATAAAGTGGATGGTATTTTAAGCTTTTATTATACACTTGCATTACATTGGGCTTGGCTGTCATATAAAAGGTATGAAGCATTAACTCCATTTATCATGCATTTTTCACATTGAATATTATTTCATAAGAAATCATATCACATTAGGTCAAACCAATGGTTTTTGCCCAATTGGTGTTCTATTGGGACATGCACTGAGATATTTATAAAGCCTCATAGGAAGGGAAAAAAGCAGGTCTTAGAAAACTACACGGTATCAGAGATTCCATCTCTGCTAACACCTTGGGTGGGCTGGCACGGAATACAAGTTGAGCTATTAAATCCAGAAAGTTTTGAAGAAAATCCAGAATGAATTCTAGGTATTCAGACTGACTTCAGATGGCTTTCAAAAATGAAGAATGAAACATTTAAATAAGTTAAATATCATTTGATGAATGAACTGATGTAAATATTTCAAAAATGAAAAAAAATTAGATCATAGAACTTATTTCCATGCAATACGACTCACTTGCTAATTTTAATTAACATTGTGTATACCAAAAGACATTGACCAATATAATCTATTATAGACTAATATAGTCTGTTATATTAAATAACATAGGGGTTCTTGTAGCTGTTAGACAACAGACTCTAAAGTCTTATGGGCCAGGAAAAATATTCAAGGCCAACATTAGTGGAAAGGAAAAGAAAACTGATGGAAAATAGATTTATTTTTTCCAAGAGTTTCCTTTCCATTTGAGGAGGTGCGCTCAGTCAGGTTCAACTCTTTGCAACACCATGGATTGTAGCGGGCCAGGGCGCTCCTCTGTCCATGGGATTCTCCAGGCAAGAATCCTGGAGTGGGTTACTATTTCCTCCTCCAGGGGATCTTCCGGACACAGGTATCAAATCCAAGTCGCCTGTGGCTCCTGCATCTCAGGCAGATTTTTTTACCTCTGAGCCACTGGGGAAGCCCGAGGAGGTATGAAGGAGAAAAAAAAATGTTGTTTGTTTTAGGACTTAAAAAAAAAAATTCTCAGTTATGAGAGCACCATAATCATGCTATCATTAAAGAATACTTAAAATCTATTTCTGATACCTTTCTGACTGCACTTGGGCCTTTGGGAGCTTACATTTCTTCTGCTCTTCTCTAGTCTGGTAACCCGTTGTGGAACTGAGGTTATAAGAGGCAAAAGAACAGTACGCCGGGCGTCACCCAGCCAGAGCACAAGGGTGGGCTCGCCTCGCGACAGATAGGAAGGCGAGGAAGCTCATCCGGGACGCCTCCCTGGTGACTCTGTTTTCTTTGAGCCCAGACAGACCCATGGGCCCCACCACCCGCTCCTCCAACCGTCCGCCCCACTTCCCACCACATACTTCAACTTCGACCACCCCTCTCCTTGCTGCTAAACGCGGCTGAAGGATAAACTACCGTCCAGGCGCCTGTCCTGAAGGCTCAAGGAGAAACGCCTGCAGGACACTTGCAGAACGAGAAAGACTTTAGAACTGAGCTCAGAAGGGCACATGCTCCCACCTGGACAGTGAGTGGGGTTTCCTGGGGGTGATTCCAGGATGGCAGTTCCCATTTCCATCACGCCAGTGGCACCTAACAAAGGCAGGCTCCGTACCCGCTACACAACCACACTCAGAGAGCCCCCTACCTGAACCGCCCCCGCTCCGGGGGTAGGTGGGGGAGACAGCAGTTGCAGATCAGAGATGTCTCGGGCGCAGGGCTCCCGTATCTGAGATTCCAGCCAAAAGGGGATTTTATATTTTTTCACATAGGAGGCTTCCACCTGTGATTTCCTTTGAACCACAAGAAAAAATGATTGCAAATCAAACATCCTCTCAAGGCCTCAGAGGAAGAGTGGAGGACGGCGCCGTGCAGAGTGGAAGCCTGGACCCTGCAGGCAAGCCCTTCCGGGTTCATCTCAGCGCCCACATGTGTGAGTGCGTGGTTTCCAGGTGATGCTTCTGTCGGAGCTGCAAACCGCCCTCTGCCTCTGAGTGCGAGTGGCTGAGGACAGGGACTCGGGCGCCCACCACCTCCCCAGCAGGTGAGGCCTCTCCTGGGCTGGACTGTGAGCCCAGCCACAGAGCAGAAAGGGGGCAGGTCCAGAGATAGAGGGGGCACCCGTCTCTGATCCTTAGTGCCCGTGCCTCGGGCGGGTGTGTGTGTTAGTCACTCAGTCGTGTCCAACTCTTGGCGACCCCATGGACTGTAGCCCACCAGGCTCCTCTGTCCATGGAATTCTCCAGGCAAGAACCCTGGAGTGGACTGCCATTCCCTTCACCAGGGGATCTTCCCGACTCAGAGGTCGAACCTGGGTTTTGCATTGCAGGCATATTCTTTACTATCTGAGCCACCAGGTGCCCAGGCATTAAAACTTTTATTCAGGTAAATGCTGTTTGAGGAAGTTATTTTTTTCTTGGCCAACCTACAGAGAAGAAAATCAGTGTATCTAATTCACAAATGAAGAAGCAACTAAAACATAACCCCTTGGCCAATGAACATTGTATATGTACAGCTCACCTTCTTTATTTGTCAGTAGGCATGAGGTTGCTTCCATTTCTGGCTATTGTAAACAGTGTTGCTATGAACATTGCAGTGCATATATCTTTTTGAATTAGTGTTTTTTCCAGTTGTATGCCCAGGAGTAGGATTATTAGTAGGGAAGAGCATGGCAACCCACTCTAGTATTCTTGCCTGGAGAATCCTAGTGGAGGAGGAGACTGGCGGGCTACTGACAATTGCCCTACTGACAATTATCTTTCTAAAATCTTATTCGTCAGCAGGTCTCAGGTCAGTTTGGAAATAGGTGAGTTTCCAACTAGTTTCTCTTACGCAGTGGTTTTCTCTTGGCACATTCCTTGGCTTTGATGTAAGAGGACTTTGAAGCCAGAATAAATATCTTCCTGATAATGGTGCTGAGCTCCATTCCCACCCGAATAGAAATTTCAGAATATTTGAGCCAAAGGTCCCCAACTTTTCTGCAAGCAGTTTGGACACAAGATCATTACATCCTAAAACAAGCCTCATCAAAAACGATGTATTTTGTTTGCTTCCCCGACCAGGCTGTTGATCGGCCTTCACTTAGTTCCAGCATAAACACTTGAGTCACAGGGGTTCTGTGAGCGTGTCACATGGCTCTTTATCCTGCCGCCTCCGCAGTCCCATGACTTCTTTGTTCTAGCCAGAACGCCCACCGTCAGCATGTGTCTAACCTCAGAATGCATGCAGAGCAGAGGTCTGGGGGTAAGTCCTGTATAAGCTCCCTGCCTGTCCTCCTGAAGGCATCAGCCTAAGGAGGACCCGGGTGCTTACTCACGGTGTATTGAGTGGCCCTGTCAGGGGGTCGGGCAACATCATCTTCTCTGGCCAAAAGCACTTAGAACCCTCATGTAGTGGTTTATGACAGTGCTGCCTGGCCAACTACCAGAAAACCAGCTCTCTTACCTCATGCAGGCCACGCTCTGAAAAGCTCATCTCTGTCTTTTTAAGAGCATCTCTTCATTTGTGGAGTATCATACACCTTCGGGAAGCACCTCACCAATGACACTGGTTGAAATTGCTGAGGCTGGCTTTCCTGTGATGCCCAGGAATTGTGACTTTCTCCATAACCCTCTCGGTGTGACTTTAACTATAACCCATGATGGAGTGATCAGGCTTCCCAGGTGGCACTAGTGGTAAAAAAAAAAAAAAAAAAAATCTACCTGCCAATGCAGGAGATACAGAGATGTGGGTTCATCTCTGGGTGGGGAAGATCCCCTGGAGAAAGGCATGGAAACCCACGCCAGTATTCTTGCCTGGAAAATTCCATGGACACAAGAGCCTGCAGGATTACAATTCATGGGGCTGCTAAGAGTCAGACATGACTGAGCGAGCAAGCGTGACAGAGTGACTACTGAAAACACAGCAACATCAGGCCCTATTTCAACTATGTAAGTATGCTTAGCAAGAGCACTTAAGCAATTGGCATGTTCTTATTAAATCAGATGAAAAACTGGTTTCACCTAGGCGCTGCACAGGGAAAGCCTCCTCCTGAATTTCCTTGCAGATCGCTTCTGAAAGGGAGAGAAGGACAAAGAACTGCTGTAGTCTTGTAACCTAAAACCCACAAAACCTCTCATTTGTATTCCTACACAATCATAACTAGATGGGATCTTATCTTTGGCTGATTGACTTTCAATAGTCCACTTAAGTATTTAGATTCAAGGCAGTTGTCAAAAAATATATATATTTTATTAATGAGCATAAAATTAGTAATCTAAAATATAAATAAAAGACATAAGAAAAGTAAGTCAGCCCCAGAGTCTCCAGACTGGATCAGCTCTCCTGACACCTTGACTTAAGCCTCATCAAATTTATTTTGGACTTTTAGCTGCCAAAACTGTAAGAAAATAAATGTGTATTGCTTTAAGTGGCATTTGTTGTAACTTGTTACATCAACGAAAGGAAGTCAGTTCACACTCCTCTGCCCAATAAGTTATTCATGAAAGCTTGCTTTAATTCTCTACCTTGTCAACACTTAATATTGCCTATATTTCCCTGCTAGACATTCTTGTGAGTATACATTTCACTATAGTCTTAATGTGCATTTTCCTGATTAAGAATGAAATTTAACAATGCTTATTAGATATTTAATGGCCAATTCGATTTCCTCTTTTATGAGATGGTCACTTGTCCTTTTTCAGTTCAGTTCAGTTGCTCAGTTGTGTCTGACTCTTTGTGACCCCATGAATCGCAGCATGCCAGGCCTCCCTGTCCATCACCACCCCCGGAGTTCACTCAAACTCATGTCCATCGAGTTGGTGATGCCATCCAGCCATCTCATCCTCTGTTGTCCCCTTCTCCTCCTGCCCCCAATCCCTCCCAGCATCAGGCTCTTTTCCAATGAGTCAACTCTTCGAATGAGGTGGCTTCTTCACAGTCCAACTCTCACATCCATACATGACCACTGGAAAAACCATAGCCTTGACTAGGCAGACCTGTGTTGGCAAAGTAATGTCTCTGCTTTTGAATATGCTATCTAGGTTGGTCATAACTTTCCTTCCAAGGAGTAAGCGCCTTTTAATTTCATGGCTGCAGTCACCATCTGCAGTGATTTTGGGGTCCCCCCAAAATAAAGTCTGACACTGTTTCCACTGTTTCCCCATCTATTTCCCATGAAATGATGGGACCAGATGCCATGATCTTCGTTTTCTGAATGTTGAGCTTTAAGCCAACTTTTTCACTCTCCTCTTTCACTTTCATCAAGAGGCTTTTTAGCTCCTCTTCACTTTCTGCCATAAGGGTGGTGTCATCTGCATATCGGAGGTTACTGATATTTCTCTCATTGTTAAAAAGCTATCTTTTCTCATTGATTGATTTTTCTCATAAGTGTGTTTGTATGCTCAGCTCTGAGTCGTGTCCAACTCTTTAAATCCCCATGGACCATAGCCAACCAGGCTCCTCTGTCCATGGGATTCTCCAGGCAGGAATACTGGAGTCGGTTGCCACACCCTCCTCCAGGGCATCTTCCTGACCCAGAGACTGAACTCGCGTCTCCTGCATTGCAGGCAGATTCCTTACTGTTGAGCCATCAGGGAAGCCTTATTCTCAGAGGTAAGATTTGCCATTTCTATACATTAACCTTTCTTGGATAGATAAATATAGATGTGGGTTTAAATCTGGATATTGATACAGATACAGACTTAGCTCTCATTGCACAACGAATTACTCTCATCTATTTTGAGGAGCAGAAATTAACTCTGATGTAGTCATTTTTTATGCAGCTGCCCCTTAATGATTATGAAGATTAATAAGTGAATCTCCTTCCTTGAGATCATAAAGATATGCTTTCATATTATATTCTGAGAGTTTTAGTATTTCATATCACACATATGCTTCTCATACAGCTGGACTTGACTAGGTTGTCAGATGTGTCCATTTCATCTTCATACAAATACTCACTTTTCTCATCAGTATTTGTTGAAAATCCAGTTGCCTTTTACTTCTGCAGCACCATTTCTATTTCTTCCATTAACCTGATTATATATCCCTGCCTCTACACTACATTGCCTTTATTACTACAGTTTTATAATAATTCTTGATATTTGCTAACCTGAGTCCTCCCACTTGGTTCTGCTATTTCTTCAATACCTTAGCAGTTCTTGGCCTTTTGCAATTTTCTGTAAATTTTGAATTTAGCTAATTAAATTCTGCCATGAACTTATTTAGATTTTCATTGGATTACCCTGACTATGTATTTCAGTTTGAGAAATTGATATCTTTAAGACACTGCCTCTTTGAGAAACCTATATGCAAGTCAGGAAGCAACAGTTAGAACTGGACATGGAAAAACAGACTGGTTCCAAATAGGAAAAGTAGTACGTCAAGGCTGCATATTGTCACCCTGCTTATGTAACTTATATGCAGAGTACATCATGAGAAACGCTGGACTGGAAGAAGCACAAACTGGAATCAAGTTTGCCAGGAGAAATATCAATAACCTCAGATATGCAGATGACACCACCCTTATGGCAGAAAGTGAAGAGGAGCTAAAAAGCCTCTTGTTGAAAGTGAAAGAGGAGAGTGAAAAAGTTGGCTTAAAGCGCAACATTCAGAAAACGAAGATCATGGCATCTGGTCCCATCACTTCATGGCAAATAGATGGGGAAACAGTGGAAACAGTCTCAGACTTTATTTTTTTGGGCTCCAAAATCACTGCAGATGGTGACTGCAGCCATGAAATTAAAAGATGCTTACTCCTTGGAAGGAAAGTTATGACCAACCTAGATAGCATATTCAAAAGCAGAGACATTACTTTGCCGACTAAGGTCCGTCTAGTCAAGGCTATGGTTTTTCCTGTGGTCATGTATGGATGTGAGAGTTGGACTGTGAAGAAGGCTGAGCACCAAAGAATTGATGCTTTTGAAGTGTGGTGTTGAAGAAGACTCTTGAGAGTCCCTTGGACTGCAAGGAGATCCAACCAGTCCATTCTGAAAGAGATCAGCCCCGGGATTTCTTTGGAAGGAATGATGCTAAGGCTGCAACTCCAATACTTTGGCCACATCATGCAAAGAATTGACTCATTGGAAAAGACTGTGATGCTGGGAGGGATTGGGGGCAGGTAGAGAAGGGGCTGACAAAGGATGAGATGCCTGGATGGTATCACCAACTTGATGGACATGAGTTTGAGTGAACTCTGGGAGTTGGTGATGGACAGGGAGGCCTGGCATGCTGCAATTCATGGGGTNAGAATTGACTCATTGGAAAAGACTGTGATGCTGGGAGGGATTGGGGGCAGGTAGAGAAGGGGCTGACAAAGGATGAGATGCCTGGATGGTATCACCAACTTGATGGACATGAGTTTGAGTGAACTCCGGGAGTTGGTGATGGACAGGGAGGCCTGGCATGCTGCAATTCATGGGGTCGCAAAGAATCGCACACGACTGAGCGACTGAACTGAACTAAATTGAAGACACTGAGCCTATCCAACTTATATAGATATGGACTATATTTCCATGCAGTTAAGCCATTGTTAATGGCTGTCAATGAGGCTTAATAATTTATTTTATAAATAATCTTATTGTAGCAACTTTCAATTCCATTGTTGTGTTTCTTCCTTTATGATATGTATCTGTGAACTACAGCAAATGGTGCCTTTGTTTTTAAAAATCAGTAGCATTCATTGAAATTTTACAGGTATTTGAATAAAATTCTGTAATTGTATGGTGAATTTTAAAGAGTAAATTCCTGCCATAAAGCTTGTAGTAGGTTCCAGAGCTGCAATCACATCAAAGTCAGGTTGTTATTTAGTTGCTAAATTGTGTCAGACTCTTCTGTGTCCCCATGAGCCTGGCTGGCCCACCAGGTTCCTCTGCCCATGGCATTCGCCAGGCAAGACTACTGGGATGGGTTGCCATTTTCTCCTCCTGGGGATCTTCCTGACCCAGGGATTGAACCAGTGTCTCCTGCACTGAAGGCAGATTCTTTACCACTGTGTCACCTATTGTGAGGTTAATCAAGTGCCTGATGGAGCTTGAAAAGCCAGCAGTTCTGAAAGTCAAAGGCCAGAGGACTGGAAGCCAGTTGTCTGCTGCATTTTATCTGAGTTTGCTTTAGTGCTGGGACTCACTGTATCAAAGAAACACTGCGAAAGTTTTCATAGACCTGGTAATAATGGACATCAGTTTACATAAACTCAAGCAGATAAACTCGCGATTTTGAATTCTAATTTTCACACATCGCTAAAGAAATGTAAGCTTCAAAAATAACAAAATTCCATTTTTTTCACCTGACAATGATAAATAGTGGCAAGAGTGTAGAAAAACAAACCTTCTCACACACTGCTGGAGTTTTGTGAATTGGTGTAAACTTTCTAAAGAGCAATTTAGCAATTCCTATCAAAACGTAAAATGCTTGTACCTGATGTCCCAGCAATTCTGCCATGGGAAAGTTACGCCTCTGACAGAGTTCCACATGCGCACAAAGAATGCAAATGAAGGGGGTCAGTGCTGCTAAAATGTCCCATCTCCCTAAGTAACCGTCAGTCAAAAGATACAGGCCATTGTGTGTCCATGTGAGGCGTGTTCCATCCTTAAGGGTAAGGCAGAAGTAGAAAGCAAGGAGCATAGTATGTTCCCATGCATGTGTACTTGGTCATGTCCGACTCTGTGTGACCCCATGGACTGCAGCCCACCAGGCTCCTCTGTCCTTGGGATTTCCCAGGGAAGAATACTGGAGTGGGGTGCCATTCCCTCCCCCAGGGGATCTGCCCACCCAGGGACTGAACCCATGTCTCCTGCAGCTCCCGCACTGGCAGGTGGATTCTTTACCACTGGCCCCCTGGGGGGACCTCCTCCATGTTCCCATGAGTATTTTTTAAATAATAGGGTTCTCCAGAGCGGGGAGAAGGGAAGCAATAGGATGGATGGACAGACAGATGGACAGGGATCTGTATGTATTCATGGGAATTTTCTGTAATAAAATGCTAGAAGCTGTTAAGAGTTGGCTCAAGTTAAATATTATTCAAAATAATTCATATTTATAATTCGGTGTTTTAGTCGCTGAGTTATGTCTGACTCTTGTGACCTCATGGACTGTAACCTACCTACCTCCTCTGCCCATGGCATTCTCCAGGAAAGAATACTGGAGTGAATAATCATTCCCTTCTCCAGGGGATCTTCCCAACTCAGAAATTGAACCCAGGTCTCCTGCATTGCAGGCAGATTCTTACTGACTGAGTCAGCAGGAAAGCCCAAATACATACTCCTTGGGGTATGTATTTGCCAACACTTGGCATACCCAGATTTGTTAAATTTTTGTCAATCTGATGGTATGACGGGTTTTAATTTGTGTTATGTATATACAGAGATCAAATTGCCAACATCTGTTGGATCATAGAAAAAGTGAGAAACTCCCAGAAAAGTATCTACTTCTGCTTTATTGACTATGCCAAAGCCTTTGACTGTGTGGATCACAACAAACTCTGTAAAATTCTTAAAGAGATGGGAATACCAGACCACCTTACCTGCCTCCTGAGAAATTTATATGCAGGTCAGGAAGCAACAGTTAGAACTGGACGTGAAACAACAGACTGGTTCCAAATCGGGAAAGGAGTATGTCAAGGCTGAACATTGCTACCCTGCTTATTTAACTTATATGCAGAGTACATCATGTGGAATGTTGGGCTGGATGAAGCAAAAGCTGGAATCAAGATGGCCAGAAGAAATATCAAAACCTCAGATACGCAGATAACACTACTCTTATGGCAGAAAGCAAAGAAGAATTAAAGAGCCTCTTGATGAAAGTGCAAGAGGAGAGTGAAAAAGTTGGCTTAAAATTCAACATTCAAAAAACTGAGATCATGGCATCTGGTCTCATCACTTCATGGAAAACAGATGGGGAAACAATGGAGACAGTGACAGACTTTATTTTGGGGGGGATCAACCGGAAAAGGCAGTGGCAACCCACTCCAGTACTCTTGCCTGGAAAATCCCATGGACGGAGGAACCTGGTAGGCTGCAGTCCATGGGGTCACTAGGAGTCGGACACGACTGAGTGACTTCACTTTCACTTTTCACTTTTATGCACTGGAGAAAGAAATGGCAACCCACTCCACTGTTCTTGCCTGGAGAATCCCAGGGACTATGGAGCCTGGTGGGCTGCCGTCTATGGGGTCGCACAGAGTTGGACACTACTGAAGCAACTTAGTAGCAACAGCAGTAGCCAAAATCACTGCAGATGGTGACTGCGCCATGAAATTAAAATACACTTCCTCTTTGGAAGAAAAGCTATGATCAACTTAAACAGCATATTAAAAAGCAGAGACATTACTTTGCTGACAAAGGTCTGTCTAGTCAAGGCTATGGTTTTCCCAGTAGTCATGTACAGGTGTGAAAGTTGGACTATAAAGAAAGCTGAGCGCCAAAGAACAATGCTTTTGGAGAAGACTCTTGAGAGTCCCTTGGACTGCAAGGAGATCAAACCAGTTAATCCTAAAGGAAATCAACCCTGAATATTCATTGGAAAAACTGATGCTGAAGCTGAAACTCCAATACTCTGGCCATCTGATATGAAGAACTGACTCATTAGAAAAGACCCTGATGCTGGGAAAGATTGAAGGCAGGAGGAGAAGTGAATGACAGAGGATGAGATAGTTGGATGACATCACTGACTCAATGGACTGAGTTTGTGCAAGCTCTGAGAGTTGGTGATGGACAGGGAAGGCTGGTGTGCTGCAGTCCATGGGATCGCAAAGAGTGGGACACGACTGAGTGACTGAACTGATACAGATAAAGCATTAATTCATTACATATAACATTATATTGTAGTGTTTGATATATTCCAAGTATAAGAATGGTGAATATATTCAAATCTGTGACGACCTTTTACTTTTTTAATGGAGTCTCTAATTTTAATGTAGTTCTAAATTTTAATGAGATTAATCAATCAGTCTTTTGCTACATGCATGTAATTTGTGACTTCTATGTTGAGGTCATATATATTTTTTTTCCTGTATTTAAAATCTTTTGAGTTTCGCATCTAACTCTTTTCAGATGGAACTTAATACTGTGCATAGTGTGAAGGGCTTGTTGTCCTTTAGTCAATTTATAATTTACATTGTTTCAAATCAGTAACTTCCAAAATTGATACTTTCTTGAGTCTCATTTCTACTTTTCTACTAGAACCACCTAGCTCAGCCTCAGCCTCAGCCTCAGCTCTGAAGACATTTTGGATTAGATAATCCTTTGTTATGGGGCGGGGAGGGGAGCGGTAACCTGTTCCTTGTAGGATGTCTACCCGCTAGATGCTAGCAGCACCCCTTGCCTCCAGATGTGACAACCAAAATGCTTCCGGACACTCCAAAATGTCCCCAGAGCGTGTATCTGTGTGTGCGCACGTGCATACGTGCATAGAACTGCCCCACTGCAAACTGGTGAATTCTAACTGAACATCCTGCCAGCTCTTAAACCCCACTGGTCCTAAATTAAGTTCATACCTGGCAACCCACTCCAGTACTCTTGCCTGGAGAATCCCGTGACCAGAGAAGCCTGGTGGCTACAGTTCCTGGGGCCACGAGTCGGACTTGTCTGAGTAACTGACACTTTCTTCCACTTTCTCCCAAACATCTCCTCACTCCCTTTCTAACTTCTATCAGTGGCTCTCATACTTCCTTAGTTTTTGAAGCTCTAAACCTCCACACCATCCCCGCCTGCCTCAGTCTCCCTCGGCACCCTCCATACCTGACCAATCAAAACGATATACAGCACCGACTTCACCCCCTGCCATTTCCCGTTCCCTGGTTCTGGCCTCCACTCCCCCAGCCCTATTCAAAGATTCTTCTTCCGTTCTCCCCATTTCATCCATCCTCTTCAAGGAGGCCGGACAAAGCATTCGCAAAGACAGCTCGTGCTATGCCCCTGCTGTTATTAGAACCTGTAGCAGCTCCTGCCATGGGCCCAATTAAGTAGGAATTGCTCACCCTTGCATTTCAGGGCCTCCTCCATACGGCGCCACCTCCCTTTCCAGCCTCATTTCACACGTCTCCTCTGCAAGTACCAACACGGTTGCTCACTGCTCATCCAAATGGTCTGTGCATATGGCCTGATGTCTTTTACTCACGCTGTTACTGCAGTTGGCAAGTCCTCCTCCACAATTTTCCCTTGAAAAGTCTCCTTTTCCTTCAAGGCCAGTCTGAAATCCCACACTGCTCACAAAGGAATCATTTTCCTGTTGACCCAACAGAACGTGCTCACTTCCTCTCTGAGTCCCTTTAACAGTTCATATGCGTCTCCTTGTTACTTACACACATTCACCTGATGCTGTGGTCTTAACATCTGCCCTGGTAGATTGCAACCTTCTTGGAGGCACAGATTGGGTCATATTTTTCTTACACCCTAGAGCACCCAGCACTGCTGAATGCATTTCAGATGTTCTTAACTCACTATTTACCAGGAGAATTTTTGCAGAAACTAACACTCGTGGCCAGCGATTTGTTAATGTAGGTGATATTGATAGGGGCTTCCCAGGGGGCGCATTGGTAAGGAATTCGCCACAAATGCAGTAGATGCAAAAGATGAAGGTTCAATCCCCGGGGTCAGGAAGATCCCCTGGAGTAGGAAATGGCAACCAACTCCAGTATTCTTGCCTGGAAAATTCCATGGAGAGAGGAGCCTGATAGGCTACAGTCCATGGGGCTGCTTAGAGACACCAAGTGTGAGCACCCTTTCATCTTTGATGTGGATATGCCTTTGGTCAATAGTGTTTGCATATGCCTCTGGTCAATAATGCGTCTTGTCTAACTGAGTAATCAAATAAACTGCTTGCCTGCTGTCCCAGATCAGCACTCACCTTTCTTCTCTTAATTGGCCTCTCCCCCAGCTTTCCCACACCTCTCCAACACATTCTCTGCCTGCTACAAGGTAACCTTTCCAAGCCTTTTGGATCACACTGCCCCTGACTTAGAACACCTCCCACTTCCTACAGGACAAGATGCAAACCCGTTTGTGTGGCACAAAAAAAGTCCGCTGGGTTCCAGCTACCCTGGTTTGTCTCAATAGTCCCGCCTCCAACCATATTCCCATAATATGGTGATGAGTTTCCAGTTTCAGCTGTGGGCTGGGCAACTTCATCCAGGTTTTCCATCCCTTTGCTCAGACCATACCTTCTGCCGGAAGTGCCTTTGTCAAGCCCATGCCCACCTGTAACATCTGCTTATCCATCATCACTTCTCAAGGAAAACCCCTGCTTCCCAGGACAAACCCCCTGCCTCCCAGGACAAAACTCTCCCTCCCTTGGACACCCTGTGTCCTCTGCCTCTTCCATCAGAGCTCCTGGAGCCCTCTGCTCTTACTTCCCACATGCCTGAACCCCACTTCTGTAGGATAAACTCTATGAGAAGGTGCTCTGCATTTCATAAAGCTTTGCATTCCTGATGCTTAAGATAGTGATTTATAATGCAGCAAGTTCATGAAAACTGTCTTGCTGACTGACTGACTGACAGAATAAATGAACCCAAATCAGAAACTCAGTCCATTTTAGTTATCAGTTAGGACAGTAAGAAGCCGATGTATAAAATGCCGATGGGAAACTCTGGATTCTGCAAGGCCTGAGAATCTGATGTCATTGAGAGGAGAGAGGATCTGAATCAGTCACTTTTTCTATTTATTGCCACTTGTCAGTTTTATGTTGAAAAATTCTAAACTCCCTTGTATATTTTCCTGGTTCGGTCTATAGGATATTCAGGAACCAATTTCACTCTTTCTATATTGAAGGTATCAAGGTATCATGATGAAAATGAATTCCCATCTGGGTTTTAACTGATGCCCATGGACACCATGAAAGCATAACCCTGGGCTTGAGAAGCCCCAGAAAGACTGCAGCTCCTTTTCTTCCTGCTTTGCCAGCAGCTATTACTGCCCATGCAGTCAGGGCGTCTACTTAACGCATCACTCAGCTCTTCCTCCCTAACACCTCACTTCTCTCCTGCATCCAAATGATGACTCAGGAGCATTGTTGGGACACAGCAGGAGAGTAAATGCGTCAAATGGCCACCTATTCAGACAATTCTTTATCAGCAGGTCCCGAGATCACTATATTTCCATGTCTGGAAAGAAAGCATTTAGGCTTCCTAAGAGGTGATCCCCTGTGTATGGCTTTGTTAATGTCTTTTCCACATTTGAGCCCTGGTCCTGGGTCTGAAAATCGCTAACAACCTGATCACCAGAGGTGGTCACTCCAGTGGGCACTCATTTGCCGTTGGAGATCGCCAATGGAGAAAGAGTGCTCAGGTACCATCAATGGAGATTATTTCATGTTTCTGATTTGTGGCTAGTCCCAAAAACTGGCTTTCCTGGTGGCTCAAATGATAAAGAAAATGCTTGCCATGCAAGAGACCAAGGTTTGATCCCTCGGTCAAGAAGATCCCCTGGAGAAGAGAATGGCAACCCACTCCAGTATTCTTGCCTGGAGAATCCCATAGACAGAGGAGCCTGATAGGCTATAGTCCATGGGGTCCCAAAGAGGTGGACGTGACTAAGCGACCAACACTCACTTTCCCAAGAAACTGGAAGGGAAAAACAGAAGAGCAAGCCTCAAATTCTACAAGCCCCAATGAAAGGACGTTAAAGCTAGAAGACAGGATGCTGTAATTAAAAACTCTTTAAAATAGTATGCTGCTGCTGCTAAGTCACTTCAGTCATGTCCGACTCTGTGAGACCCCATGGACGGCAGCCTACCAGGCTCCGCCATCCCTGGGATTCTCCAGGCAAGAACACTGGAGTGGGTTGCCATTTTCTTCTCCAATGCATGAAACTGAAACGTGAAAGTGAAGTCGCTCAGTGTGTCCAACTCTTCGCCACCCCATGGACTGCAGCCTTCCAGGCTCCTCCATCCATGGGATTTTCCAGGCAAGAGTACTGGAGTGGGGTGCCATTGTCTTCTCCGTTAAAATAGTATAGGAAGGTGAATAGATTGGATAAAATCAAGATTCTATCAAGGAAAATAAGACAGAAAAATAAATAATTGAGGTTAGGCATAAATAAAAGGTGGTGTGCTTAACAAAGGGATTTGCTTACTAATGAAAGGAAATAATCGGTTTAGAGGAAAGAAATCTGTCCAAAAGAAGAACCCAGCAAAGTGGAGGATGGGGGTTGTCACAACTCCTGGTGTCCAAGAGGCGGTAACAGCACGTTCTCTGTGGCAGGTGCAAGACAAAGCATTTCACTCGAATCACATCGCTTAAACTTCACAGTAACTTTTGAGCGAGTTGCAAATGTTTTACCTATTTAGAGATGAGGAATGCTGGTGACTGTCATCTATGGCCACAAGAATGCTGCATACAAGCACCACAAAATCTCAGCACCTAGGATGACTACCACATGCTAGGAGCAGGCAGGTTTACGCTGATCTGGCCTGAGCTCCACACAACTGCAGCTGCTCAGGTGTATATGATTGGATGCGGGTAAGCTGGTCCCCTGGCTCCCATGGTAGGGGCTAGCTGATAGTTGTTCTAGGAGGGTCTCAGCTAACTCTGGCAGCTCAGATGGGGGCCACACACACCATCCTCCAGAAGGCTATGTCTGAAGTGTCCTCCTCAAGTCAATGGCAGAGGATAAGGTGGCAGGTATGCATGTGGAGGGGCTCTCCGAGTCCCCGTCCATCCTAGTGGCCAAAGACAGACTCCCAGCTAGGCCCAGAGTCAGAGTGGGCAGATGTGGCCAGGGGACCTTTCCAAGGGTGTGGCGAGAGGGTGGGGTGAAAAATGCGCCCTTGATGCAACCCATCTCCCTGCAGAAGAGGTCAGCAAGGCACTTGCTAAAGGTCACCAACTGCTAGGAGCCTGGATTCTGACTACACCTGATTCAGGAGCCAGCCTTTCAAGGGTCCCTGGACACAGAGAGTCCAAGATGTATCAGATCTTGAGAACCTGCAGGTTGGTGGGCAGACAAGGGGCCCAGGAAAGTAAGGAGATGCTGTGATTTTATTTAGTTTATGTTTTTGATCACTGGTGGTGGTGGTGTAGTCCCTAAATTGTGTCTGACTTTTTCGACCCTCTGGGCTATAGCACCTCAGGCTCCTCTGTGCATGGGATTCTCCAGCAAAGAATCCTGGACTGGGTTGCCCTTTCCTTCTCCAGAGGAGCTTCCCAACCCAGAGATTGACCCTGTGTCTCCTGCTTGCAGGTAGATTCTTTACCGCTGAAGCTGCTGCTTTTTTTTTTTAAGGTTTATTTTTTTAATGTGGATGGATGATTTTTAAAGTCTTTATTGGATTTGTTACAATATTGCTTCTGTTTTTTGTTCTGGATTTTTGGCCGTGAGGCAGGGGGGAATCTCATGTCCCTGACCAGGGATGGAACCAGCTCCTCCTGCATCTGAAGGTGAGTCTTCACCACCAGACCACCAGGGAAGTCCCGATGCTGTGATTCTAAAGAGATGAGCTAGAAAGTCCAATTTGTTTAAAAGCAAAAGAAAGCAGAACCCAGGGAACCACAGCAGGGACAAAGCTCCTGAGAGCACAGCTTTTGAAGCTTGTGATTCTGAGTTTGGGAGAAGACCAGAGTCATCTGGCTAGAGGGGTAAAGCATTTTACAGAAGGAATAAAAGGAGAAATGAGATGAAGGTAAAGGGTGGAAATATTCATTGACAGCATTTACATTTCAATTGTTATTGGTTTCTTGTGTTCAACTATTATTTAATATATCTTTTTGTCCAGAGTTATATTTGATGAGTAAAATTGTAGGATATTTAAAGTGCGCAATGTGATGAGTTAATATACATGCACAGATATTGTGAAAAAACTTCCCCCTCCTGTTGAATTAACATTGGATTTTGTTTTTTTTTGAGGCTGGGTAAGACTATCTCAAAAGCTTGCATTATATAAACAGCTTTCCTGAAACAAAACGCTATACAATGGACCCGAGATTTGCTAACAAAATGTACCTCACACATTAAAAAGCCCTTTAGAAATCTGGAGAATGGTTCCTAATAGCAGAGCCAACCATTTTTCTTGAATGAACTGGAGCAGCCAGTTAACCTTCGGAGTTACTTTCTGTTTCCAGGACTCCACATGCCTTTGAAGGAAACAAGATAGCTAAGGTAAATAAATATATTCGGCGACTACCTTCTTAAAAGTAATCCTGATTGTCCATTAGAGCGCTGTCAGCGCCGAATAAAATTAAAAGCAAACAAAGAGATCTGTAGTGCTAATTCGTCTAAAATAGATCCGTCGTGAAGGCACCTCCATGAGGTTATTACCACCCACGTTCAGATTCAACAGAAGAAACTCGACAGGTAACATTTTTCAAAGCTGATGCGTGACTCTGAATTTAATTTTATCCCGTGGCTAACTTTGCGCTCCGCGCCTCCTCTGACAGGATCGTTTCCTTCACGGGTACAGCAGAACGCTTGGCGACTTCCCAGGGTGGCAGCTCTGCCGTTGCTTGTCACTGTCACCTGTCGGCTCTGCTGGGCTGGCTTTTTCTCCCCGGTCTGCTCTTTCCTTATCAGTAAGTTCAAGGCTGCATGGGAAAGTTGGATTCTTTTTCCTTGGAGGCAATGGTTCAGGCTGGATACAAAGCCTGCCCACTTGTGGGTAAATACTTGGGAAAGCTGTGTGGACCGCAGGAGACCCAGAGCGCCTCTTGCCACCACAGTCAACGTTTGCAACACACTTGTTCAGACTTATCTCTGTCATATTACCATTAGCAATCATGGTAGGAATAATAATTTTTGAGCTTTTTTTCCCCCCGAATTTAGCATTTTACCCACATTATCTTGTTTACTTCGCACAACCACCTTTCCGGAAGCCATCATTATGGGTGTTTTTCAAGCAAGGAAACTGATGTTGAAAAAGGTCAAACAATTGTTCGGTTCACCAGCCCAGATGCTGGCAGAGTTTGCTTGTCATTCTTAGCTGTGGTTCTCTCTCCTTCGTGAATCTTTCCCTTTTCTTGTTCTTCTACCTTATCTTAGGAAGATAAAGCACAATGCAAAGAGGGTTCAAATCCTCCAGCTTTTTCATGGTTCTGTATTCACCCTGACAATCTTTAAAGAATCAAACAAATTCCTTGTGCAGTGGAGTCTGGAAGACGGAGGACTCAGTTCTGAATGGATTTGACTGACTGTGTGATCTTCAGAAGGTCACTTACCCTTGTCCAGCTGGTGTTCGCATTTCTAAGGACGAGGTTACTACCTTTGCACAGCCCACTTCTCAGGCTATTTCAGGAGGCCCAAGGAAGATGAAGTAGGGGAGAGTATTCTGCAAACTGTAAAGCAATGCACACAAGCTATTGTGATTCCTGCCTTCATGAAACCTCGCAACAGCTGTGTCGTGCCATATTTCTAACAAGGATGCAAGGCGGGGCGGTCAGGCTAATATTATTCCACCGTTAACTCGATTACCCTCCTGTTGACCCTCCGCTCCTTTCCAGGCATGTTGCTGATTTATCTTTTAAAAGCAAAACACTGCTCAGGCCTCTTCCCTCCTTCGGCCGCACTTGCCACTCCCTGCTGTCCTCCTGCTGCGTATTCTACAAGATGCAAAGAATGGGAACCAACTGCAAACCCCACCAATTAACACAGGCTTATGTCTCTCACAAGTGATGCCCCTCCCTTCCCCAGAGCTCAAAGAAGGTGATTTTTCTCCCCTAAATGTTTCTAAGCCCTGTGCAAAGATTCAGCTGTCTGATCCAGAGATTCTGAACTTAGAAAGCTATGACTCTTTAAATGATCAAGCTTTTAAAAAATGATTAGTGATAGCCTAAGGATGTCACGGAGAGAGGCCGCACAATCTGTTTACCTAAAGCTACCTTGTTGAGAAACTGTCTTTAATCCAAACTGGGAGAGAAGTGGTTTTCCCTCTTTGAGGGAAACGGTTCTGGGCCCTGCAACTGTGCGGGTTAAGCTGAGATGGTCCCATTTCTACCTCTGAAAGTCTCACATCTGGGAAAAACCCTCAGCCTTGAGGATACAGGCTGGCCTGTGACCTCAGTACTGGAGCCCTTTGTCTATTTCACCAGCTCCAAGCACAGCTTTCACTTCCTAGTTATTTGCATGACGTCTTTTCTTTTTAGAACAGCATTAACAAAATAAAAATAAAAGCTCAGTATTTTTGCCCTTTCACAAAACACTGTCCCCCAGAAGCTGGGGCTGCGTTTCGCACCGGCAGAACAAGTCCCAGGGCTCCTTGGTGTCCCTTCCCGAGTCCCTCTGGGTCCTGGCAGCAGATTCTGTAATCAAGCCTCTTGGTGAAGTTTCGGCTGGTTTTCATGTGTGTAGCTCACCCCGAACAATAAAGCAGAAATGTTTGTCATCCATAAAGTACAGCTGCAAGGAGCGCGTGGGAGTGATAATTGGATGACACCCAGGGAAAGGGAAAAACATAAGGTGGGGAGGGGGGAGCTTTTCGGGGAGGAGAGGGGATGAGGCGTCTTGCAGAAGGCGAGCCAGGGCCCATGGGGGATGGAGTCCAACACGCTCCCCGGCCCCCGGCCTCCTGGGCTTCACGACAGCAGCAGCAGCTGGCATCCTCCCGGGTACCGGTCCGGGCAGGTTCCAGCAGCATCCGCGGCCTGCGACACGCCCTGCTGGCCAGCTCCCCGCCCTGGCTCGCGTTGGCAGCTGCAGCTAGCCTGAGGGGGAACTACATTTCTGTTTGCAAGTGGGCCACCGTGCTCGAGGAGGCCAGCCGCCTTTAACCCCGCAAGAAGACCCTTTGACAGTGGCCCTTTGATGCCGGGGTACTCGGCGAGCCTGCGACAGGCAGCTGTCAAGACTGCGCCTCTAGCAGAAAGACGGGGGAACAGGGATCGCGCTGAAAGAAACACCACTCACGTTTGATCCGCTTTTTTTCCCCCTCGTCCTTCCTGCTCTCAGATTCCTCTCCACAATGGGAGAACTCAGGAGCAGCGGTAAACAAAGCTGCATTGATTCGCCCTCATCTTGGGCTCCCCGTGGGGTCCTCTTTTTTAATGCCGGCTCTAAAAAAAATCCCAAAGGCTTCAAAACCTTGCCACTAGTTGTCTAAGCTTTTCAAGTAACAGCCCAGACAATCCAAGTTCAGGGCAAAGATCAGGTCGCTGTGTTTTCAACTGGTGTGAGGTGTGTGCGTGTGAATATCATGGGATATTCTTCACCAAATCAGCGGAGGTGATGCCAAAGGGCCAGCCTCTAGGGATGAAGAGCTCCGGTCACCTTAACTCTGGAAAAAGGCATGAGGCAAAACCTGGGGCAACAGTCTGTCCCTCCAGGAGGGCAATTTACACAGTGGCACTGGGGTTTGCTGAACGAGAGTTATAAAGTTAAAGGAAGAAAGGGGGGATGATATTGAGTTCATCCTGCTAAGTCATCTTTCCTAAAGAAGATCAAACATGCTCACAGCCATAGGGAGGAGAGACTTCTGTGCCCCCATGGAGGTACTGAGCTTTGGTGGTCTTGGGTAATCAAGTCTTGGGATGTCCCCAGCCCTTCCACAGAGCATAGAAAAGAACTGCAATAAGGAGAGGGAAGACAGTCTGTGTACCTCATGGAAGGTTCTAGAAAACTCCCCTCCTGGGGCATGTGCCCACTGTTGTTGTTGTTCAGAAGCTAGGTCATGTCTGATCTTTGCAACCCTGTGAACTGCAGCACACCAGGCTTCCCTGTCCTTCACTGTCCCCCAGAGCTTGCTCAAACTCACGTCCATTGAGTCAGTGGTGCCATCCAACCATCTCATCCTCTGGCACCCACTTCTCTTCCTGACCTCAATCTTTCCCAACATCAGAGCTTTGTTTGTGGCTCAGATGGTAAACAATCTGCCTTCAGTGCAGAAGAGCTGGGCTCGATCCTTGGGTGGAGAAGATTCCTTGGAGAAAGGAATGGCAACCCACTCCAGTACTCTTGCCAGGGAAATCCCATGGGCAGAGGAGCCTGGTGGGCTACAGTCCATAGGGTTGCCAAGAGTCAGATACAACTGAGAGACTAACACATGTGCCCACTGCAGGAACATAGAGGTTGACCAAGGCTCAAGACACTCTTCTCACAGCCTGGGGTGTAATTTTGTCTCCAGACCAGGGTTTCTCAAGCCTGGCACCCTTGACATTTATGACTGCATCCCTCAGGGACTGTCCACTCTGGCGGCATTGACCAAGTGCCACAGACTACAGGACTTAAACAGCACATTTATCTATCCCCCACGGTTCTAGAAGCTGAAGTTCAAGTTCAAGGCACCAACAGGTTTGCTCCTGGTGAGTGCTTCCAGGTTTGCAGTCAGCCGTCTTTTTGCTGTGTCCTCACATAGCACAGAGAGATCCTCTCCTGTCTCTTCCTGTAGGGCATTGATTTTATTCACGAGGGTGGAGCCCTCATGGCCTAATGCAAAGCTACGAAAGGCATCATCTCCAAATACCATTTCCTAGGGATGTAAAAAACTCTATTAGTTTGCTATGACCAGTGCATTTTCTTGGCAAAACTCTATTAGTCTTTGCCCTGCTTCATTCCTCATTCCAAGGCCAAATTTTCCTGTTACTCCAGGTGTTTCTTGACTTCCTACTTTTGCATTCCAGTCCCCTATAAGGAAAAGGACATCTTTTTTGGGTGTTAGTTCTAAAAGATCTTGTAGGTCTTCATAAAACCACTCAGCTTCAGTTTCTTCAGCGTTACTGGTTGGGGCATAGACTTGGATAACTGTGATATTGAATGGTTTGCCCTGGAGACGAACAGAGATCATTCTGTCGTTTTTGAGATTGCATCCAAGTACTGCATTTCGGACTCTTTTGTTGACCATGATGGCTACTCCATTTCTTCGGAGGGATTCCTGCCCGCAGTAGTAGATATAATGGTCATCTNACTGAACTGAGGAATGTAAACTTCAACACATAATTGGGACTGGGGACACATTCAATACATACCCGGGTCCTCTAGAGAGAGCACATCAATGGCATACAGATATAGAGAGACTAGATATCATAGCACAGAGAGATAAAATACACAGAAAGATTAGGTGAGTGATAGCATTGCTGCAGTCGTCTGGTCTCTATGTGGTGTCCAGCTCTTTGGGACCCCGTGGACATAGCCCGCCAGGCTCCTCTGTTCATGGGATTTTCCAGACAAGAATACTGAAGTGGGTTGCCACTTCCTTTTCCAGGGGTCTTCCAGACCCAGATATTGAACCTGAGTCTCTTGCCTGTCCTGCATTGGCAGTAGAGGTATGTGTTATATATATGAAACATCCATATTTTCTCCCAGTATTCCCACTTGTTTCCACTCTGGGAAGCCTTTTTTGCTCTTGAGACCTTCGGCTGACCCGATGACTCCCACACTGACCTGATGATGTCACACTTGACGATCCCCACACCTGATGACTCCTGACGGAGGGTAATCCACGTTCAAGTCCACTGATTATTGATTGTGGGTGTTTTAACCACATCCACAAAACACCTCCACAGCCACACCTAGTGTCTGGGTCAGTGGTCGGGTTCTGAAGCCCAGCCGAGTAGCTCCCTACGAGGGATCATCGCCGAGACCAGCTGGTGCTCCTTCGTCGAGGGGGCTGCTCTGCAGGAGCTGTAGGATGTTGAGTGGATTTCCTGACTTCTCATTCGATGCCAGTCAGTACCACTCTCTCTAGATCTGCTGACCAGCAGTGCCTCCAGGTATTACGGACAGTCTTGAAAGAACCACTTTCATATACATATACTTTTTTGTACTTTTGGCTGTGCTGGCTCTTCATCTCTGGGTAGGCATGCGCGCCCTTGCTGTGCTTGGACCTGCCGTCACAGAGTCCTCTCTTGTTGTGGGGCACATGGGCCCTAGAGCACAGCTCAGTAATTGTAGTTACTCCACAGCACGTGGGATCTTCCGGGTTTAGGGACTGAACCCGTGTCTCCTGCATTGGCAAGCAGATTCTTTACCCATCGAGCCATCAGGGACACCCCAGAAGCACTTTGCTAAGCCATGGGGTAAAGACCTTGGCTTCACATGTCCGCCCCCTACAAACAGTTCTGCGTTCTCCACGGGTGGATATAGAGAACCCAAAGAGTAACACTTCTGAGCCTCATCTTTTCACTCTGATGCTATCTCAACACACTGAAGGTTAAAGAGTTTAATGAATATTCTTAGAGCGGGCTTCACAGCTAACCCTCCGGATGGGAGCAATCTCACAATAAGTAGAATATGCTGGAGTTCTCTACTCAGGTGGTGTCTGGTATTTTACAGGAGTGAATAACTTTTCTCCTGAAACATGGAATTAAAAATGAAATAATAATGTAGCCAGATAAGATTGTCCCAGAAGTCTCAGTTAACCCCTTCAAACTGGGCACTGCAGTTGAAAAAGGGTGTCTCCACCGAAAATTCTGGATGAACTTAATATCACAATTTTGATATTCCATTGAACAGAATATTTTTACTTACTGAAGATGCAAAAATAGTGTTGAGCTTGATATAGATGAAGGCAATTTGACAAACACTCACTTATCCTAAATTATAGATCTTTTTCCTTTTTGGGTGCATTGCTATTAAAGAGATTTTTATATGTACCCTAGGAATATATTAAAAAAAAATGTCCTGTGCTCTTGCAACCATCTGGATGAAATAACACATGCATGGCAAACTGCTATTTTAAGCACTGAATGCATTATCTATAACCAAGCATGATTATCTACCACATTGTTAATTTCCTGCTGTGCTGGTGTAATTCCGGTATTTTCTTGGTTGTCTATGACTGTACAAGGTCTATGACCTTACAAGCCGCTCCCATACATTAAAAAGAAAAAAAAGTGGAGTTCTTCAATAGTACTTTAACCACAAAGTTCTGGATTGAGACATGAATACCCCATAAGGCTAGTAAACCATCATTTGTAAGCGACACATGCATATTTGCTTAGTTGCTTCAACAAGGCAAAGAAAAATATCCAATTTGGAATTTTGACCCAGTAAGCATCATGGCACAATATGGAAATTTTTCCTTGGCATTCTTTTTTGTCCATTAAAAAAGTGCATAACATTTTTTTTAAACTGGTCTCTTAAAAGGAAGACATCTTCTGTCTGATTTACAGTGTGGTCAACTAAGAATCAGACGCTGAATGTGTTTATTGTAAAATACCCCAGACACTGGTATTCCTGGGCCAATAAACTGTTCCTTTTGCTAATTAAGCCATAAGGTGCCTGCGTAGACCCAGGCGGAAGCAAAATTTGGGGTTCGTCTCTGAAGGAAGGATTCATTTTCTCCTAAGCCACTTAGATGTTAACTTGAGCTACTTCCCAAGGACAGAGGGGGTGATGACAACTTCTATCCTCTTCTGAATGTTTAAAGAGAAATGGATCTCACGGGCGAGAGAAGGAGCAGCCAAGATGTTGAAGGATGTTTTTTTTTTCATCCTTCATTGTAATCCTCTCTGTGTGGCCCTTTTCATCCTGCCTTAAGACAGAAATGAAAATGATTTATGTATCTTGAGGCATGGAGTCAAGCACAAATACATGCCCTGCACGAGTTAACTTGTATCAACTCCCCCAGGTTAGAGGTTAATCTTACACACTTGATGATAAAACAAAACAATAAAATAAAAGCAATATACTTCATAGGAACATGTCACAAATTAATAATTCATTTGAGCCTTCGAATTACATAGCCCCGTATCATTTAACTTGGGGAATCACAAAAGCATGGCTCCACCTATTCTAAGAGTTTACACTCCAACAAACTACGCTCCTGTTCCTACTCAATCAGTCCTGTCCAGCTCTGCAACCCCCTGGACTGTAGCCCACCGGGCTTCTCTGTCCACGGCATTCTCCAGGCAAGAATACTGGAGTGGATTGCCATTTCCTTCTCCAGGGGATCCTCCTGACCCAAGGATCAAACCCACCTCTCCTGCATTGGCAGGTGATTCTTTACCACTGAGCCATCAACGAAGCCTCCTGATAAACTATACTTTTCATAAAATTTAGCTGAAACATTTAACCTCATGTCCTCTCACTCCCCACCCACCCCCAAAACAGGCTGTGGCTCATTTTGCATGAGCCACATGATGGCACGTATTTTTCCCCTAAGAAAGCAGATAAGCTTTTGTGATATGTTTATGAATTCATCATAGCTTGATGGTGAAAGGAAAACATATGGATTAGTGGCTTCTCATAGTCATTCCCCACATCCCTCTCAAAAGAACTATGAAGAGGAGATACAGTTATTGACACTGTCAACAGAGAAACTGGGGCTTGACTAGGAATGAACCAGTCACAAAAGGAGAGATTTGAAAACGTATCTGATGATCAAGCCCATCATCTTGGCAAGCATTAGGTATGCACTGCAGCTCTGGAAGATGTTTGAAAAAGCTATGGACAGTTTTTCCCTCACAGACCCAGTATTCTCCCAGTTCTGGGCCAGAGGACATTGAATGTCACTCTGCCTAACACAGATTAAGGTATTAAGTATCTTTTATTAAAGGTCTCAAAATGACAAAAGGCCGTGATAGCTTGGAGAGAGACATACAGAAGAGACAGTGTGATTTAAAGTGTCTCTCCCAAGGAACCTGAGAAACAGGAACCCATTTCTGGTCAATAGACCTTATCCAACTTGTTTTTTTTAAGCAGACATCCCATTCTGAGCTGTTTTACAGAAAACAGTGAGTGCTTACTCGATACGGGTTTATTAAGATGAGTTATTGAATTACAAATCATTCAGACGAAGGAAAATCAGTCGTTAAGACACCCGTTCAAGTGCACCCACTCTCATTCACGCACCTGTGCTAACCCAACGATTTCAGTCCTGTCTCTCATTTTAAAGCTTTAATCATACATCTTGAGCACAACCAGCACCATGAGTTGGGAAACTTCTCTGTTCTCCTCCTTGTTGAGTTTCTACCATTCCACCAGTTCCTGGCATTTAATGTAAATGCAGTAAATAGTCACCAAATGAATACATTAACAATGGACTCTTAGGTGAATCAGTCGGTTTTACGGAGATTTAAGATGCTTCCTAAGATGACTTTTAAACCTATGTTTCAAAGAATTGATAGATTGAAAAGATTTGATCCTTTGAAAATATCAGACAAGTGTGTTTCAGATTTATCGCTGGCTCAAGGAGAGGCTAAAACAAATTAGACTCGTTACATGAATGAAAAGCCACATGGAAATATGCAGGAAGGGTTATTCATACACATGAGTTCTGAGCGGGTTGCACCATAGGCCCAGACCCACCTGGTAAATGGAGAGTTGGCTGAAGCAAAAGGAAAGATAAGGAAAGCCTTGTCGTCCTGCCAGCTTCCCCACTGCCGCCTCTCCATCACCTCCTGTCACAAGTAACTGGCTGAGGAGACGTGGAACGGGAGAGGTTCTAATTGCAGAGAAGGTAATGATGACGCCACAGCCTGTTGCATTGTGTGGTTTCCATTTTACGGTTTTAATAAAGGGAATGTGACATTCATCACGGCCACATCCAAATTCCTTCAGGACCATAGAGACGTGCCACAGCTCGACACGACAGCATTTCGCGCGGCCCGCCCATGCGCAGGCGCTGCTGTCAAAGCCCAGCCTCTCCCTCCCCTGCGTGGGTTTCTTCTGTCTGAAGCCGTGTCAACCATCTCGTAGCATTTATGGTTCTTAAGCATACAGTTCTCTGACTCTATTCGTTTCCTCCCAATCCTTCACTACTTCCAAATATTACCTACCCAATTTTCTTTATTTGTCATCTTCCAACTAGTTCATGCTTCCTGTGAGTCTTGCCAGGGTCCCAGTGGGTAGAGATCTGAAGACTCCACCTCTTCGACAAATTCCTGCAAGTCATATTCCTTTCGTAAGGTTTTCTGTGAGGATGAAGTCATTAATTCTGAAACCGTCTTATTTTTTCCTCCATTGCCTCTTAAAGGCCCTGCTTCTAAGCTCAAATCTCCTGAGTTGCCTTGTAAGGATTCATTTCCCCCCGAGTGTCTATTGTTCAGGCCATCACCCTGGAAAGAAGAGCTCAACATCCCTTGGGCTCCATGAGCCCCCCCCTCAAGACTGAGCAAGAAGTAAGACTGAGCAAGAAGTAGGACTGAACAAACACAGGAGATATTCAATTTATCAGGAACTTTTTGGCAAAGGAAACATGATCTGAGACTAGAGAGAGTATAGAATTCCTCTCTGAGGAACTTTAGAGTTGGGAAGAAAAACCCAAAATATCTGGAATAATTTATGTGGGATGCAGTGGAGCAGCAAAAACTTGGGGATGCTGTCTCTATTTTCACAGCTTTCCAGAGAAGAATTGCAAAACACAGGGCATTCTAACCATACAACACCCGCTGATGACACAGGTCTCAAACTCAAAACACGGAGCCTTCTTGCCATACAACACCCACTGATGACACAGGTCTCAAACTCAAAACACGGAGCATTCTTACCACAACACCCGCTGATGACACAGGTCTTAAACTCAAAACATGGGGCGTTCTTACCATACAACACCCGCGGATGACACAGGTCTCGAACTCACTTTTTTGTAAAAAAATAAAAAATTCAGTCTGCCCGGAAATTGAATGGGAGAGAAGGTACCTCATGTTTCCTCAAATCCAACATTTCCTATAAGGACGAATATTTTGTGAAGTAACGATTCCAGGGTTCTATGAGAAGAATTGCAAAACACAGGGCATTCTAACCATACAACACCCGCTGATGACACAGGTCTCAAACTCAAAACACGGAGCCTTCTTGCCATACAACACCCACTGATGACACAGGTCTCAAACTCAAAACACGGAGCATTCTTACCACAACACCCGCTGATGACACAGGTCTTAAACTCAAAACATGGGGCGTTCTTACCATACAACACCCGCGGATGACACAGGTCTCGAACTCACTTTTTTGTAAAAAAATAAAAAATTCAGTCTGCCCGGAAATTGAATGGGAGAGAAGGTACCTCATGTTTCCTCAAATCCAACATTTCCTATAAGGACGAATATTTTGTGAAGTAACGATTCCAGGGTTCTAGGTCTGAGATCCCTACTTCTTTTCTGCTTCATTCCCCACAAACTCATCAATAAACCAGGTCCCTCTTCCCAAAACTCATCCTGCCAGCTAAAGCTTCCACAGACAAATGACACCTTGATTGAGAAAATATATAAAAATATACACTGCTTAATGTTAAATTAGAATGCATTTTTGTCCTTTATACAAGTGCATTCTAAATCTTAGGGTCTTGGTGTATTCCAAAAGCTAGTGTGCTGAAATGCTGAATCATACTCTTTGGGATGAGCCAAATAGAAGCTTTAGAAAACCTCCATGCTTGCTAACGGCTTCCCTGGTGGCTCAGACAGTAAAGAATCCACCTGCAGTGTGGGACACCAGGGTTCAATCCCTGGGTCAGGAAAATCCCCTGGAGAAGAAAATGGCAACCCACTGCAATATTCTTGCTTGGAGAATTCCATGGACAGGGAAGCCTGGTGGGCTACAGTCCGTGGGGTCACAAAGAGTAAGACACAACTGCAAATAACACTTCACGTTCTTGCTAATATATTTGACTTATTTAATTGCAACACATAGCAGCTGCCTTGATCATCAGAGCCGTGGAAGGTCAGGAAACAACACTGAATTCAGGGTCCAGGAGCGTATTAGGGATAAATGCAAGCCATCCTGGTGGAAAAGTCTGAAACAGTCAAAAGTATGGGATTAAAGGAGAGAAGCTGAGGTTATGGACATTCCCAGTATAACAAGATACAGAACCCCTGGCAAAGCTGTAATTTAAGGAGACACCCTCAGAGGTCGTATAGCCCCACTTCCTGCTTGTTCACAGGCCAACCAAACCCCAAACCGGGCTAAGGCTGGGATGCTGTCCCCACCTCCTTCCCAGAATCAGAGTTAGTTTCATGATGGAGCTAGGACAGGAAACTGCATCTCTGGAACTATAATCAAAAACTCCTTCCTCTGCTCTGCCACGCCTCTTGGAAGTGAGGAAGTTCTCCTTGTGGGGGAGAAGATTTCCATGACTTCTTTAAAACACGAAGTGTGTAAGATGGACTTGAATACTTACAGTTCACTTCTGAAAAACCTCTCTAGCTACAAGCTTATTCCAGGTTGCAGCAAAAGAACTGAAAAGGACCATCTCTGTAACTGACTTCCTGCAAAGCAACAAGTGCTGGGCTCTATTTATAAACACTAAATTCCCCTTGTAAGCTAGTCTTTCTCAGCACCACTAGTCAGGAAAAATATGACTTTAGTCCTTTAACTATGAATTAACCTGGCATGGGAACTCACTTGCTTTTTACAACTGAAATAAAGGTAGCTAAATTTTTATTGCCTTAATTGCTCTAGAATAGCAGCCAGTACAAAATAGCACAAAATTTAATTTTCTAGATTGTACTCCCATCCTTTGATTGATACTTCAAAACTCAGGTCTGAGACATTTCAAAAGTGCTTCTTTATTGCTTATTTCACTGATTTCAATTTTGGGTTACAAATTAGAACACCCCCACACACACACACACACAACACACACTCACATAGCATATACTTATATAATTATAATTTCTTGGTCCATAATCTCAAAATAATTTTCTAATTTGAATCAGAAGCTACTAAATTCAAAACTGAGATGAGTGGTAGGAAAAGGAAATTAAAATTGTGTGAGCTTTTCCATTCAATGCAAAGTGACGGTTTGCAGGGCAAGTCATGTGTGTTTGGTAAAATGCATGTAACAGCAAAGTTTGCCCTCTCCAGGTGTAGAGCTGTAAGAATCTTTGCAAGTACCCTGTAGCATAACCATCCCCACAGTTAAGATCCAGAAAGTTCTCTCATATCCCTTTACCCCTTTCCCCAGCCTCTGCTCTTGGTAAACACCGATCTGTTTCCTGTTCCATAGATTTGCCTTTGCCAGGGGTCGTATAAATGAAGTCACAGGATTTAGCCTTTGAAGCATGTGTGCTATCAGGAGAAACAGGGACCTTTGACAAAACTCTGGGAATCACAGGCGGCAGAGAAAGGAGATTCTGGAAAGGAAACTAAACAGTAGTGGACAGATATGTGGAGTGCAAGCATTTTATCATTTAAACAAAGGGAGGTGGATGTGTCGAGAAGAAGGGACAGAGACTGTGATACAGAAAGAGATAAAATAGTGGAGAGGGAGAGAGGGAGGAAGAGAAAGTGCAAGAAGGGAGAGGAGAGAGGAGGACGGGGGGGCAAACCCCCATTTCCCAATTTTGGCAAATCTTTCACGTTTTTCCCTTTCTCTGAACACCCATGACACGTTCTTTGTCTTTTTTTGGTTCCCAGGTAGCCTCAGCTAAATTACTGAGTTCTGGTTACTTTCAGCCTCCGTGTGTGGACCCTCAGTAGCAGACATGTGAGTCAGAGTTTGGACGATTCATCTGCTCAATCAGACTCTAAAGTCCTAAATGGCAAGATTTTTAAAAATTCACCTTTGTATCCAGTGTAATGCTAGCACAAGTCCCAGTAAGAGGATGCTCAGCAATGTTTATCACCTGTCTAAATAAACGAATTGACCAATTAAAGATGCAGGCAGAACATCTGCTTTAAAAAGCAAGTTTGCTCCAAATTTTCAGAGTCCATGTCATTATAAATGGGTCTAGAAGATGGATGGAGAAGTTGTGATCTCTGTGTATAATGGAATAATATTTAGCCATGAAAAATGAGGCAGTCCTACCATTTGAGCACAAGTACCTTGAGTACCTTGAACGCATCGTGCTAAGTGAAATAAGGGCTTCAGAGAGAGACAGATATGGCACAATCCCTTTATATGTAGACTCTAAGACAAAAGCAAACAGTCTCAGAGAAAAAGAGCAGACTTGTGGTTGCCAGAGGCAGGGTCTGGGAGGAAAAGGGAATTGGACAAATACGGACATAAAGGTGCAAACTTCCAGTCACAGAGGGATGCAACATGAACTAACACTGCTTAATAATATGCGAGAGAGTCGCGAAGAGTTTAGACCCTGAGACTTCTCACTACCAGGAGAATTTTCAATCTCTTTTTTCCCTTTTCTTTTATTTTGTATCTATGAGATGATAGATGTTAGCTGGACATATTGTGGTGATCATTTCATGATATACTTAAATCAAACCATCATGCTGTCCGCCTGAAACCTATACAGTGCTGCAGGTCAATTACTTCTCAGTAAAACTATGGGAAACAAGATTTCTCAAATCTTCCATGTTGCTTAATCTTCCCCCTCTTGGTCAATTTCTGTCTCATGTAAACAGTAAATAACTGTCAAGTCAGAACACAGTAGAGAGGGATAAATACCACACATAGATAAATACACCTCTGAGAAAACTGAATCATCATGGTTTGTGGACTATGAAATTATGCACCACCACCAGGCATATGCTGGAGAGCTCCACGCAATGCTTTCTCAATAAGGCATCATTAACTTCCAGCACTCGGCAAATGGAGCCCACTGCAGATGGCCATTTGTTTTGATGTTCTCCAATTACATTGTATTATTGATGCGTTCATGGAGGTGATGCCACTGACTTACCAGCCGTTAACCAGGTGCTAGAGGCTCCAGCTCAAGGAGGGCTGCATGCCATGGGCTTGGAGTGACATGTCTGCAAGCCAAGGAGCACTGAAATTGACAGCAACCACCAGAAGCTGGGACGAGGCAAGGAGGGAACCTTCAACCTCTCCTCCTTCAAAGGGAGCAAGACCCTGCCGACACCTTGATGTCAGACTTCTAGCCTCCAGAACTATGAGAAAATACGTTCCTGTTGTGCTCACCCACCCAGTTTGGGGTTCTTTCCTACAGCAGACCTAAGAAACTAAGAGAATTCACAACAGAAAAGCACCAAAATCATGATGTGAACATCGACAGAGTGGTCGAACCACTAAAGGAAAAACTGCTACAGTTGTAGCAATAATTGTATCAGTCACATATCAGAGACAGTGTCTCACCTTTTAGATGAGAGGGAACATCCCACGAAGAGGATGGCATGCATCTTGGCATAATTTTTCACGGGTGACATCAGTACCATTCACAAAAGAGTTCGCGGAGCCCGCTGCCTTTACGTGAGGCGTAAGATCCAGCAGGCTGGTAGCTGCACGCAGTCTCACGCCTGGAGCTGTTTGGGGCCGTGTTTTAAATCCCCGTCCCCTGTCACCTTCTCTGTCCCCTGCCCCCACTCACCACTTTGCCCCTACTCACCGCATCCTCCTCCTGCTCCCCTGCTACCAACTACAAAGAGAAGACTTCTTCTGATCTGCCTAGAAGTTTGGTCAACCCTGCCAGATACAATTGCATTCATCTCAGAATTAGCTTTCATGCCAAGGGCTTGTCAGAATGCGTAAGGCAGAATGGAGGTGCCTCTGCGCTTATAAATATCTCCATGACATATTTATTAATTTTTTTCCTACTTGCTAATAATGCCTTCCCCTTGGGAGGATTTCCATCTGATAACTGTTTTAATTATCACTTCCCATGCTATGGAGAAGGAAACGGCAACCCACTCCAGTCTTCTCACCTGGGAAATCCCATGGACAGAGGAGCCTGGTGGGCCACAGTCCATGGGGTTGTAAGGGTCAGACACAACCTAGCAACAAAATCACCACCACCACCCATGCACAAAATGTGGGTGCGATAGAGACACTCAGGCTGTAGCCACAAATACTTGTGGTCCCTGCCACACGCAAGTCAAATTGCTGGGGGATTCCCTGACCACCGTTGAATGACTGAAGTCAGCTCACAGATGCGATCAGAGCTTCACAGATGCTGAACTCTTATAGTTGAGATCACCTACTTTTCCTTTCCTTCCCCTCCCAATTGCCTGACTCTTCAACTTTTTATAAGTTTTTTTTTAAGGTGGACCGTTTTTAAAGACGTTATTTAATTTGTTACAATAACACTTTTTTTTGGTCCTGATTTTTGGCCAAGAGGCATGTTGGATTTTAGCTCTCTCTGACCAAGGATCAAACCTGCACCCTCTGCATTGGATTCCCAATTGCCTGACTCTTCAACTTTTTATAAGTTTTTTTTTAAGGTGGACCGTTTTTAAAGACGTTATTTAATTTGTTACAATAACACTTTTTTTTGGTCCTGATTTTTGGCCAAGAGGCATGTTGGATTTTAGCTCTCTCTGACCAAGGATCAAACCTGCACCCTCTGCATTGGAAGAACCCTTAATTCCTGGACTGCCAGGGAAGTCCCACGACTCTTGAGCTTTTGCATTTCCTTCCCCTTCACCCATCTCATCCTGCTCTCTCCCGAGTCTCAGCAGTCACAAAGTGGTTCTATGTTGCTGCTGCCTTTCTCGCTGGGCACCACTCTTCATTCTTGTGAGGGGCTGAAGTGCGCCCCTCCCAGACTGGTAGGTTGAAGTGCTAACCTCACACCTGTGACCCTGACCTGATTTGCAAGCAGGTCATCTCAGATGAGATCCATTTAAGCTGAGGCCACCAGAGCACACTCTAATGTGACTTGGCTGCAGCTTCTATCAGAAGACAGACACGGGGGGAGTCGACCAAGCGAACACAGAGGCAGAGACCAGAGGTTTGCAGCTGTCAGCCAAGGAGTGCGTGGCATTAGCAGCAGTGAAAGCAGCCAGGAAGGATGCTCTCCTAAAGGTTTTAGAGGGAACGAGTCTCTGGCCGACACTTCAGGACTCTGAGAAAATACAGTAGTTATTTAAGTCACACTTTTTGTTCTGGGGGACCTAGGAAATAACACACTTCCCGACATTACTAATGCTTTTTAGGCTTCAGCATCAAATGGTGCTAAGCACTTGCTTATCATACAAATGATAAGACTAATGATTGATGATGGCAAGGCTCTGACTCCATTCGCCTCCTCTTCATCCTTTGTACTGAAATGAGACCAAATTGACTCTTGTCACTCTCTTGCTTCCCTGGGGGCTCAGCCATAAAGAATCCACCTGCCAATGCAGGAGCTTCAGCAGCCAAGGGATGCTGGGTTCCATCCCTGGTTGGGGACGATCCCCCTGGAGAAGAGCCTGGTAACCCACTCCAGTAGTCCCGCCTGGAGAATCCGCTGGTGGGCTACAGTCCATAGGGTCACAAAGAGTCAGAAAAAACTGGAAAGACTCAGCAGACAGGCAGGTCATTCTCTTGTTCAAAATACTTGACAATTATCACCTAAACTTAGAACAGAGTCCAAAATCTTGAGCTTGAGTCTCTTAGGACCCACCCTTGCTCTTCAAACGCGCCTCTTACTACACTGCTTCGGACCCTTTCCTGAACAGTGGGATCTCCCCACCCTGCCCCCCAAAGCCGACTGCCCTCCAGGACTTGACCCCACAATGTCCCCCATCAGAGCTGCCCTTATTCTCCCATCTCCACCTGTCAGATCCAGTTCACATGCCATTGCTTGAGTGACGGCTTTTATAATCTACTTTTCCAAACAAGCCTTTTCATCTCTCTGCTTCATAAGATTGTATGTATACATACTGGTATCATAATATGCTCTGTGTTATAGTAAATTGTATACATTTGCCATCTCAATTAGATTCCAAACTCCTTAAGGCTTTTCATTTTTGCACATGCTGTCTTATCTTGCACAGAAACTGGCATATCATATAGTATTTGTCAGATTGAATTGAAAAAAAACAATGTGGGTTTTCTCAGTAAGACTCGATACCTACATGTTAGTGAAATAGCAGCTATCCTCTTTATGAAAAGATGCCCACTGACATTTTCCCACTCAGGTCAACTCTTTCCCGTGAGTAACAAAGCAATAGCTCATGCATGAGAGAAAGCAATACTCACGCCACTGTTTTTCTTTAGTAACATGATCATTGTGGAGGCATCCACTCCCCAAACACCTAAGATATGCATAGCTCTTCCTTTCCAGCAAATCATCAAAAATGTGTATCTAAAAATAGAGAATGGAATATCTCATATCCTAAGCTCTATAGAAACCTTGGCATTCTTTCATGAACATCATGAATACACAATGGACACAATCTGATACTTGTTTTTGTGACTAATGGCAACAATTCAATAAGGCTGGATATTGATTGACTAGTAGAATGCTGTTTTATAGAATTCTTTTATTTCTTTAAGCATTTCAGGCTTTCTGTATTATTGCATGTAGCTGATGAACTGGGCTTGATAGACTTCCTCCTGAAGCTGTACTCTTGCTTCTGGATTTAGGAGTTTACACTGGCTCAGTTCATGGGCACTGTATTTCAAATGCTCAAAGAAAAAGATTTTCATACAAGAAGTACTTTATTGTCTTTCTGGAAAGGATGAACATTTAAAATAACTGTGTGCAAAATCCACACATTGACTAGGTAAAACTGAGGAATAAGCATTGACAATGCTTTCGAAAAATAAACTCTTGAATTAGCACTTTTATTATGAAATCCGGTGCCCAATATGAACCAAATAACATCATCTGCAAAACTAAAAATCAATTTCCAAAAGAAAGGGCAATCTAACATAGGTCATGCAAATTCTAGAAAATGAAACGGTGTGTGAAAAAGGAACATTCACCCTGGTTTGCTGTAATAAAACCATGGGCTATAAATTATGACCAGTTCAGAATGGCTCTTAAGTCAGTTTTTAATTGCTGAGTGATTTGACCTGAAATTTCTGTAGCTCTTCCTTTTCACCATCTGAGTATCAGTTTAGGATTGCATCTCTGCTTCCCAGTTTAGAACTGTACTCCATTTCTGCCTACCACTTATTTTCAAGGAAATTAAAATTGAGGGAATATCCTACCTCACTCTTTCCACCAGCACTCCCAATAGAATACACAACATTAGGAGTTTAGCCTTTAATGTTGGCACTCTTGAAAGTGAAAAGTGAAAGTGTTCATCACTCAGTTATGCCCAATTCTTTGTGACCCCGTGGACTGTAGCCTGCCAGGCTCCTCTGTCCATGAGATTTCCCAGGCAAGAGTACTGGAGTGGGTTGCCATGCCCTCCTCTGGAGGATATTCCCCACCCAAGGATGGAACCCAGGTCTCCTGCATCGAAGGCAGATTCTTTGCTATCTGAACCATCAGGCCACTATTATTATTTTGCTAAAGCACTGTTAACATTCTACAGTTAAATCTTTTGTTATACATTCTCTTATACCCAGAGACAAAATAGCAATAAAAAATATCAACATCAGGCATTCCCCTTCCCCACCTGAATCCCAGCCCAGGTTAGAGACTCAGGAAAGAATCAAATCCCAATACTTCCGATGGAGTCACACCTGTCTTCTTCAAGATTTCTTAGAGTTGCAATGTGGACATGGTTTTTGTCAATTATAACAAAACTTTTGCTTCAGTTGTACAATCTTTGCAAAAAATGTCTTATTTATTCCAGTTGACTTACTTAAGGATCAAACAACATCATAGCTTTAGAACATCAAGCTTAACCATTTGATTTTGTCCCTCGTGTGACTATTTCCAACTTTAGTTTTCATAATTATCATCATATCATGTTCATGTTCATAGGAAGGTAGTGAAAGAGGGAAACATTGGTTAGATTTGAAATATGTCCAACCAGCAGGATAAATGGTAATGCCTCAAAGCCTTATCTGCCTACGGAGCTAGTTTCTAGAGACATTGAATGCTTGGTTCCAGCTTTCTTAAATAATGGAATTGGCGTCACAGAATCCTGGGAATGTATTTGTTCAACCTCTATGCATACCATCAAGTTTTTCTGTCCCAAGGAGTGTTTGAGAAACAAAGCAGAAGCTAGACATCCATCGTCTCTTGGGAAGCTTAGGTCTAATCGAAGGATTAGAGTAGAAATAGATGCAGGGATTATTACAGTCATAATGATGCTTAAAAGGAAATTACTGTTCAAAAATGGTTTTAGTATAAACATTCTTTGAGGATTGTATTAATCTGGACAGATTAGCGATCTTTCTGATGAGCTATTTTAAGGGTCTGCAGGGCCACCCTTGTCACTCTAAGTATTTTATATGTGTGTTGTTGTTTAGTCACTATGTCATAACTCTTTGCAGCTACACAGACTGTAGCCCACCAAGCTCCCCTGTCCATGGGATTTCCCAAGCAAGAATGCTGGAGTGGGTGGCCATTTCCTCCTCCAGGGGATCTTCCTGACCCAGGGATGGAACGGGTGTCTCCTGCATTGGCAGGTGGGTTTCTTTACCACTGAGCTACCAGGAAAGGGTTCCCCTTGATATGTTAAGACAAAAAAGAAAAATCAGTGCCGTGCTTCTTCAGCTTTGTTTAAATACAAAAATCCCTGCTGCCCATCTTTTCTACTTTTCCCTTTCAGTGAGAATAAAAATATATATTTTCACAAAATAAAAAGCATCAGGAGTGTAAGATAATAAAATTATCTGAAAGTAAGTCAAAATGGAAAGAATAGAAAGCATACAAATTACTGCAAATTAGAAGTAAATAAACTGCTTTGCAAATGCTGGGATTTCAGATGAACAAAATGGAATTGGTATTCTGAAATGAACATATGGTGTCTTACCCTTTAATAAATCGGTGTTAGTATCAACAGCAAAAAAGAGAGTGGACGCTTATTCATAACCAACGCCAAACTACACACTAGGAAAACTAAAGCAACACAAAAAAGACTCAGAATTTGCTGCTGTCATTGTTGTTCAAATGGAAAAAACAGGTAAGTGTCAACCTAAGGACCTCAAAGAGTATATGAAAGGAAAGTGAAAGTGAAAGTTGCTCAGTCGTGTTGACTCAACTCCTTGCAACTCTGTGGACTAGACAGTCCATGGACTTCTCCAGGCCAGAATACCCAGAATACTGGGTAGCCGTTCCCTTCTCCAGGGGATCTGACCAACCCAGGGGTCAGAGCCAGGTCTCCCACATTGCAGGCGGATTCTTTACCAGCTGAGCCACCAGGGAAGCCCCTAAATAGGACATGTGAAAAGTATTATTGGGTTAGATACAATATAATCTAGGTAAATAACAGAATTACAGAATTTTCCCTTTCTTGAAAAATTCCCTTTTCACAAAAATGTCATTAAATGAGTTCAAGAAAATAGCACACAGAGTTTTAAGAGAAACTTCAGGATTCATTAATCTCTCCTATATTTAAGATCTATACCCAAGTAGATATAATCCCAAACAGAGTGGGGACTCCATCAACCACCTCACACACAAAAAAAAAATTGACAATATATGGAAAAATGCATCTCGACACTATGGTTCAGTTCAGTTCAGTTCAGTCGCTCTGTGATGTCTGATTCTTTGCGACCCCATGGACTGCAACACACGAGGCTGCCCTGTCCATCACCAACTCCTGGAATTTACTCAAACTCATGTCTATTAAATTGGTGATGCCATTCAGTCATCTCATCCTCCGTTGTCCCCTTCTCCTCCTGTCCTCAATCTTTCCCAGCATCAGGGTCTTTTCAAATGAATCAGTTCTTTGCATCAGGTGGTCAAAGTATTGGAGTATCAGCTTCAGCATCAGTCCTTCCAATGAATATTCAGGACTGATTTCCTTCAGGATGGACTGGTTGGATCTCCATGCAGTCCACGGGACTCTCAAGAGTCTTCTCCAACACCACAGTTCAAATGTATCAATTCTTTGGCACTCAGCTTTCTTTATAGTCCAACTCTCACATCCAGACATAACCACTGGTTACTCTCAAGGAAATTTAAAGAAACACAAGAAAGTATCAGTCATGTGCTTTTTCTGCTACAAACATGCTTAATTGTGATAACCTTTGAATCTAAATCTGTACCTCTCAAAAATACAAAAACTGTAACATACAAATGCTACCAAGAAACTAGTAGGGAGCAGGAATAGAACTGAAAATATGTACATGTGTGTACACACAGAGGTACATTTTATTTTAAAGTAAGAAGCATTTTATATGTTTTTTCCTTTCCCTTCTATGTAAGCTACTTTATTAAGATATAATTGACACTTATAAAGGTGTACAAATCTAACATGTCATACTTGAGAATTTGGAGACAAGTCTCTCTCTGTAGTCGCTCAGTCATGTCTGACTCTTTTCGACCCCATGGACGGCAGCCCTCCAGGCTCCTCTGTCCATGGGATTTCCCAGGCAAGAATGCTGGAGTGGGGTGCCATTTTCTTCTCCAGGGTAATCTTCCTGACCCAGGGGCTGAATCTGAGTCTCCTGCTCGGCAGGTGAATTCTCTACCACTGGGCCACCTGGGAAGCCCCACAGAAGTGGTGCAAAGTGGTATTTGCCCTTCTCTGTCTGACTTATTCCACTGCGCATGATGTAACCCAGGGCTGATCCTCGAGTGATAGTTCCAGACGAAAATGGGATCCCTCTTTAACAGTTAGAAATTGCTACTCTATGAACTTATGGTTACCAGAGGGGAGTATTAGCTGCTTAGTCGTGTGCAACTCTTTGCGACCCCATAGTCTGTCCATGGGATTCTCCAGGCAAGAACACTGGAGTGGATTGCCATTCCCTTTCTCCAGGGGATCTTCCCAACCCAGGGACCAAACCTGGATCTCCTGCATGGCAGGCAGATTCTTTACCATCTGAGCCACCAGGGAAGCTAGACAATCTTTTAAAGCTTCTCATGATCTGCGTTGTCTGTGAATTCTTTCCGCCCTTTCCTACCTCCCTGTGTAAATCTCAGTTCTCAATTCACCAATTTGTATTCAAACAAATACATGTACAATAAGACATTAAATCTGCAAGAGGATAGAAAATATTATTTTTCAATTTGCTATTTAACTTTTAATTGTGCTTAAGATGTTATACACATAGATGTTACACTTTAAGTTGGAGGGGGAGGGATGGTTAGGGGGGTTGGGATGGACAGGTACACACAGCTGTATTGAAAATGGATAACTCATAAGCTTCCCCCGTATAGCTCGTGGAACTCTACTCAGTGTTACGTGCCAACCTGAATGGAAGGGGAATTTGGGAAGAAAGGATACATGTGTGTTTATGGCTGAGACCCTTTGCTGTGCACCTGGACTCTCACAATGCTGTTAATCAGGTATACCCCAATACAAAATAAAAAGTTCTAGAAAATTTTCACTCTAACAGTTAAAATTTCTGCTATTAGTCTATGAACTTGCGTTTAAAAGGTTTTTAATTTTTTCAGGGAAAAACTGAACTCACTTATAATTAATTCTCCATTATATCCAAAGACAAATTTAACTGAAACTGCAGTAAATAGTGCAGTAGATATTGCAGTTAATGGTCAGTAGGTGTACAAACTGCTTGTTTAACTCAGTCTCGTTTATGTTGAAAGATCTCAAGGCTCTCGTGTGCGCTTGGGATTCTGAGAACCGCTCTCAGAGACTATTTGAGTTAGAGCCAAGAAATCCTGCTGTAAGTCTTCATGCCCATATGTACTGGCCCTTGGTCCTTAAGGAAACTATCGAAACCCTCTTCAGGAACTTCACTCTCTCTGTCAGTAAAATTTAAATAAGATACCATTATGTCAATATCATGAGGTTAAAAAAACATGTTTTATGACATATAAACATGTTAGTATTAAAAGTTTAAATATTCTGATATATATATCCATGCCAGAGATATCAATATATATATGATATGTGTGTATATATGATATGTGTATATATATGATATGTGTATATATATGATTTGTATATATATATGATATGTGTATATATATGATATGTGTATATATATATGATATGTGTATGTATATGATATGTGTATATATATGATATGTGTATGTATATGATATGTGTATATATATGATATGTGTATGTATATGATATGTGTATATATATATATCTGTATGTATATGATATGTGTATATATATGATATCTGTATGTATATGATATGTGTATATATATGATATGTGTATGTATATGATATGTGTATATATAATGATATGTGTACATATATGATATGTGTATATGTGACATGTGTATATATATGATATGTGTATGTGTATATATATCATAAATGATTGGATCATCCAAAAGCAATGATGAAAGGAGCTTGCCCTTTTTTTATTCCGGCAAGGAGCCTTGCAAAGGAATAACAGACGGCATCACTGGTGACATGTATGACCTTGCAAAAGCACACAGAAGAAAAAGCCAAAACATACTTTTAAGAATCCAGAATCAGAAGTAGACTTAATCCTTCCATCATTTCATTTTGTCAATGAAAGTGGACTAACCATGGCAAACGTGTCTTATTAGTACTATCCACTGTTATTAGTGACTATGGTATTAAAAGCAGCAATAATAGAGGTATTAATGAGGTAAGGGTGAGAAATAAAAAAAGAGGTTCATATTCAAATGTGTAAATACATACCAATACTAACACAATTTGATCGAAATTTGAAGCAACTTAATAGTTGAAAATCTATACTATAAACAAAAACTATGACTTTATACATGAATAAAGGAAAATTAGTGTCAATTAAGTTGGAAAATGTAGGAAATGTTGGAAAATGTAGTTTCAAAATCTTAAAGTGACCTAGTCAACAAGATCTGAGCACATATTGAGTACAACTCTGTTCTAAATATGGGAAGACCACAACTTAGATAAGAAATAACATCCAGTTCTGGCAAAGAGGAAGGGAAAAGACCGTCTCACATATTTCTGCTGAATAAGTGAAAGATTATATCTTTAAAAATTTTCTGGAAATATCTTTTTAAACTAAAAATACACATAATTTTTGACTTGGTGGTTGCCCTTTTGAAAGCTAGTCTCCAGAGAAAAGCCCAAAGAAAGATATATGTGTAAGGATATTTATTGCAGTATTTTTATGTAGTAGAAAGACAGCAATGACTCTGATGGTCTGGGAAAATCTGATATCCAGCATCATGGGAAGAGATAACAAGCTTGAACATTAAGAATAATGAGCCAGATCCATATATGCTGACCTGGAAGGAAGTCCATGATATATTGGTAAATGGAAAAAGGAAGTGGGAGCCATCTGAGGGATTGTTTGAGAATCTGATTATTAACTGCTGCTTTAGAAAGCTTTTTCTTATAAGCAATGGCTGCTTGATGTTTCAATTGGACAAAAGTAAACAGTTTTGAAAAATGGCATAAAAGGTATCATGATGACTTTTGAGTTTGCATTCAAGTAACTTAAAATAAGGAAGATAGACTTTTGAATAAGTCTATCTTCAACTGGTCAACTCTAAGACCAGTTGAAAAGGAAGAGTCCCTCATAGGAAGCATCTTATGTTAGCAAAGCACGTAGAAACATCATGGGGAGCTGTGGAATGGTTAAACGTGAACCTGAAAGGATGTAGGTAGAATGGGTGAAACTGGTCATACCCTTCCAAGAATATTCTAGAGGCTGGGAATTGTTGACGAGGTGAAATGAAACTGGATTACTAGATTTCTTGCTTCCAATTTGTTCTGACCCATTGACCGACTCTGACCAAGATTACACTAGTTCATGCCCTACTTGAACTTTTGGGAAACGAGCCCATTGAAATGCCTGATTACAGAATATTTTGTTGAAATTTCATACATGTAGTTTCAGAGTGTTAAAATAATCTAGATGGGCATGAATCTTTCTGAACTAATGTTTTTGATTTTTTTTTTTTTTTTTTTTTTCCAGATATATACTCAGGAGTGAAATTGCTGGGTCATATAGTAGTTCTATTTTCAGTTTCCTGACATGCACCCCAAGTCCCTAGCAGCATTATTATAATTGCCAAGATATAGAAGCAACCTAAATGTCCAAGGATAGGTGAATGGATAAAGAAAATGTGATACCTATATTATATATTAATACAATGGAACACTACTCAACTATAACTTTTTTTTTTTTTTTTTTTTTTGCTATCTAAGCAACATGGATGACTTGCAGGACTTTATGCTAAGTAAAGTAAGTCAGACAGAGAAAGACAACTATTCTATCATATCCCTTATATGTAGAATCTAAAAAAACAATACAACAAACTAGTGAATATGCATTAACAATGAAGAAGAAGATCCACAGATAGGAACTAGTGGTTGTCGGTGGGGAGAGAGAAAGGGGGTGGTAACACAGAGGGAAAAAGACTAAGCGGTACAACCGATTAGGCATAAAATAAGCTACAAGGATGCCTTGTACAGCCAATGTTCTATAATAACTATGTGCGTGTGTGTTTGCTACATTTCTTCAGTCATGTCCGACTCTGCAACCCCATGGACTCTAACCCCCCATGCTCCTCTGTGCACGGACTCTCCAAGCAAGAATACTGGAGTGGGAGGCCATGGCTTCTTCCAGGCAATCTTCCTGACCCAGGGATCAAACCCACTTGTCCTATGTCTCCTGTACTGGCAGGCTGGTTCTTTACCACTAGCATCATCTGGGAAGCCTTATCATAACTATAGAAGGAGTATAACCTTTAATGGCCATAGACGTGCACCTGTAACTTAGGTAATATTGCCCATCAACTATAATTCAATAGAAATGCTATAAAAAAGAAAATAGCCTCGGAGGGAATAAAGACGGTAACACGTCTAAATAAATTTGCTGAGCTGTATTCTAGATACGTTGAAAAGACAATTAACCACCAGAAAAAAAAAAAGAAAAAGGTCATTACCAGTCCATCCTGAAAATCCTCAGGACTCAGCTACACATGGCCTGCGTCCGGGGATCACAGTGCAGCGGTATACAAGCAAATCTCTGTGTGATCTCTGCCTCAGTAACAGCACAGCTGTCCTTGCGAGGTTCTGATTTCCAAAGTTACCCCCCACGCAGACCTGAACATCATTCAGAAAACGGCTTAGCATCTTCAAAATTGTTTTCGCAGAAGCAAATGGCAATAATAAATAAATCTGCATATCAAACACTTACTGATAAAACTATAAGCCAGATCGGAAAATTGAAATCTAACCAAATAGATGTATTTAAAAACATTCATAGGTTCCCAAATACAGCTTAAAAAAAAAAAAAAAAACACTCCTCTAAACAGAGGTGACACTGTTTTTACCATGTTTTTTAAAAATTCTACTTGTTTGTTTATTTTTGGCTGTGCTGGGTCTTCACTTCACCTTCTCCAGCTGCTGCAAGTGGGTGCTCCTCTCCAGTTACGGCATGCAGGCTTCTCTTGTTGCAGAGCACAGGCTCTAGGTTGCATGGACTCAGTAGCGGCCACTCTCGGGCTCTAGAGTGCTGGCTCAGTAGTTATGGAGCACCAGCTTAGTTGTCTGTGGGATCTTCCTGGACCAGGGATGGAACCCATGTCCCCTGCATTGACAGGCATATTCTCAACCACTGAGCCACCAGGGAAGCCCAGAGGTGACTCCTGAACCTTCACCTATAGTCGAGATCTCTTTCCTAGTCTCAACTGCCACCCCACCCTCCACTGGGTAGAAACAGCCATTGGTAGAAACAGCCACCTGGGTGCCATGAGACCCTCAGGGCTAAAACCAGTGTCTTCAGCATCCTTCCCTGTCTCCACCCCTCTATATCTACCAATGTTTCTGGGGTAGGATCTTCTTGTTCTGGTTCTTGGAAGTTTTTTCTGGTCCAAGGAAACAAACTCGGGGATTAAAGCAGGAAGTCATGACAAGTAAAGCATTTTTTATTCATATTTGAGTCCCCAGTTTGTGACAGTTGATTATCAATCAGTTCAGTTCAATTTAGTCACTCAGTTTCACCCAGCTCTTTGTGGCCCCATGAACTGCAGCACGCCAGGTTTCCCTGTCCATCACCAACACCCAAAGCTTGCTCAAACTCATGTCCATCGAATGGGTAATGCCATCCAACCATCTCATCCTCTGTCATCCCCTCTCCTCCTGCCTTCAGTCTTTCTCAGTGTCACAGTCTTTTCCAATGAGTCAGTTCTTCGCATCAGGTGGCCAAAATATGGGAGCTTCAGCTTCAGCATCAGTCTTTCCAATGAATATTCAGGATGATTTCCTTTAGGATGGACTGGTTGGATCTCCTTTCAGTCCAAGGGACTCTCAAGAATCTTCTCCAACATCACAGTTCAAAAGCATCAATTCTTTGGCACTCAGCTTTCTTAATGGTCCAACTCTCACATCCATACATGACTACTGGAAAAAACATATCTTTGATTAGGTGGACTTTTGTCAGCAAAGTAATGTCTCTACTTTTTAATATGCTGTCTAGGTCTTTTTATTTCATGTCTTTTAATTTTATGGCTGCAGTCACCATCTGCAGTTATTTTTCGGACCCCAAAATAAAATCTGTCACAGTTTCCATTGCTTCCCCATCTATTTGCCATGAAGTGATAGGACTAGATGTTATGATCTTGGTTTTTTGAATGCTGAGTTATAAGCCAACTTTTTCACTCTCCTCTTTCACTTTCATCAAGCGGCTCTTTAGTTCCTCTTCACTTTCTGCCATAAGGGTGGTGTCATCTGCATATCTGAGGTTATTGATATTTCTCCCAGCAATCTTGATTCCAGCTTGTGCTTCATCCAGCCTGGCATTCCACATGATGTACTCTGCATATAAGTTAAATAAACAGAGTGACAATATACAGCCTTGACATACTCCTTTCCTGATTTGAAACCAACCCATTGTTCCATGTCCTGTTCTAATTATTGCTTCTTGACATGCATACAGATTACTCAGGAGGCAGGTAAGGTGGTCTGGTATTCCCATCTCTTGAAAAATATTCCAGAGTTTGTTGTGATCTACACAGTCAAAGGCTTTGGCATAGTCAATAAAGTAGAAGTAGATTTTTTTTTGAAATTTTGTTGCTTTTTCTATGATCCAGTGGATGTTGGCAATTTGATCCTAAAAGATGATGCTATGAAAGTGCTGCACTCAATATTCCAGCAAATTTGGAAAACTCAGTTTTCATTCCAATCTCAAAGAAAGGTAATGATGGAGGGGGGCGCCTAAGATGGTGGAGGAATAGGACGGAGAGACCACTTTCTCCCGCACAAATTCATCAAAAGAACATTTTGCTTTTTCCCAAAGAGTCCAAAAGACTGTTCTATATACCTGTGTCTCCTTTGCTGTCTTGCGTATGGGGTCATTGTTACCATCTTTCTATATTCCATATATATGCATTAGCATGCTGTATTGGTGTTTTTCTTTCTGACTTACTTCACTCTGTATAATAGCTCCAGTTTCATCCACCTCATTAGAATGGATTCAAATGTATTCTTTTTAATGGCTAAGTAATATTCCATTGTGTATATGTACCACAGCTTTCTTATCCATTCATCTGCTGATGGACATCTTGCTTGCTTCCATGTCCTGGCTATTATAAACAGTGCTGCAACAAACATTGGGGTACATGTGTCTCTTCCAATTCTGGTGTCCTTGGTGTGTATGCCAGCAATGGGATTGCTGGGTCATATGGCAGTTCTATTTCCAGCTTTTTAAGGAATCTCCACATTGTTCTCCACAGTGGCTGTACTAGTTTGCATTCCAACCAACAGTGTAAGAGGGTTCCCTTTTCTCCACACCCTCTCCATGGAGAGGCTCTTAAACCATGCAAAGTGCCTCACACTTAATACATCCAAACCAAATTCTCGATTTCTGCTCACAAAAACATTTTTTGCTCTAGTTTTTCCCATTTTGATCTTGAGTACCACAGTCCAAATTATCCCCAAATTCCTCCCCCTCACTTAATTCATGCAAATAATTGGTAAGTCTCATCATTTCTACTTCAGTTCAGTTCAGTTGCTCAGTCATGTCCAACTCTTTGCAACTCCATGAATTGCAGTACGCCAGGCCTCTCTGTCCATCACCAACTCCCAGAGTTCACCCAAACTCACGTGCATTGAGTAGGTGATGCCATCCAGCCATCTCATCCTCTGTCGTCTCCTTCTCCTCCTGCTCCCAATCCCTCCCAGCATCAGAGTCTTTTCAATGAGTCAACTCTTCACATGAGGTGGCCAAAGTATTGGAGTTTCAGCTTTAGCATCATTCCTTCCAATGAATACCCAGGACTGATCTCTTTTAGGATGGACTGGTTGGATCTCCTTGCAGTCCAAGGGACTCTCAAGAGTCTTCTCCAACACCACAGTTCAAAAGCATCAATTCTTCAGCACTCAACTTTCTTCACATCCATACATGACCACTGGGAAAACCATAGCCTTGACTAGACGAACCTTTGTTGACAAAGTAATGCCTCTGCTTTTGAATATGCTATCTAGGTTGGTCATAACTTTCCTTCCAAGGAGTAAGTGTCTTTTAATTTCATGGCTGCAATCACCATCTGCAGTGATTTTGGAGGCCCCCCCAAATAAAGTCTGACACTGTTTCCACTGTTTCTCCATCTATTTCCCATGAAGTGATGGGACCAGATGCCATGATCTTAGTTTGCTACTTACAAAATATTAACATATTCCAAATTTATCTTTACTTTCCAGCTGTCACCATTCTTGTCCAAGAGGCATCCTGTCTTACCTAAACTCTGACAATGGCCTTATTGATAGCCTCTCTTCTTCTCTTGGCTCTATTTTATATTATATTTACTCAATAGATCAAATAAAAATTTGGGAGAAAAAACAACATGTTCCTCCTTTGCTTAAATCTTTTAATGACTTAGCAGTTCCTTTAAAATAACATAAAAAATTCTTTACCTATCATTCAAGTTCTAGGGTGATCAGTTGCACTTATCTCATCCTTGTCATCCCAATGCCTTTTCTTCTTGTTCATTTGGCCTGGCCTCCTTGGACATCTATCGAGCTTAAGTATGTCCAGTTTTCCTTAGCTCACTTTGGTTGAGATCATTTATAACCATATTTACTACTGCCTCATTATTCACTTTTTATTCTTTAATTCACTTATTCAACAAATGCTATGTTAGTTCCTACTGTGTGCCAGGAAGTTTTGTGACTGCTAGAGATAATAACAGTTAACAGAAAAAAAAAAAAATTGCTGGTTAGATCTTATATTGCACGTGTAGGCTTGTGAGGAAGAAAAAGTAAACATGTGTAGAGTGTGTCAGGTGTTGGTAAGTGCTATTGGAGAACACTAAACCTGGCTGAAAGAGTAGGAGGAGGTACCTATTTTATAGCATGGAATGTTTAAATTTCTCTAACAAGGTTATGTTTGAGGATTTACTCCAAGAAAACACCATAGTGATCTGTGAGACTATCTGGTAAAAGAGTGTCCAAACAAAGAGAACAGCAAATAGAAATGCTGTTAGGTCAGTGTGGTCTTGAGATGTTTGTGTAACAGAAGTGTGGCTAAAACAGGTTGAGAGAGTGAGTGAGTGATTATGAGTGACTGACTGAGAGAGACAATTGGCTGGAGATGTAAAGAGAGAGTGGAGAAGGCAATGGCACCCCACTCCAGTACTCTTGCCTGGAAATCCCATGGGCGGAGGAGCCTGGTAGGCTGCAGTCCATGGGGTCGCTAAGAGTCGAACACGACTGAGTGACTTCACTTTCACTTTTCACTTTCATGCATTGGAGAAGGAAATGGCAACCCACTCCAGCGTTCTTGCCTGGAGAATCCCAGGGACAGGGGAGCCTGGTAGGCTGTAGTCTATGGGGTTACACAGAGTTGGACACGATTGAAGTGACTTAGCAGCAACAGCAATAAAGAGAGAGGGAAATCTATGTGTATGAATTCAAACCAACAAATAAGGTAGGACTTTTTGAACTTTCACATATTTGTAGAATTGTTAGCAAAAGTATGGCATGATCTGATTATGTGTTAAGTCATCACTCTGAGTGCTTTGCAGAACATAGGGGCTGACTGAAATATTACTGCACCAGAGAGGAGGCTACAAAAATAATCCAGCATTGAGATGCTAGGAACCTGAGTCAGGTGGGCAGCAGTAGAAATAGTGAAATAGTTGGATTCTGAAAAGAGTTAGGAGCCAGTGTGTTAGTCATTCAGTCGTGTCCTACTCTTTGTGACCTCATGTGTGATAGGACACTAGACTCCTCCATCCATGGGTTCTCCAGGCAAGAATACAGGAGTGTTCTTGCCTTCTCCAGAACTGAGATCATTTTCTGACTGGTTGGATAATAGATATGAAAGTATTCAGGAAATCCCAGAGATTTTGTGCTAAGCTATGAAGGATGAGAAAAATGTGGGAGAAGAAAAATCAGTAGTATAGTGATATGGGATCAGGAATTTATTTTTCGACAGATTAGAAGGAAATGTTAATTAGAAATCAAGTAATGATTTGCATAAGCAATTTATTCTGATGCTGGAGTTAATAATAAGAGGCATCCTGACTGGAGATATAAATTGAAGGGTCATTATTTGTATACTGCTGCTGCTAAGTCGCTTCAGTTGTGTCCGACTCTGTGCGACCCCATAGATGGCAGCCCACCAGGCTCTCCCATCCCTGGGATTCTCCAGGCAAGAGCGCTGGAGTGGCTTGCCATTTCCTTCTCCAATGCATGAAAGTGAAAAGTGAAAGTGAAGTCACTCAGTCGTGTCAGACTCTTCACAACCCCATGGACTGCAGCCTACCAGGCTCCTCCATCCACGTGATTTTCCAGGCAAGAGTACTGGAGTGGAGTGCCATTGCCTTCTCCATATTTGTATAAAGATGATATTTAATGTTGTGAGATATATTAGACATTGAAAAAAATAAATTATTCTCAAAATGAGTTGAAAATTAAAGAGGCACCCTTTGTTCTGTGGATAAACAAAAAACAAGCAACACAACTAATACTGGTGAGTATTCTAACTTTTTTGGATATATTAATAGGACATTAATAATAATAATAAACTAATATTTTTTGATATGTAGGACACAAGTATAAATTATTAAAAAAGAAAAATGAGAAGAAATAGATGATTTGGGGAAGAATTGAAAAGCTGAAAGATATTTTTAGTTAATAGATTTGATACTGTGTTTCAATCTGTAAAACAAGAATAGAATGTTCTAAAAAAAAGGAGCTAGAGATGGTATATGAGCTGAAGTCTTGCTGAAGTGTGCAGTGAGATGAGTAAAAAAAATCACAGACACTGTGTTATTTTAGAAAACTGAGAGTAAAGGAATGATCTTAAAAGCTTGTGTAGATAAAGAAAAAACAGATGAAAACGAAACAGGAATTATTCTGGTACCAGGAAATGCTCAAAAATCTTAAAAAAAAATTATTTTATCCTAGAATTTTGTATCAGCAAAATTTTTACTTTTTGAATTCAAGAACTCAGAAAATAAACTTCTCCTTCACTTTTTATTAGAGTGTTACTTAAAGTTATAATCTGGTGGAAGGTAAATAGTGAAAAATGAGATTCCAAAGATTTGGTATTTTTCTTAAAATTCTCGAACAATTTAAGGAGGTGGTAAAGACAATTAATATATACACAAATAAAATGGCATTTGATAACCCTAGGAAAAAGTAGGATCACAAAAACATGTATATAAGAGAAAAATATAACCCAGTACAATGAACAAAACTTCTAGCACTAACCACTTTTTATTGATTTTCAGACTTAGAACAATGCAGAAGTGATTTAATTGAGAACAAACTGTAAATAGTATCAACTTGAGACAGATAAAAATAGAGGCTATCAAAATTAGAAGTTGAGAGGTAGGAAAGGATAAATTAAGGGTAGGGTTCAGTTCAGTTCAGTCACTCAGTCGTGTCTGACTCTTTGTGACCCCATGAATCACTGCATACCAGGCCACCCTGTCCATCACCAACTCTGAGTTCACTCAGATTCACGTCCATCGAGTCAGTGATGCCATCCAGCCATCTCATCCTCTGTCGTCCCCTTCTCCTCCTGTCCCCAATCCCTCCTACCATCGAAGTCTTTTCCAATGAGTCAAACATTTTAGGTTGACACCAAACATTATTCATTTATAGTCCCAAATCTCTTTAGTTTCTCTGTAAAAAGAAATTAGTGTTTAGTAGTAAATATTTCAAAATCTTATTTTATTTGGAAATGACCTAACTATTCAATAGACTTTCAACACTTAGCACAACCCTTAGAAATTTAAGTTATGGAGGGGGGCGCCTAAGATGGTGGAGGAATAGGATGGAGAGACCACTTTCTCCCGCACAAATTCATCAAAAGAACATCTCAACGCTGGGTAAATTCTACAGGGCAGCTTNAAAAAAAACTAAAAAATAAAAATTAAAAAAAAAATAAAAAGAATAAAAGGAAAAAATTAAAATAAAATAAATAAATAAATAAAGTTGAAAAAAAAAAGAAAGGCAATGATGATCAATAAATACTTCATAAACAGTAAGCGAACTTTATAATGAAAATCTCTGCGCTTTCCTGGTGGCTCAATGGTGTGGAATCTGCCTGCTTATGCAGCAGACACAGGTTCATCCCTTGATCTCGGAAGATCGCACTTGCCGTGGAGCAACAAAGCCCCCATGCCACAACTGCTGAGCCCACGTGCTGCGGCCACTGAAGCCTTCAAGCCCTAGAGCCTGTGCTCTGCAGCAGGAGGAGCCTGGGGGCCACAGCTAGAGAGCAGCCCCAACTCCAGTCTCCACAATTGGAGAAGCCAGTGCAGCAACAGAAAGCCAGCATAGCCAAAAGAAAATAATTTATTTATTTTTAAAAAAGAAAATCTTTGAAGCATAGGTAACTTTCAAAGATAGAACAAAAATGTGTAACACTAAGACCAAAAAAAAAAGTCTATTTAAAGAAAACTAGAGGAAATAATTTGTACCTGTGTAATAGTAAAAAAGGGCTTCCCAGGTGGTGCTAGTGATAAAGAAACCCCTGCCAATGCTGGAGACAGAGATGTGGGTTCAATCCCTGGCTCAGGAAGATCCCCTGGAAAAGGACATGGCAACCCACTCCAGTATTCTTGCCTGGAGAATCCCAGGGACAGAGGAGCTTGGCGGACTATAGTCCATTGGGTTGCAAAAAGTCGGACAGGACTGAAGTAACTTAGCAATATTAAGCAATTAGGGAATGCCTCTAAGACCTGGTAGTAACAGACAACAATTATTTGTGTAGTGACTTCATAAATTGACTCACTTGTCGAAAGCTATATTTTTTTATATTTTACACTTTAAGCCAATAATCAGATGACTAACATTTAAGACTTACTAAAAGACTTCTAAACAATAGAAGGTGTGAGACAGTCTACAATGATCAGAAGAACTAGGGCTTTGAAATCTGTAAAATTGGTCACATATCTGGTTCTGAATTTTGTATGACATTGGGCAAATTTCCTAAGCCATAATTTCTTCTTTAGTAAATGGGATTGGTTACGTCTTCATTTCATCTTGGACAATGTCAAAATTGTACGTGGAAACTGACGCACCAAATACATCATACAGCAATGGATCAGAAACAGAGAGTGCAGGCTGGGAGAGCTTAAAATAGATTTAGAAACCTCCTGCAAGGGCTCACCTGTACCAGAATCAGAATCTCTAGGAGGCAAGACTTTGTTACCGAAGTTCCTTGAGTTAATCCGATGCATATCCAGCAAACATTTGAGGACCACCGCCTGGGGGGAGGACAGTCATATGTATGCTAGAGTCTTCTCAACTACTTAAAGTGCTTTCCAGTTTTTATACGGCAGGGAGTTAATGGCGTGAATCTGAGCAAACTCTGGGAGATAGTGAAGGACAGGGAAGGCTGGCATGCTTAGTCATGGGGTCGCAAAGAGTAGGACACGACTGAGCAACAGGGAGTTATGCAGTCATTCATTTGCTTGTTGTGCTTCCCTGGTAGCTCCGCTGGTAAAGAAACCACATGCAACGCGGGAGACCTGGATTCGATCCCAGGGTTGGGAAGATCCCCTTTAGGAGGGCATGGCAACCCACTCCAGTGTTCTTGCCTGGAGAATCCCCATGGACAGAGGTGCCTGGCGGGCTACAGTCCATGGCATCACAAAGAGTTGGACTGAGTGATGAAGCACATTTGCTTATGAAACCACAGGGATTGTCAGACATCATGTCAGCTGCTGAGGGTAGAATAGGAAATGAGACCGGACATCCCTTGGTCATGGAGCAGCAGTTGTGTAAGAGGACTTGCTCAAACATTAACCTGAATAAATCTAAAATTACATCATGCTACATGTTAAGAAGTAGACACATGTCACTATGAAATAGTCATCTTGGTTGTACTGGCAGAGAAATTGGCAGAGAGGTCAACGGACACCTTAAAGCAGCCTCATCAACTGTGACCAGACACAGTCCCTGCTGGATTTACCTATGATGAGCATCCTACCCTCAGGGAAGCTTTTCTTATCGAACCCTGGCTTCCGCATGTGCAGACAACAGAGCAGCAAGTCCCCCAGAGATCCCATGCCATGAGCTGACCTTGAGCTGCTGAGATCTAGGAGTTCCAGGAAAGAAGCAGAGATCCCACGGTTGCCCCGAGACAGAGCTTCAAAGCTGTGTCGGGGCCGAGATGAGAGATAAACAGAGAGCGGCCAGCTGGACTCCCACAGAACAACCAGACGGTATTCTCAAACACCCTCACTTACTGCAGGGAGATGTGCCCTCCGTGAGAAATTTCAGTGGATAAAAATGTAAGGCTTACCATTGTACACATCCTTAGACTCAGAAATTCCTCTTCTAGGAACTAAATTTTCAAGCGTATGCTCAAAAAAAAAACCACTCTTTACTGAGTATTTTATTTTAAAAGTTTAAGAAATCAAAAAGTTAAATGTCTAATAGTGAGCTTTTAAATAAGTATGGTCTAGCCATAAACTGGAGAGTGTGCAGCCATTTAAAAGAAATCATTGGGTGTTTTGAGATATAACAAGTTCATGGCATGAGAATAAATGGAAAAAAGTATATTGTTTGGTGCAGACTTAGATCAACATAAGCACAACAATTCTGTGTGTGTCTCTTACAGATGTGTACAGGTAATACAAATAGACACAAGTAGTGAGCAACTCTGCATTTTTGTTTTATTTCATCCTCTCTTCCCCTCCTCCCCTGTGAACATGCATCTATCAGTTCAGTTCAGTCGCTCAGTCGTGTCCAACTCTTTGCAACCCCATGAATTGCAGCACGCCAGGCCTCCCTGTCCATCACCAACTCCCGGAGTTCACTCAGACTCACGTCCATTGAATCAGTGATGCCATCCAGCCATCTCATCCTCTGTCATCCCCTTCTCCTCCTGCCCCCAATCCCTCCCAGCATCAGAGTCTTCAATGAGTCAACTCTTCTCATGAGGTGGCCAAAGTATTGCAGTTTCAGCTTTAGCATCAGTCCTTCCAAAGAAACTCAGGACTGATCTCCTTTAGAATGGACTGGTTGGATCTCCTTGCAGTCCAAGGGACTCTTAAGAGTCTTCTCCAACACCCCAGTTCAAAAGCATCAATTCTTCGGTGCTCAGCCTTCTTCACAGTCCAACTCTCTCATCCATACATGACCCCTGGAAAAACATAGCCTTGATGAAGAAGGGGAAAAAACCAGGCATTTGTAAACAGAACAAAGTTTCTTCTGAAACTTTGTATGAACCATGTATCTTCTGGCTGACCCAAAGTCTCAGAGACCAAGACCAACACAGCAAGAAGCTTCTCAAAGAACAGTGGCATCAATGAAACACCGCCTTTGTGCAAAGTCGCTTCAGTGGTGTCTGACTCTTTGCAACTCTATGGACTGTAGCCCACCAGGCTCCCCTGTCCATGGACTTCTCCAGGCAAGAATACTGGAGTGGGTTGCCATTTCCTCCTCCAGGGGATCTTCTGGACCCAGGAATGGAACCAGCATTTCTTAGGCCTCCTGCCTTGACAAGCAGGCTTCTTATCACTAGCACCATCTGGGAAGCCCAGCAGTGAAATTAACCAGGAGTAATTTTCACTTGTGAGAAAAGAGTAAGAATGCAGAGTAACAAGTTGTCTTTGAAAAAAGAAGGCATTTCTTTCAGAAACCCAGGAGCAAAACACATATATTACAGCTGCCACACTCATAGATCACAGGCCATTTTAAACTGCTGAAAAATCTTAGTGTTGGCACAAAGTGGTCATAATAATATGGACATATTTGTTAGGGTAGAATAAATCTGATCCTTAAACGACGCCTGGACTTTCGCCGGGATTTCTTTAAAGACTTCTCTCTCTCCATCTTTTCATTTGAAGTAGCTCACTGCTGTCCTGCATACCCTCTTAATTGGGAGAGTTGGATTGTGAAGCTATACTGCATTCTCTCATATGAAGCCAATATGGGATATCATGACATCACAAAACACAACTTAAGGTCCCAGATTCATAAAGGAACTCCCTCTGGAAGCCCTCAGGTGGTACAGGTTGACAACGCAGTGTCTGCCCTTGCGGTCCCCTAATGGAGTGACGTAGTACAGTTCACGTCGCGTCTCTGAGCCCCCCGGATGCGGAGGGGAGACATGCAGCCTGCCCTTCCAGCTGGCGGCCATCTGCCTAAGTGACAAGTGCCAGATGGGGAGAAGAGAATGAAATGGGGATCAAACATTAAGTAAAAGAAGATTTCTTGGAAAGCAGCCTTGACATCGATGATTCGTATGACATTCTAATGTCTTGGAAGTTTCCATCTGAAATATTTGTGTAGGAATAAAAAAGCAGACAGATACATTCCTGGATGAGGATGTCTGGCTGTGCGAGACATGAAATGCTGTGTGCTTCCTGCAGAGAACACGCTGAACTGATTTATCATTACTCATTGCATTCAAACTTCCAACTCAGATCAAAGATTCAATAGTTGTCTGTTTTGTTTTTAATCCCCCTCCCCACCACCCACAGGAGAGGGAGCACGTTGACTGTCCCCTAATCTCATTCCCAGTTACTGTTTGTGGCTGAATTCCCCAAAGCTGGTCTCAAATGAACCTTTCACCTGTGGATCGTCTAACACTGAGGATGAGGGATGAGCCAAGGAAAGGATGAAAAATGATGAGAGCAGGGAGAGTTTGGGAGATCTCCCGTCTTCCTCTCAATTTCATCAGAAACCTAAAACTGCTCACATGGTAAAGAGATAAATTCTTTTAAAACTGAAGGGAGCTGCCTCACCTCTGTCACCAGTTTTCAAGCCATGCAGGTCATGGAAGGGACCAGAGTAAATTAAAAAAAAAGCCTCTTTGCTACCTTTTGCTTTCTCATTTGGAATTATAAGAAGAAAAAAAAAAACAGTTTTTACTCTAGATCATCACACTTTTCTTTTTGATGTTAGATTTTGACGTTTAGGACAAAGTTGTAAACGCAAATAGCATTTAACTAAAAAGAATTGAAATAATGGACTTCCTTGGTGGCTCAGCAGTTAAGAATCCGCCTGGCAATGCAGGACATGCAAGTTTGTCCCTGGATCGGGAAGATCCCCTGGAGAAGGAGATGGACTGAAACCCATTCAGTATTCCTGCCTGGGAAATCCCATGGACAGAGAAGCCTGGTGGGCTACAGTCCATGGGGTCACAAAGAGCTGGACACAACATAGTAGCTAAACAGCATCAACAACAACAGTTGAAATCATAGTGGAGACCATGCTCACAATTTCTAAGAAAAATAGTAAATAATAGGAAAAAAAAAAAGTCGAGGAGGCAAGCATTGAAGTTTTCTGTTAGAGAAATCTAAATTTTGGATAAAAATATAAAACGTCATTTTTTTTTTATTACCATCCATCTTCTTAAGCAAACCCAGATCAAACATGTTACATGAACATGGACTTGAAAGTGGAGTTAAAAACAGAAGTCAGAGCTAAAGAAACTAATTGACAACTGTGGATGGTCTTTGATTATCTTTGTCTTTGTCAAAGACTGTCAGAGTCTTCTTTGATTATCAGAAAGCAAGCAAGGGAGCTGCTTCTTGCCAGACCCTAGCAAATGCATTTCCGCCTTGAAAGGTTATCCCTGGGACAAGTGCTTCAGGAGCTTTTTGCTCTTCAGCAATTGTCTCTACTGTGATGTCCGCTGATACAGTGGTTTGCAAACATGGTTTTCGTTTACTCCCCTTTGAGTCCATTACTCCCATTTGGGTCTATCCAAACACATGCTTTATCTAAGCCGGCACTGCAGAGGTGCAAATCCCTAATGAAAACTGACACTTCCAAATCCTCCGATTTGACTTTTGACAGTCCTCCAACACTTTTCTGAAGTGTTTGATTTGGTTCCAACATAATTGCTAAAAGAAGCTGTAAGATATTTTCATATATTTCCATTTTTATAATTTATGCCTGTGGCTCACTTTTCATTTGTTTTATAGCTTCTTGTCTTTCTAGTGTTTTTATGGTGGAAGTGCACATGAGCCCCAAATTGATATAATGCAATCCATTTTTATGAAGGTTTTTTTCAAGGGGCTACATCCAAACATTAGCATTCATCTAATTTTAAATTCCACCATAAAAAAAAAAGAAGTTCAGTTTTGACTCAGTATTCAATTGTCAGATTTACTTTTAAGAAAATAATGGATATCAGAATGACCTAGAAATCTCTTATAGTTCCTACCGAAACATAGTTATCCATTGTTTATCACATGAAATATACTGGATTGAAAGTATATATAGACATCTATGTATCATTGCAAAGTTAATAAATAAGAACAAAAAAATAGGCAAGAGTAATTTTATAGATGGCCAGCTTGTCTGATGTACATCAATTTGAGTGGACAGAGGTCAGACAGCATTGTCTATTAAAAAGCCCTTCTCTGCAACCATGGACACAGACAAATTCTTTGTGTTCTACAGCAAGAAGATGAAATGATGACATCATCCCCATGTAGCTTTCCTTTTTTCATGGGGGTACAGTGATTTTATAATGCTGTGTTAGTTTCTGCTGTACAACAAAGCAAAGAGATGGTTAGATAGCATCACCGGCTCAGTGGACATGAGTTTGAGCAAACTCCAGGAGAGAGTGAAGGGCAGGGAGGCCTGGTGTGCTGCCGTCCATGGCATCACAGAATCAGATACAACTTAGCAACTGAACAGCAACATACATATATACCCCCATCCCACCCTTCTAGGTCATCACAGCTGAGCTCCCTGTGCTACAGCAGGTTCCCTCCAGCCAGCTGGTTCACACGTGGTGGTGTATGTATATATATGTCAGTCCCAATCCCCCAATCCATTCTATCTCCTCCTCCCCACCCCTTGTCTACATGTCCATTCTCTACCCTATGTCTCTGAAAGCCCTGAAAACAGGTTCATCTGTACCATTTTCTATATTCCACATATATATGTTAATATATGAGATTTGTTTTTGTCTTGCTGACTTACTGAGATGGATAAATTTAAAAACCCACAACAGATCTGACAGTTTCCAAGACCTCAAAACAACACACTTCCAAGGGGGTTAACCAAAAAGCATTGAAAGTTGATGCACCTGTCTTTCTTTGCTTAATATACTCTTGGCCTCTTATCTTTCCTTCCTACCTTTGGAGGAGGGAGACCTTTTCACACACACACACACACACACACACACACACACACACGGGATTCACATGGAAAATACACTTTTGGGTGCATTTGCTTGAGTTCCACTTTGACTTTGCAGACACTGTAGACTTGCACGGACTCTGAGCGTCAACATCGGCAGGCTTTACTTCACTTTGAATCACCTGGGTGACTGTTGCTTGGCCAGTTTCTTTACGGCATGTCACATTTTCCCAAGTGCTGTGCTTTAGAGAAATATTTCCTATTTTGTAGCCAGAAAATTCTGTCAGAAATATTGTCAAGTTTCTGGTGGATCTTTGGATGCTGAGACTAGCTTTTATTTCATACAGTAGCTGCTACAGATTCCTGACGCATGGAGACAATACAGTGCTTTCAGTCTTTGGACTAGTTCTTCCAGGTTTTGCAAAGATAGCTATGGTTTCAAAGCTGCCCCCATTTCTGAATTCCTTCCACAGTGCTCAGAAACACAGTCTTGGGTTTCAGAAAACCCCAAGCATTCACAATTTATGATTTAGAGTCTTTATTCTGCCACTTTTTTACCTAGATGATTTGAATCAAGATATCACACTTTTCCAGTCTCAGTTTCCTTACCTGAGAAACAGTGATTCCGTGAGATAATTCATGTGAAGTGCCTAGAACAAAGTCTGGCTCATTAAATCCTCCTTAATAATAATATTAATAACCACCCAATCATAAACCCTATCATCAAGGTCTCTCCAGCAGCTTATATGAATGTCTTATAAAGTATGATTAGTATTCAGGGAGGGCAAAGATAGAAGTCGCTGTCTGGTTAGCTTCCCTCCTACACATCTATAGAATAATCTGGGAGCGAAGCTGACGGTGATAATATCAAACAATTAACCATGGCAGGTGCAACATAAAGGTACTTTTAAGATACGGCAATAAACTAAGAATCTTCTCATCCTCTGTAAAAACACTATGCAGTTCCAGTGGTGCCCAATTAAATTTCATCACCAAATAACATATGTAAAACAGGAGAGCTGGTTAATTGATCAATGTTGGTCAATACTCAGGCAATGCTCCCTACCATCATTAACTCTTGGCACAGTCAAATTTGCAATGAAACCACCCTTCTAAACGTCTCAAATTCCCACCCCACCCTCACGGTAGTACAGAAAGCCTTTCAGCGTCAATCATGGCAAGCTTCCAGCTTCTTTTTCTTATATTCTTTCTCCCAACTGTTATCACACTTGAGATGCCATTATAGAGAACCAGTTCCATTTAAAGAGTTTGTATTTAATTATGTAAAAGGTCAGGTACAAGCTACTGGAGGAAGTACAGAAGCAAAGCACCTCAATTTAAATGCGGGTTATGCAAAAATAATAATATACAGGAACCCACATACCAAACTGTCGATAAAATAGAGATAAACACGTAATGCTTAAAACTATAGCAAAAAAATATGAGCACAATTAAGATTGACAAATAACCCAGAAAGACTAGATACAATATTCTTTCTGTGGCTCGATATACAAAGAGCTCGCTGTTGTTGGCTAGTCGTTCAGTCGTGTCCAACTCTTCTGAAACCCCAAAGACTTCGGCCCACCAGGCTCCTCTGTCCATGGGATCTCCCAGGCAAGAATACTGGAGTGGGTTGCCATTTCCATTACAGGAAATCTTCCAGAGGGAACAAGCCTGTGTCTCCTGCTTTGCAGGTGGGCTCTTTACCACTGAGCCAATTGGGAAGTCCCAAAGAGCTCATATAAAAAGAAAAAATAGTAAAAAAAAAAAAAAATCCATAGGAAAGAAAGGATCAGAAAACAAAAATTTTTTAAAAGCTATTATTCTGTTAGACAATGAGAAACTCAAAAGCCAATAAGTAGATCAAAAGTAGGTTTTAAAAAATCCCGATATTAAGTAAAAATAATAAAAGTGTTTATCTAACAGATACAATGTAATTAAAAGTATTGACTAGTATTACTAAGAATGCAAGGAAAAAGACCTACATAAATTGCATGACCTTTTGAACAATCAGTGGCAACTACTCCAGCAATCTTGCCTGGAAAATCCCATGGACAGAGGAGCCTGGGAGGCTGCAGTCCATGGGGTCGCTAAGAGTCAGACACGATTGAGTGACCTCACTTTCACTTTTCACTTTCATGCACTGGAGAAGGAAATGGCAACCCACTCCAGTGTTCTTGCCTTGAGAATCCCAGGGACGGGGGAGCCTGGTGGGCTGCCGTCTATGGGGTCACACACAGTCGGACATGACTGAAGTGACTTAGCAGCAGCAGCATTTAAACAAATTTTTAATCATACAAACTTATAAATTAGAAAGTTTCTTAACATGTACAAGGATGTTCAGGATGTTAATTATAATCCTAAAAAACTTAAGGCAATATTAAGTCCATAATTAAGCAACTTGTTTAAAAAAGTGCAGCCATGAACACTGGTCATGTAAAATATATTTATTATAAATATAAAATAATTTAAACTGTCATTGTTAATAGAAAATGAAATTACAAGATCAGGACTTATATATGGTTAAACAAATACTTATAATAATGAACGCCAAAGATGTGATTATTTTAGGATCAGGAAATTTGGAATAATATTTTAAAAATAATGTTTTATGTTCCTTACATTTTACTATGAATGTGTGCTATTTTAAGATGAACAAAGCTAAAGCTAGTTTTATTTTGAAACAAAGTTGTACTTCTTTTGTGGGAACTGTTGTAACTCCAAAAGTTTGAGTTACTTGCAGCTAGAATTTTCAAAGGAAAAAAATTGCCCCTGGCTTAGATTTTTGCAATATGGACTTCTCCTGGATTGCAGTTTGAGTTTGGCAAATTTGAGTTTAAGGATCCTGAAGAAATGTGAAAGGTGAAGAAAAGGTGGCTCAGAGTGAGACCAGCGCTGGGTCAGGGTGGAATAGCAAAAATGGGGGTGGGGGAGGTGTGGTCCTCAAGGGCAGGTTCATCCCATAACCAGGGCCCGTCCCCTTGCGGGGGAACCCACTGGACAAGCGGGAAGCCCAGAAGAAAAGCAAGGGGAGAAAGCCAAAACGAACAAACTCTACGCTCGAGACTCTGTTCATCTCCGTTCAGAATCACGTTTTGGGCCCTGGTGACATCTCCGCTTAGGCACCGACGGCGCCGTCTGCACCCACAGCCGCCCGTGCGCATCTTCCACGCTCCAGGGAACCGCGTTAACTGACCGCGCACAGAGCCCGACCTCACGCCCTTCCGCTTCTCCTCAGCCCGCAGCCTAACACACGGCCCTGTTCACTCCAGAGGAAGAAGACGGCCCAGGTCTGTCCGTCTCCTTCCATCCCTGCTCTTTTCCCACTTTTCCTGCAGCGACAATGACCCGGCCGTTCTCCGTGGTGACGCAGCGGCCGCCAGCCTGACTCCGCCTTCATGACGACGCGTAGTCAGGGCGTGGCTACGACTTTCACGCCGTGAAAGCAGAGTGTGACTGTGCCTTCTCACACCACCCCACCAACAAGCGTGGCTCTCATAGGCAGAGGCTCATCTGCGATCGTCAGGCAGGGGTCACTGGGAGCTAGGGAAACACGGCAAGAGGGAATCCTTTTCTGTCCCAGTCAAGTTCAAAGTCACAGGTGCCACGTGCTACTTTGCAGCTGCTCTGTTTTCCAGGTCAAGTAACTCTAAGCGGTGGTCGGCCAGGCACTGTTGTTGACGTAGCTATGGCGATTTTTTAATATTCTTTTCTAGATTTGATTTTTTTCTCCTATTTATTATTTTACAATACTACAGAATTGGTAGGTGCAGCTTCAACCTTATTGCATGAAAAGAATTCCTATGTCCTAAACATGTATGTACACAACTTATTCTTGTAAAAAATCAACAAAATGTATTTCTGGATCCTGCCATACATCATTTATAATTTAGCTCAAATTGTCCTAAGATCAGAATGGCATGCAGATAAGGAAATTACCCAACTCACAATTAAAGGTACCTGTTTACTTGTTTTGCTTTTCAACAGTTAAAACCAATCTCTCATTTCATATTCACTTTGGAAGGGCAGAGAAAGGAAAGGTGAGAGGATTTTTTTTTATTAATTTTTTCTTTTTGAAGATTATATTGTATTTACATCTCTATTTCCTTTTTTTAATATTTATTTTTTTATTTCGCTGGATTGGATCTTAGTTGTGGCACGTGGGCTTGGTTGCCCTGCTGCTTGGGGGATATTTCCCAACCAAGTATCAAACCTGTGTCCCCTGCACTGGGAGATAGATTCTTAACCATTACACTGCTGGGTAACTTCTAAGAGAAATATTTATTGCATATCTTTAGTGGATGAGTATCTATGCTTGGACATCATATGCACATTCTTCAAGTATTTCAATATTATGGAAAAATAAAAATTCTTATTCATATCCTAAAGATAGTGAAACTCAGGCTCAAAGAGGATAACAGTGTTTTAAAAAAAAAGTCCACCCAGTAGGTAGAACACCCATGCACCCTCTTGAAATGTGCCATCCAATAGCAGCAACACACAGAGGTCCATGGCCTTGGGCTTTTTCTCACAAGAAACATAGATTCACCATCTTTCTCTACTTTTTGCACCCTCCTGAATTAAAATTACAGAGTGCATTCACATTTTAAAGTCCTACAGCTTTTTAATGCTCTAATGATAAATCAGCACAATTTCTTTTCGAGAGAAAGAAAATCTGCATCCTATAGCCCAGAAGAGTCTGTTCCAGACAAGGCAATGGATGGTCTGACAGTTTCACTGGAGGTTAGAAGGGACAGCTGTGTTCCACGTAAATTTGCTGACCTTTCTGAACCTTCCATCAACAAGATTTTCTCATCCTCCCATTATTGCTGTCTGACAATTAATCAACAGCTGTTGAAACATTATAAGCATGCTTGTAATTTGGGGTAAAATTAATGATTGTCTATCTATTAAAATGCTGAGGGAGGCTGTGTTTTCTAGCCCCAGTGTGAACTTGCTGATTTATTCTCCAAATCAATTACCCTTCTGAACTCCCCTGCCTCCTGCCTGTTGGCTCAGAACATCACAGAGCCCACAGTTCCCTGAAGAAAGCCTGTGACAGACACAGACTGGGTGTGCTTGCCTGTCACGTGCTTCTGTAGATCACAGAGACCTGTTAGCGGAGCAAAGAAAAGCACACTTGGAAGAAGTAGCGCTCCTGGTTGTCCTGCATCCTAGCTATCCGGGAGTAAATCTTTAGAAGTAATGGTCATATCAAAACACCGTCTCATGAAAACTATAAAATCACGGACTTGAACAGTAAAGAGTAAGTACTGTGTATTATATGAAAACAAAACAAAGCTGATGAGAGCACCTTGCATGGGTTTGGTCTTCCCTGGCTTGTATCTGCAAAGTGTTTCATGCTTTACTTCATCTCTGGACCTCTTGTGGAGAAGGAAATGACAACCCACTCCAGTATTCTTGCCTGGAGATTCCCACAGACAGAGGAGCCTGGCGGGTTACAGTCCATGGGGTCTGAAAGAGTCAGACATGACTGAAGCAACATACGCATTGACCTAGGACATGAGCACTTCCAAATATCCAGCAGAGACTTGATTCCAGGGAAGTGGAGTTCTCACCAGTGGCGGAGGTCTAAGTCCAGGAGCAGTGGACTAAGTCCAGGGGCAGTGGACTAAGTCCAGTGGTGGTGGACTAAGTCCAGGAGCAGTGGACTAAGTCCAGGGGCAGTGGACTAAGTCCAGGAGTTGTGGACTAAGTCCAGGGGCGGTGGACTAAGTCCAGTGGTGGTGGACTAAGTTCAATCAGGTCAAACTTTGGGATCCTGCTTTGCTCTGCAACACTTTTGACCCAATTTAATTTATCCACTGGTTTGGGAAGAGAAACTCTTACCCTCTGTGCCTTCAGGCTCATTTTAGGAAGTATCCTGCACTCTTTCAGACAATTGCTAGTGTTGCTTTGTACCTTTTCACAGGCATGCCAAGTCATAGTCATCAAGGAATAACATGAGTCCTTAAACTTAAACTTGGAAAACCAGGCTTGGGGCAGAGAAACAGGTATGAATCACCTCTGTCTGTACTGCTTTCCACACACTATTTCACTATATTGCTTTTCATTTGCTACACGGACCATATTTATTTATTTTTCTCTTAATACACATTTTAGAAAATTGGAATATAATGGCTTTGCCATGTTGCGTGAGTCTCTGCTGTACAATGAAGTGAACCCGCTGTATGTATACATATATCCCCTCCCTCCGGGGTCTCCCTCCCCTCTAGGGCATCACGGAGCACCGAGCTGAGCTCCCTGTGCTATGCAGTAGGTTCCTACTAGCTGCCTAGTTCATGGGGCTTCCCTGATGTCTCAGCTGGTAAAGAATCCACCTGCAATGCAGGAGCCCTCGGCTCAGGATATGTTTTGTGCACGTGTGTGTGCTGCCACTTCAGTCGTGTCTGCCTCCGAGGGGCCCCGTGGACTGTGGCCCAGGCTCCTCTGTCCCTGCTCCCGCCCCCAACACCCCGGCGCTTTACCCTTGGCAGTGTATGTACGTCACTGCTGCCTTGCCAGGCATCCCACTCGCTCCTCCCCCACCTCCGTGCCCACATGGCCATTTTCTACATCTGTGTCTCTATTCTTGCCTTGGAAATAGGTTCATTTGCACCATTTTTCTAGGATACTAAATTAATGCATAAATATCTCTTGCATTCCTATACACTAACAATGAGAAAGCAGAAAGAAAAATTAAGGAAACAGTCTCATTTACCATCACAGCAAAATGAATAAAATACCCAGGAATAAACCTAGCTGCGGAGGCAAAAGACCAGCACTGCGATTGTTGTTGCTGAGTCGCTCGGTCGTGTCCGACTCTTTGCGACCCCGTGGACTGCAGCCCACCATGCTCCTCTCTCCTTGGGATTCTCCAGCAAGAATCCTGGAGTGGGTGGCCATTTCTTCTGCCAGGGGATCTTCCTGACCCAGGGATCAAACTCGCACCTCCTGTGTCTCCTGCGCTGGCAGGCATGTTCTTTACCACTGAGCCACCAGGGAAGCACCACCTGGTATTCAATCAAGTAACAGCAAGTAATCAGTTGTCATATTTCCAGCCAAATAGCTTGTGCGTATGCAGACTTCAAATCACTTACCCACATAATTAGCCACAAGGCAACTCTCAAGAAACTACTACAGTTCAGACAACATCAGTTCTGCTGACCATCTAAGCTGATAAGGCCATTTTACCTGTTTGTATTTTGCATATAAGAAGGAAAAAGATATTTTAAAAAATACCAGCATCAGAATTTGCTTGCAAAAATAGAAGCAGCCTTTGCTATGAGGATATGAAACACATAATTCAGAGTGAATAAAGATTTTAATTATATAATGTGCTATAGATTTCCATTCTATGCTATCTATATGAAATGCTCAGGTTCTCAATTCGAGTGGTCTTGCTCTGCTTTTCTTCAAAACACAGTAACAGGAACTTTCATAGTGATCCAGCGGTTAAAACTTTGCCCTCCGATGCAGGGGGTGTGGGTTCAATCCCTAGTCCGGGAGCTAACATCTCATGTGCCTTGTGGCCGAAAAATCAAAACATGAAACAGAACCAGAGTCGTAACAAATACAATAAAGACTTTAAAATGGTCCACATCAAATAAAAACTTCAAAAAGTTTGTAACAAATACCATAAAGACTTTAAAATGGTCCACATAAAATAAAAACTTCAAAAAGTACAGTAACAAAATATTTCTCTCTTCCACAAGAAAGTAATATTTTTTCTAAAACTACATCTAATATATTAGTAATAATGGCATGCCACTTTAAACAAATTACAAACTAATGTTGGTGTTCTTACCAATGGTACACCAAACAATAACTCCCTGCAGACCAATTTGCATACAAAATGTAACATTTACAGCCAAGTTGCAATTAGCACTTTATTATGGAACCCTCTGATTGTAATATACTGCAAACGACTTATACTTGCTACAAGGATTTTCATTTATTAAAAATTACACTCTTAGATTTGCCTTTACAACAAACCAACCTGCATTCAATTACTAACCAACTCAAAGAGCAAGAGTCATTGTTTATACTTAAGGAGTGGGAAAATATAGGGCATCACCCCCTCCTTCATATGACCGTGGAAAGCAAACAAGATGGATATGGCTGAGCAACTTTGTATTTAAATTGCAATTATGTGATACCACAGTCATGCACAAACCCCAGTATAAATAAAATCCCATACCAAAATAGCAAGCATAGAGAAATAAATTTGACTCGCCACAATCAAAAAAGCACAGGTCAAGAATATCATTTGCCTTTCAAGGTATGTGCCTGTGTGTGCTCAGTCATGTCAAACTCTTTGCACCCCTTTGGACTGTAGCCCGCCAGGCTCCTCTGTCCATGGGATTTCCCAGGCAAGAGTGCTGGAGTGGGTTGCCATGTCCTCCTCCAAGGGATCTTCTCAATCCAGGGATTGAACCCAAGTCCCCCGCGTCTCCTGCACTGCAGGCGGATTCTGTACCGGTGAGCCACTGGGGAAGCCCATTCAAAGTATGCTGCTGCTGCTAAGTCACTTCAGGCGTGTCCGACTCTGTGCGACCCCATAGATGGCAGCCCACCAGGCTCCCCCGTCCCTGGGATTCTCCAGGCAAAAAAACTGGAGTGAGTTGCCATTTCCTTCTCCAATGCAGGAAAGTGAAAAATGAAAGTCGCTCAGCAACCCCATGGACTGCAGCCCACCAGGCTCCTCTGTCCATGGGATTTTCCAGGCAAGAGTACTGGAGTGGGGTGCCATTGCCCTCTCCACAATTCAAAGTATGGTGATGGTGATGGTGAAAGTCGCTCAGTCATGTCCGACTCTTTGCCACCCCGTGGACTGTAACCTACTAGGCTTCTCCGTCCATGGGATTCTCCAGGCAAGAATACTGAAGTGGATTGCCATTTCCTTCTCCAGAGGATCTTCCCAACCCAGGGATCGAACCCAGGTCTCCCGCATTGGAGGCAGACGCTTTAACCTCTGAGCCACCAATTCAAAGTATAGGCTTTACTAATTATTAATTTTGGATATGTTGAATTTCCTCCAAAGCATTTACAAAACTAGACTGTAAATAGCGTCACCGTATTGATGAATTTATTCGTAGAGCAGGAAGAGGGATGCAGACGTAGAGGACGGGCCTGTGGACCCAGCCGGAGCAGGGGAGAGGGGGACACACCGCAGTAGCGCTGACATGCAAACGCCACCATGGGTGAAACAGACGCCAGTGGGAGGCTGCTGCTGAGCACGGAGAGCTCAGCTCAGGCTCGGTGATGGCCTAGAGGGCTGGGAGCGAGGTGCAAGAGGGAGTGGTACACGTGTACTTAGGGCTGATTCATGCTGTTACACAGCAGAAACCCACGCAAAAGTGTAAAGCGATTACACTCCAATGAAAAATTAAAAAAAAAAAAATGTCACCGGTATTTTCACATACTTCACTACTTAAAGACTAAAGTCAGAGTGTCTGATTTTTCTCACTATTCTCCCAAGATTCACTTTTTTCAGGTATTCTCCATTTTAAGCGGTGGAAGATCAGATCTTAATTTTTCATTCAGAACTCAATTCTTCATTATGAACTTCAATTCAGAACTCACAAATCTTTATTCTGTTTTTTTTTTTTAAAAAAAACTAGATTTCTCAAATGTTCTAATTTGCTTCTTATGAAAGAGAGCTTGTGAGTTTTATAAGCACTCATTTGTTGCCTAAAATGGCAATTATACCCTTCCAATTAACTTTAGGTTAATTATTTTTTATGCTTCACCTCCATATAAAAAAATAAACTGAAGTGGAACCGTTTACATTTATGGTTTGGTTTATATAATAAAGTGACAGAGCAGTTTGATTTATTAAGATATTCCAAACACCGAGAAAAGCCACAGAGATGGTTGCATAAACTGATGTACACATCCATCTCATGTGCGTGCACACGTACACACACACGCTCACACATTTCATTTGAATGAATCTCAGAGACGACATCGCACGTGCAAACCAAAATTCCGGTCAACAATGATCTCAGAGTCTTTAAGCATCTATTAAACAATCAATGTTCCATTCTTCTTTCTCCTTGTTGCAGTTTGCCTTTTTATGCAGGAAAGAATGATACAGTCCCCCAATCTTTCTTATTCTTCCCCAGCATAATTTTCCCCCCACTTCAAATATTATCAGTCAAAATACGTGAGTAAGCGGTGGCGGATGAGAGATACCTGCAATGGCAAATTCTATAAAAGCTGGAGTCAGATTCTGTTCTGAGAGAACCACTAAGATTTATAGCTGCCATCAGCCCAAGAAATAGAGCCTGCACAAGAGCAAAAACGCTCCCCAGCCGTGGTTTTACAGTGACCATACCACTGCAAACAGGAGTGATGGCTTCCCGTGAGGAACGGTCAACACTGACTTTAAAGTATGTTTTCTGCTTTCTTGTGGATTTGGATCATGACCTTAGGCAAGCCATCGAACTGCTTTGTGACTCAACTTCTCAGATGCTCAATTGGCAGAAATCCCATCTGACATCTTCCTAACAGCCGCGCAATGAATATTACAGAGATAATGTGAGTAAAGACATGCTGGATTCCAGAGTCAAGAGAATGACGTTTCTACCCCGTGTTAGCACACACTTACTAGGATGAAATGGACAGATGCCAGCTTCTCTATCAAGACTTGGGAAATGAGGCACATTCAACTTCCCAAGCGAAAAGAAGCCTTGTTTGGTTTTTGGTTTGTTTTTTTTTTTTTTTTTTTATTAATCTAAGGTCTGTGGTACAGCATTTACATTTAAGAAGGTAGTCCCTTACTGTTCAAAGTCATATTAATCTAACAGTCTCAAAGTGAGGCGCTCAGTCCTGTCCGACTCTTTGCAAGGTCATGGACTGTAGCGCACCAGGCTTCTCTGTCCATGGGATTTCCCAGGCAAGAATACTGGAGTGAGTTGCCACTTCCTTCTCCAGGGGATCTTCCCAACCCAGAAATAGAACCTGAGTCTCCTGCATTGGCAGGCAGGTAGATTCTTTATCACTAGCTCCACCTGGGAAGTCCCATTTAGTCCCAAGAGAGGTCAATTCTATATGAATAAAATACTGTGAAAATTGTCACTTAAAAAGTTTTTCTGATGGAACACTCATAATGTAAGAAATTCATAATGTAAGAATTTCTCAAAATGTAAGAAATTCAAGATTCACTACAGCAGAGTAGAATGAGAAAAATGTGTGAGCACTCAGCTCATCATACATGGTTATTGGTATCCAGCTGAAAAATTGGTGGCCAAGTCATCTCGGAATTCTCCCAAGGGCTTTCTGATTTCCTGGAGCACTTAACAGGATACTGCCTTCACCCAAATTATGCCTTCTTCTATAGAAAAGTACAGAGAATCTTTGTACAAGACTAAAGATTCTCAGTTGACTTTGTCACTGGTAGTCATCAAAAATAGTTATGGGTTGATTAAACTGAACAGCAAGTTCAGTTCAGTTGTTCAGTTGTGTCTGACTCTTTGCAACCCCATGGACTGTAGCCTGCCAGGCTCCTCCATCCATGGGATTTTCTAGGCAAAAATACTGGAGTGGGTTGCCATTTCCTTCTCCAGGGGATCTTCCCTATCCAGGGATCGAACCCAAGTCTCCCTTGTTACAGGCAGACGCTTTACCATCTGAGTCACAGCAAACGAAACCATAAGTAAAACAAAAATAACCTATGGCTGGGAGAAAATATTTGCAAACAATGCAGCTGACAAGAGCTTAACTTCCAAAATACACAAAGAGCTCATACAATTTAATCTCAAGAAAGCAAACAACCCAATCAAAAGATGGGCAGAAGACCTAGATAGACCTTTCCTCAAAGAAGACACACAGAGGGCCAAACAGGCACACGGAAAGACGCTCCATATTACTAATTACTGGAAACTGCTGCAAAGTCACTTCAGTCGTGTCCAGCTCTGTGTGGGTCCACATTCTCTTTCTGCTTTTACACATTTTCCAAATTTTCAGGAGTGCACATATTAGATTTACAATGTTTAAAATAAACCTTATCTTTAAAAAGGTGAATACTTGTTTGCATAAGCTGGGATTCTCATTCCAAACCACGTTAATATCATTTTGCTTCATTTTAGCAAAAATACAGCTAAAGAAAAAATATGTGCATATATATATATATATATATTTCTATTAAGAAACAGAGTTTATTCAGTAAAGTAAACTCAGGAGACGTTTGATTTACAATAAGAATTAAATTATAATTTCATTGCACATACTGACAATTTAAGAAAGAAAATGGTTAAGGGCAAATATAAAATGTCATAAATGCAAACTTCTCACAAATAGGAATGTCTTCATCAGGAATGAGAGAAAGCACAGAGCCCCTGAAAGCTCGCAAGTTCATCTGCAAGAGTGGACAAGCAGCTGAATTCTCAGCTCACGTTGCCCCCCATTGAGCAGGCCAGGAAGAGCTTTATATCACCATGTCAATTTATGTGCAAGTGTGTACGTTTGGTCTGCATTATAGCCAACGTATGGAACCAGATTATTTTTCTCTTCTGTGACTGATCTCTTCTTTTGCTTGGTTCAAAGGACATTACTCACTTCTGCCAACAAAGCCATTCTTCCAGCAACAGATGTTATGTCATAAAGAGAGACTTATGCATGCTAGTATAAATAACAAAGGTGTTAGCTGGAATTAAAGGGAGACATTTCCTGTTTATATATCCCTCTTTTCAGTGATTACTGAGGGAGGGTAAAAATCCGCTATAAATAAATTTTATATAAACAACATGCTTAAGAAACATTGGAAAGTTTGACGGAGAAAGAAAATGTATCTGCAAATTAATGACTGTTGTGTTCATCCTGCATTGAGTTCACGTGACGGCTGCACATACACAGAGCCTGAGTTCTTCATTAATCACCAGCTCTGAATTAAATCCCCATTGGAAGAGCACACATGTGCTTCTGGGTGTCATTTTCATAAACACCAAGATGCCTCAACACCCTCCTGAGTTTTAGAATCAGTTATTGCTCCCAAACCTTCCCCTGGAGCCGCCAGTCCCAGATGGGAGGAGACATCTGCCCTTGGCTTGCCACCCAGGACACGCCTCTGCTGGCCTACTGAAGGCAGGCACCCCACTGCACACAGGGAGGTGTTCGCTCAGCAGCTGCTGGAAGCTCAGCTTCTCCAACAGCTGTTCTCTGACACTTCTAGAAGGTTATAGGGAAGCTCAATGGCCAACAGCTGTGGGACCACCAGCTCTAGAATAATGATTTGCCCATGAATCCCCAGGGAGCCCATTTAGAGATGGCATGGAAAACCCGACTTGCCCATTTTTCACAGGTCCTCTTTCCAAAATGTTTCCCCAGCTATTGGGAAGTAGCAGAAGACAGCAATGTAGTCTTTAAAAAAAAAAAAAAATCCATGAGTTCTACAAACAGAAGCATTCAAATTTTAGCTCTTCCCACTCTGTGTGTGTGTGTGTGTGTGTGTGTGTGTGAAAGCCTGGGCAAGACTCCTGGCTTGCTTATGCCTCCATTTCCCCTCTTCTGTTTCAATTATGATGATAACAAGCCTATGGGGCAGGAACCATGAGCACTTAATGCATGAAAACTTGTAAAGGACTTGGAAAAGAGTCTAGCATGGAGTATTTATTAAGCCAAAAATAAATAAATAAGGAGAGTTCATTGGGTCAACACCACTCTCATTATGTTCCTTAATTTTCAAATACGTGAGGATAATACTATTCTTCTTATTTTCTGATGATCTGAGACATGAGGGTAATCCAACTGTCTTTTAAAAAAACTAACAAGCCCCAAATTTTCTCTATTGAGACTGAAATTGAAAGTGAAAGTGAAAGTCGCTCAGTCGTGTCCAACTCATAGTCCATGGGATTCTCCAGGCCAGAATACTGGAGTGGGTAGCCTTTCCCTTCTCTAGGGGATCGTCCCAACCCAGGGATTGAACCCAGGTCTCCCACACTGCAGGCAGATTCTTTACCAGCTGAGCCACAGGGAAGCCCAAGAATATTGGAGTGGGTAGCCTATCCCTTCTCCAAGGGATCTTCCCAACTCAGGAATTGAACTGTGCTCTCTTGTATTGCTGGAGAAGGAAATGACAACCCACTCCAGTATTCTTGCCTGGAAAATCCCATGAATGGAGGAGCCTGATAGGCTACAGTCCATGGGGTTGCAAAGAGTCGGACACGCTCTTGTATTGCAAGCAGGTTCTTTACCAACTGAGCTATCCTATAACCCTTATTAAATAAAACTTAATAAATGCTCAGAACTACTCCCAAGCTACTACTGGAAATATTCAACAAGACGTTGGTTATGCACTTATATTCTTTCTCACTCCAAAATGGATTTGAGGAGGCTGATAAGAAGAACATCCAATAGTAAATAGATAAAGAAGGAAATACTTGTCATTTCTAGATCTCTCAGACACCCTGAAATCCATCCTAGGGGCCCATGACTACTCTTGGCTATGAACTCCTTTGATGTCATACAAGAAAGAAAAGAGAAATCTTTAAGGAGAAAAGTCATTAATGTGATTTATTTTAATTGTGGGAACAATGTAACTGCTTTCAAAGATTGATTCCCTACACAAACATAAGTAAGGAGGGTATCTGTTAACAACTAGAATATGAAGGAGGAAAAAAAAGTTCATACACATCTGGAATACAACCATCAATCCTGAGCAAGCAAAATTCAGAGGAACGCATGTGAATTCGTGTGCATTTATCACTGATCCAATGGACATGAGTTTGAGCAAGCTCCAGGAGCTGGTAATGGACAAGGAAGCCTGGCCTGTTGCAGTCCACGGGGTCGCAAAGAGTTGGATACGCTGAGCAAATGAACTGAACTGATAAGCATTTATCTACATCTTCACTTATAATCTATCTACCAATCTTTATACTGATACATTTCTATGTATGCTGCTGCTGCTGCTAAGTTACTTCAGTCGTGTCTGACTCTGTGCGACCCCATACACGGCAGCCCATCAGACTCCTCTGTCCTTGGGATTCTCCAGGAAAGAATACTAGAGTGGGTTGCCATTTCCTTCTCCAATGCATGCATGAATGCTAAGCCACTTCAGTCCTGTCCAACTCTGTGCGACCCTATGGACAGCAGCGCAACAGGCTCCTCTGTCCACAGGATTCTCCAGGCAAGAGTACTGGAGCGGGTTGCCATTTCCTTCTCCAATTTCTATGTATAAGACTCAGAAACTGGAATTGTTGGAGAAAATCTAAATCTTTGTTGTGTAGGAAACAAGGAAGTAAAGAACCTAAAAATTATCTTGGTGAGAACGCTGTTGGGGTTAAGAAAGTTTAAAGGAGAGAAAAAATGATAAACATTTATTCTGTTCTCCGTAATTGTTTAAACCAGAAAGTGCAGGTGGAAGGTGAAAAGAAAGAACAATATAAAGAAGTCACAGTTATAAAAATGGGAAATGATTATGGCTGGAGCCGAAAGAACAAAAATTCCTAGTTGGCTGGGAAATTGAAATTGATGACTTTTTAGCTTCCTTATAAATTCTCAAATTCTGATACACATTTTTTTCTTTCATATCACTCAAAGTTTAAAACCAGAAAACCAAAACTAGCAAACCAGAGAACAAAAATAAGACAATGATTAAAGCAATGAGAAGTTTTTATTGTGCTGGTGGTGGTGGTGGTGGTTTAGTAGCTAAGTCGTGTCCGACTCTTTCAACCCGTGGGACTAGGGACCTACCAGGCTCCTCTGTCCATGGGATTCTCCAGGCAAGAATACTGGAGTGGGTTGTCATGTCCTTCTCCAGGGGATCTTCTCAACCCAGGAATCGAACCCAGGTCTCCTGCACTGCAGGCAGATTCTTTACCAACTGAACTACCAGGGAAGCCCTTTTACTGTGCTGCTGCTGCTGCTGCTAAGTCCCTTCACTCGTGTCCGACTCTGTGCGACCCCATAGATGGCAGCCCACCAGGCTCCCCCGTCCCTGGGATTCTCCAGGCAAGAGCCCTGTGCTATATGACACTGAAATAAACATGAGTATGGCCGGAAAGATTAATTCATTGAGTTGAATGATATATAAGTGAAAGTAGAATTTTCATCTTTTAAGAAAAAGGATGAATATACTGGACAGCACAGAGTATAAGTGACAAACGCACTGTCATTCTTTCCACATTCTCACTTTTGTGCATGTGTGTAAAGCTGCTGATGTGGCGCAGAGACGTGAAAGGGTCCTAACAGGCGTGCCGCCGTTGGATCTGCTACATATTTCAGTGCAATTTCTGCATGTGCTATGTCATGGCCTCAAGTCCAAGCGAGCCTCTGCCCAGCACTCCCCACCCCATTTTGTTACATGGTTGTTATTCACGCTCTGCTTCTCCTCACTTTTCCAGGCTCTATCTAGTCCCTCCCCAATATACACAAATAAATTTGTAACCCAACAGTCAAAATATGTGTGCCATTAAGAGTCGTAGCATTTAGACAACTCTTTCCATTCTTTTTGTCAACGAAATTTGTGACTATTTGCACTTTCTTGGAACTTAAGAATCATGAAAGGGTACATGTAAAATGCAATCAATTATTAAAATGATTACTGAGGATGAAGTAAAAATTCAATTAAGTATCGAGGAGAACTTACAGTTATTCTGATTCTTGGTTCTCATGGAATCAACCTGAAGGTTAAAAAGCCTTCCTTTGCTATTTCTTTGTGAGGGTTCCTTACCCTACTACCCCAACTTGCCCTCATCACATTTAATTCATTTCTACTAATAATGTCATCTTATTCTATTCATTGCATTCTAGGAAATGTGCTGATAAGGTAAACCTCTTTTTTTTTTTTTTTTTTGGTACCTGGCTCAACTCAGGTACAAAACTCAGCAACGACAGCCTGTGGACCAAATCTAGCCCTCCCTTCACCTGTTTCTAAGAACAGTTCATAGAGACGAATGTCTGCTGTTGATTTGCTGAGAGTGCACACTAACTCCAGGTAGGAATAACATGCCCTCAAAAATAATTCCCTCCCCATAAGCAGACCAGTATTACAGAATACCGTACTCAATTATATTTTGAATTTCATCAAAAAATTGCACCAATGTGTTTTCTTTCATGTTACAGAAGTATCCACATCCCATATTTGATTTTGCCCTTGGCCAACCAAGCCTAAAATATTTCCTACCTGGCCTAAATCTGTGGACCTGTGATTCAGATAATCGGTATTTAAGATGTAAAATACCAGTCTTCCAAAACATCAGGCCTGACCACATAGGATGAGAAGACAACACTGCTGCTCCTCATGGCTGCACGCTGAAACCTGCTCTGTTGGTTCTTTCACCCCGTCCTCCTTTAAGATAAAATAAATTAGGCTGGTCTCCTACTATTTCCTTGGAGAAGGCAATGGGACCACTCCAGTACTCTTGCCTGGAAAATCCCGTGACCAGAGGAGCCTGGGAGGCTGCAGTGCATGGGGTCGCTAGGACTCAGACACGACTGAGCGACTTCCCTTTCACTTTTCACTTTCATGCATTGGAGAAGGAAATGGTAACCCACTCCAGTGTTCTTGCCTGGAGAACCCCAGGGACGGGGAGCCTGGTGGGCTGCCATCTACGGGGTCACACAGAGTCGGACACGACTGAAGTGACTTAGCAGCAGCAGCAGCCTATTTCCTAACACTCAGGTAACAAATCTATTGGTTCTCATCACAGTAACTCTCTCGTGCCCTTGATTGCCATCTTTCATCCCCTGGGGTCAAAGACTTCAGAACTTCCCCTGAGTTTCAGGCTTCTCTGTCCTCCCCCTGCTTGGGGGCCAACAGAGACTGCATCTCTGCCCACCCCTCCCCACCGCACCCCCAGCATGTCTCTGGTTGCTGGGAGGGTCCCTGCCCTCCAAGGTGGAGGTGGGGTTGGGGGAGAATGACCTCAAACCTTGCGTGTGGACATCTGAGCACATTTACGTCCTGGCCCTCTGCTTGGAATCTCTGCCTCTTTCCATCTCTCTGTCCTCCAAACCTCCACATCAGATGCACTGAACTCCTTAACTGTTCACCCTTCACAGCCCGGCTCTTTGCTCCCTCCTGGAGCTCCGGTATCCTCCCCACCCTCACCACCCGACTCCAGGGTAATCTGAGTCTCTGAGCTCTGTACCCGCTGGATACGCTACTGCTATAGGGCCCTGTGGAACCTTGTTATTGGCATCCACTGTGTGTGGTCATTCATAACTGGCTGGCTTCTTGGGCCCAAAAGGCAGCTTTGGGAGACCATGGCCCCTCTAAGACTTGTCTTTACCACCATGCCTAGTGTGAGCTGCACATCAGTTAGTGACCAACAGAGCCAATTCGTTCTGAGCTCTGCTCAGATGTCAGTGAGACATATTGTTTGATATACAAGGAATGGCTCATTAGTCTCTAGGTTATGGTCTCCAGTCCTCAAATAGATTATATATCATTGGTTTTAACATTGCTATTGATATTGCTAACATTATCTTCCCAATACTACTTAGAATGCCAAAGCAAATTAAAAATACAAATATGTTTTGAAGCTAAGATAACAATGATGAGATATTAGGATATAGAATTCCTGATGGTATCAACATGCTGCTGCTGCTGCTAAGTTGCTTCAGTCATGTCCAACTCTGTGCGACCCCATAGATGGAAGCCCACCAGGCTCCCCTATCCCTGGGATTCTCCAGGCAAGAACACTGGAGTGGGTTGCCATTTCCTTCTCCAATGCATAAACGTGAAAAGTGAAAGGGAAGTCACTTAGTCATGTCTGACTCTTAGGGACCCCATGGACTACAGCCTACCAGGCTCCTCCATCCATGGGATTTGCCAGGCAAGAGTACTAGAGTGGGGTAGTATCACCATAAGTGACATCAAAAATGGTACTGACTTTAAGATAAATATCTTTCCCATATGTGTGCATGCTAAATCGCTTTGGTCGTGTCCGACTCTTTGTGACCCCAAGGACTGTAGCCTGCCAGGCTCCTGTCTCCATGGGATTCTCCAGGCGAGAATACTGGAGTGGGTTGCCATGCTCTCCTCGAGGGGATCTTCCTGACCCAGGGATCAAACTCACGTCTCCTCATGTTTCCTGCATTGGCAGGCGGGTCCTTTACCACTAGTGCCATCTGGGAAGCCCCTTTCCCACATAGTGATCAGATGACAGGCAATCAGATCAATTATGCCTATCCGTATACACAAAACAGCTCTCCTACATATTTACCCATCTCAGCTAAAATGCAGTCTTAAGTGACCTTAAATTCGTTCCTTCGGCCCGCTGGCAGTGACGAGCCATGCAATATTCCTACAAGCCACAGACATTCGAAAACCACCTCCAAGTAATTCCTTGTGTTCTCATTTTTTGTCACCACTGAACTTGCTTATTAGTCTAGATCAGCTACTCGGAGAAAGCTAATCTTGTCCCAAAAAAGAAAGTTTTGCCAGTTTCCAGTAATTTGCTTCTAGGGTATGTCTCTAGGTTATGTTATGCAGAAAAGTAATTATTGTGTACACTATTTCAATTAAATTTAAACCTATACTCTGGGTGAAAATTATAAATTGAAAAGTCAGTTGAAATAAAGAAAGAATTATTTGCCCCAAGAAATGAACTCTGAAAATATATGTATATACATATGTAGTTATATATATATATATATATATATATATATATATATATATAACTACACTGGTTTCCATTTTAACAGCCCTTGTTTCTGAAAATTTCCTTTTCAGCCTGTACACACACGGGTAAGGAAAAAATCTTCAAACAGTTCTAAATAAAAACTTTTGCTCCTTTTCCAAGCACGGTGATGTATTTTATCATACTCTGGGGAGAGGCAGAGAGAACCTTCCAGGAGACGGCCTGTGATACAGAAGAGATTTGTCACAGCAACTAGAATCATTAAAAATAAATAAATAAATAGACAATCTGCATGAAGCGCTGTTTTAGGAGAGCGGCCACGCAGGTCACAAGGAGCAGCGAGTGACTGACCTTTCCCCCACTGTTTTGCATAAACATCTAAACATATCCAGCTTGAATATCCACCTCTCGTTATCTACTATTGGGTGGTCAGTGTCACTAATCAGATTTGTTATAAACCAAAATAAATAAATAAAAATAGAGGCTATAAATGTTAAAAAAAAAATAAGAAAAGTATTTCAAGTGTAGTGGATACAGGGAATGAAGGTTTGGTTACATGAACAGCACATCTGGAGAACAAGAACTCCTCAAGTCTCACTGCCTTTTTCATACTATATTCTGACCAGCCTACAACACATGTCACATATTGATTTCAGATTGGGCAATACCGGAGAAGATGGCTATATAGTAAAGAGGAGGCTATAATTATAACAGAAAACTTTGCTCTGGGCTTCAAAATATATAAAGCAAAAGCTCCTAGAACTGCAATGAGATAAACAAAATCTCTCACTGTAATTGAGATTTGAATGTTCTTCTCAGTAATCAATAGATGTGTATTGGATATTGAAGATTTACCTAATATTATCAGCCAACTTGAGCTCATTGACATTTGTAGAACACTCTAGCCAACAGCATCAAAATACACATTCTTCCTTTTCTTTTTTCAAAACTTTTTATTTTATATTGGAGTGTATCGGATTAACAATGTCATGATACTTTCAGGTGAACCATGAAGGGACTCGGCCGTACACACGCATGTTCCCACTCTTTCCCAAACTCACCTCCCGTCCAGGCTGCCACGTAACACTGGGCAGAGTTATACCATTGCTGTGTGTGCAGTAGGCCATGTTGGTTGAATATACACTCTCTCTAAGTGTTTGCTAAGTGTTTACCAATATAGATCACTTTCTGGGCTATAAAACATGTCTCATTATACTTAAAACAATTTAAATCAGAAAGAGATAATTTAATTCCATTGTACTCAAAGTAAAAATCAATAGTAGAAAGATATCTGAAGACTCTCTAGATATTTGAAAATACTTCCAAGATATCAAAAGTAAAATTAGAAAATACTATTGAATTGAGGAAAATAAATATCAGAATCTGAGATGACACAGATTCCAAAATTATCATTTTAAGAAAGGGGTCAATCTCAAATCAAGAGCTGAAGCCTCCATCTTCAACTAAAATATTAAAGAGAGTAAAATAGAGAGAGTACTCAAAGTAAGCAGTGGAAATAAAGATCAAAGTGGAAATTATTGAAATAGAAAACAGAAAACCAATACAGTAAATCAATGAAACTGCAAGCTATTTCTTTGAGAAAAATCAATGTTTGACAATCTGATCGGGAGAAAAGACAAACTACTAATATCGATATGGAAAAAAAGAACTATCAGTATAGATTCTACATTTACTAGTGTTATAAGTATTTCTTACCTAAGATTTATACCAATAAATTCAACAAAGTAGATGAACTGGAAAAATTCCTTGAAAAAGATAAACTACCAAAGCACATTATGCTCATTGTCTCTCATACTCACACAGATAAATTAGAGAATCCCATATCCATTAAGAAATTAAATGTGTAATTAAATGTCTCCCGACAAAGACAACTCCAAATCCAGGTGGCTTCACCAGTGAATTTGATCACATGCTTAAGAAGGAAATAACTCTAGTTTTACCCAAAACATTCCTGAATGGACAAGAGGAAGGAATTAAAATGGTACTTCCCAGGTAATTCTTTGAGACTATAATTGCCTTTATAGGAAAAAGATAAAGTCATCACAAGAAAACAATAGGCCTAAACACCTCATGAACATGGGAGCCTAGATTCTAAACAAAATTTTAGCAAGTGGAATCCATTAAAACATTTAAAAGGATGATACATCTTGCTTATGTTAGACAAGAATTCTAAGATGGTCCTTAACATTCTAGTTCCCTGGTGTTTGTCCTCTGTAGAATTCCCTCTCCTTAAGTGGGGGCTAGATCTGTGAATATGTTGAGATTACAGTTCTTGAGTAAGTAAATATGTATTAACCATTTAACACACCAGTGGCTCAGATGGTAAAGAATCTGCCTGCTAATGCAGGAGACCCAGGTTTGATCCTTGGGTCAGGAAGATTCCCCTGTTGAAAGTCATGGCAACTCACTCCAGTATTCTTGCATGGAGAATTCCCTGGACAGAGGAGCCTGGCAGGCGACAGTCTGGGCTCTCAAAGAGTTAGACATGATTGAGCGGCTAACACACAGCCATTTAATTTAGCCAGTTAACTTCTAAGTATTTACTTAAGAGAATTGTATGCATTTGACCTTGTTAAAAAATGTGCACTAACGTCCACAGTGGCTTTACTTTTAATAGCCAAAAACTGGAATGAGTCTAAATGTCCATCAGTAGGTGAATGGGTTCACAAATTGTGGTATGTCTGTAAAAATGATACGTGCGTGTGGGTGTGTGAGTGTGTGTTCAGTCATGTTCAACTCTTTGTGACCCCATGGGCTGTAGCATGCCAGGCTCCTCTGTCCATGGAATTATCTAAGCAAGAATACTGGCTGCTAAGTTGCTTCAGTTGTGTCTGACTCTGTGTGACCCCATAGCAGCAGCCCACCAGCCTTCCCTGTCCCTGGGATTCTCCAGGCAAGAACACTGTTGTGGGGTGCCATTTCCTTCTCCAAGGGATCTTCCCAACTCCCAACTGAGGGATTAAACTTGTATCGCATGCACCTCCGACATGGGCAGGCAGATTCTTTACCACTGAGCCACCTGGGAAGCCAGTACCACACAGTGAAAAGGTTCAACATGAATAAACTTTGAAACCATTATGCTAAGTGCAAGAAGTGAATCACAAAAGATCACAAATTGTATGATTCTGATTATGAGATGTCTAAAATATGGAAATCCATAGAGACAAAAAGATTAGTAGCTGCTAAAGACTTGGGGCATGAGGGTGAAGAGTGACTGCAAACCGGTGTGGGGCTACTTTGGAGGGTGATAAAAATGACCTAAAATAGATCATGGTGAGATTACACATATTTGTAAAAGTACTGAAAATCACTGAATTGTACACTTTAAAATGGTGAATTGTATGATGTAAAAATCATAATCTCAATGAAAGTGTTCATATTGCTTTCAGGAATTTTTATTGAAATTCAGACTATGTGAGAGCTGTGTTTATATTCTTTTTTGTTTGCTTTTATTTTCTTATTGGAGGATAATTGCTTTACAACATTGTGTTGGCCTCTGCCATACATCAACATGACTCAGCCACAGGCACACATATGTCTCCTCCCTCTTGAAACTCCCTCTCATCTCCCACCCCATCCCACCCCTCTAGGTTGTCACGGAACACTGGGTTGAGTTCTCTGTGTCACGTGGCAAATTCCCACTGGCTATCTATTTTACATATTATTTGTAATTTCTCATAGCCACCCATTGAGCAAAATGGATATCACAGTCCTTATTTGACAGATTTAAAAAAAAAAAAAAAGAATGCGTTACTGTTTCTCCCAATACATCGCCAACAGGTGAGTCAAGAAGAGACAGTAAGAAAGCCTACACTGATGAGCTTCTACCCAAGTGGTATCGCAGATGACTCAGTCCACAGTCAGCGTTTAGTTTCTATGTGGTTTCACTGTTGCTTCAAAGCCATGCGGCCTGGAGACCTGCCCAGCTGATGGACTCAGCAGCTCTTCCCTCCTGACTCCTGTTGACAGGTGTAAAATAATCAAATATCCAATGATGCTTGGAGTGGAGGAGAGGTCAGCCCAGGGTTCATTTAAGTATATTTGAATGGATCAATTAATGATGCAGACCTAATATCTTGGACCCTACCAATTAAATGTCCTTTCCAGTTTCCAAGCCTGTGTTATGGGACAGAAAATCTGAAACCTTAAGTCCAGATGGGTGGTCTGGAGAAAGGACCAGCTGTGCAGAGAAAATGACAGGACAAAAAGAAACAACGTCTAAGGTAGATAAGCCCGTGATGGCAAAAGTTACAGAATCAGGTCAATAAAATGTCAGCATTTCAGCACAGAAAAAGTACAAATTAGGAGCTTAGAAATAACTTAACTTGATTAAATTAGAAGACTACAGGATAAGACCACACACAGCAAGTAAAAAATAAATTCAGATCTAATTATTGTTCTTTCAAATTATTTAGAGAATCGTTATAATTGGAAACAAAAATTCCATGCTGACAGAGGTGACAAGATTCGTCAGGAGCTGCCACCCTAACACAAAACCACAGAGTTAAATAGAGCTTCTATTTATCACCACGCTCCAAGACTATTATGAAGGCAAAACCTCAAGGCTGGAAAGAAATTAAGAACAGAGCAAGAGAAAGAATAAATGAAGCTGGTCCCTCTACCTGAATCAAACAGAGAATAAAAAAGCAAGTTCATTGCCCCAAAGCTAGGCACACGTAAGCCACTCATAAATGGTGCTGCTACTATTTTTCCAAGTATTTTGTTCTTAATTTAGGCACCTAGTGAAAACTGTGACATGTGCCTGTTTAAAACGGGGGAGGGGAAACATTCTGAACACATTTAAATACTTGGATTATGTCTATTTCCGAATCAGCTTCCTTTGCTTTCTTTATACAAATATTAGAATCAAGAAATATGTTTATATATACGAAAGAAGAAGGAAAAGTTTAGAATTTCCTCCTTGGATATAAACAAAAAGAAAATCCTTCGCTCTGGCTTGCAGGCCAAGAGGAACAAAAAGTGGATTGTCCTATTTGGGGAGAAGTAACGTCCCTGAACTTGAGAAAACCTGCAGAAGCACACTCCGCCGACTCACTGTCATCTGACCGTGGACCTTGACAGGCTTGCCTGACCCTGAGTAGACAGATCACGGCCAGTTTCAAGAACACAAAATCATATTTAAAATCACACTCTACATTGTAATCAAGGCAACACAGAGGCTGCAGTTTTAAGTGTTTTTTTGTTTTACATACTCCAAGTAAGCCGTTTCCCAAACACTCTCCTCCTCTGCATGATTCCACACCTCGAAAGTGCCGCTGATTCAAGGATCCACGTGTGACATGCAGCCAGAGGCGACCCGCAAGCCGCGTGCAAGCATCTCCTGCAAATAAAAGCGGTGCTAGAAGAGACAGAACAAGCTGGGAGGGGCGAGTGAGAATCACGGCACTTTTCAACTTTCTCTAGAAAGTGAGGGGCGGCGGACATGTCTGGTGAGCTGAGCCGCGCTTTCTGCGATGGAGACCAGAAGCTGCAAACAAACAGGAGCCCCGGGGATCGAGGTCCAGGCCCACCCAGCAGGTGCACCGGAACCATCAAGCCGGCAGTTTAGGAGAGCATAACTGCTCTCCGCTCTACCTCGTGGTGAAGCCCTTTAGATAAATAAGCCTAAAGCCTTCCTCATACATCACCCTTCCTCCGCTGCTCCTCGTCCCTTCCCTGGGTGTGACTTACTGAGAACATTCTTACTGGTTGTAGTGTGTGCTGTTTCTCTCTCTTGGGGGGAGGGCAGGTATTTCTGAGTCCTGGCCTGTATTAGATGGTGCCTGGGAGGAAAACCATTGTGGATCTTATAGAATAAAGTCCATATTTACTTGTCCGTGAATAAGTAGTTGCAAATGATTACATCTGCAGAGGGAATTTGCCACATTCTACCTGGTCCAGGAATCAGATGTGAACTGTAGAAGCCAGAGAGAGAGAATTCAGTGTTGCTTGTTTTAAAAAATAGCAACAAGTCTTACAGAATATGGAAACCCTGATTGAGTATGCTTAAATTATTGTAAGACATTACTGACAAATATCAAGAAATCTATGTTCTTCTGGTAATCCCATATACAACTTGATTCACTTATTTGTTTTATAACCGTTTGATTTCTTGATAGGATTTCTTTTTAAGTTCAAAGGAAGCTTGAAGAGAGGGCCAAGCATTATGCGGGAAAGACGAAATTAAGACTAGAAGGGTTAAATATAAGATGGGCCGGTTTGCAAGGATACACAGAAAGTACTGCAGGGTCCCTCTCTTTCTAAGGAAGGACTCTTCATGATACTGAATTCAGGGCTCTCATCTTGCTTCCTCTCCCATCACAGGAGGGACAGTTGACAGTGTACCTGGAGGAGAGGCAGCCTCTTGAAAAGTACTAAGATGCCTGAGCATACTGGGAGAGAGCAAAGTAACATAAAATAAAGTTAATGAAGACTCTCTAAGAAGGAGCTGAACTTTGGTCAAGAGAGAGATCACGGAATGCCTTGACACTAATGTAAAAAAAGTGGGCGGGCAATCCAAGACTAATGGAGAAGACCACAAAGAGGGGAGAGAGTCTGGGGGAAAGAGCACATTCTCTGAATCACAACTGACAAGAGAGGAAGCCCTGGCAAGGATGGACTGCAGCCACAGGACTACAGAGCATAACAGCTGCACTCTGGAGCTCTGCATAAGGGCAGACATCCTCAATGCAGCATCCCTGATCCATGAGATGGGTCATCGTCTACTAATCCTCCTGCTGTCTTCCCAACGTTCCGATTCCAGAAGTCTTCTGTATATTACAAATTACTGTTCAGAAAAGGTGTTCTCCACCTAGAAGAATCAGATGCTAATGTAGCCTACAAATCTAGTGCATTCTCAAGAACGTCAACCTAACAAAGCTTTTCCCTCTTGGAATGTGCTAGACTTCATGTTGGTACCAAACAAAAGTACATATGGCATACTTGAAACTTTCACTCACAAGAAATCTCATTTTTATGAATATGCCAATAGATCCTAACCTGATTGTCCAGCTCTAAAGAAATTGTGGTGATTCAGGAAATGTGGCTATTAACAGAGCAGGTGTGATGCTTTCTGCAGAAGCTGTGCCACAGAGAAAACAGAGGATTTACTAATCAGTCATTTATCTCCCTTAAGAAAAATCTTTTTTTTTTTTCCTTTTAAATAAGCTTATACCCAACACCCTCCTTCCCGTCCCTGTCCCCTGTCCCAGTATCTGAACACAATGACATGTGTGCATGCTCAGTCGCGTCCAAGTCTCTGCGACCTCATGGCCTGCAGCCCACCAGGCTCCTCTGTCCATGAGATTCTCCAGGCAAGAGTACTGGAGTGGGTTGCCATGCTTTCCTCCAGGGGAACTTTCCAACCCCAGGACCGAACCCACATCTCCTGTGTCTCCTGCATTGCAGGCGGATTCTTAACCACTGGGCCACTCGGGGGAGCCACTGGGGAGGTCCTGAATGCAAGGGCAAGGAGCTTCATTCTAGTGACTGCTGCAATTCCTCTCTGATTCCTTAGGTTCCAGAGGTCCATGCATCACCAAAGACCAGAGGCTGGCTGGGAAAGGGCTCTGACACCACTGTTATTATCAGAGTCGCTAAGAGTCTCCCTCTACCTGGCCCTCTACGTCTGGCTGCTCCATCACTTCTTAGCCATGGTGGAGGCTCAGGAGGTCCTTGGAAAGCCTGTGAGGCTGGGCAGAGGGAGGGCTGCTGAACACATGGATCTCTTACCCCATGTGGGGTCCTATACTCCCTCAGTCCACCTAGGAGACCTCTACCTTTCATCTCTCTCCAGCCTGAGCTGGGACAGCTTCCTCTATTGACCATCAAAAGCATTTATCCCTAACTTCCTCACTTTAATAAACCAGTTGCAAAGATAGGAAGGGTGGTTGTGTTTAAACAGTGTTGGCTTTGAGGTCTAAAAATTCTGAGATCAGAACAAAGCCCACGTCCTCAGAAGGAGCTAGTTACCTTATGGATCTAGGGGCGGGGATAAGGAGGGCGTGTGGAAGCTGTTGTACAGAGAGAAAACGTGGGCAGGACAAATTAGTTTATCAATAAATGACTCCCTACATTAGATCCTGCTCTGCCCAATTATGCAACCCCAGATAAGGCTCAGATCTTATCTGCTTCCCTGTTTTCTTGTTTGTTTTAAGGAGGAATCAAAACTCCTGCCCTTTCTTTGGGATATACTATCTTTGGCTTCTGTGTAATTGACTCTAAAGTGTATGGAATTTTAACAGCATTAATTAAAAAGTCAATAGTGTATGAACCATGGGGAAAGACGATTGACTCTATATAACCATCATGGTTCTGATTATGAACTTAATCGCTGAACTCTTACTGTGAGCTGGGCAGAGCAATCTCTTGTGTGCCTCTCCTGATCAAGATCCCTGAGGTCCCTGCCCTACAGTCCTCTATGTTGCCCAAGTCAATCCACCTCCTACACATCCATGAAGAAGCCAGGAAAAAGAGTGAGGAATGACCACTGCAGGTCTCTTTGTAGAGATATTAGTATCTCGGTATGAACAAAAGTGAGACATGAAATTGATGCATGTTTTAAATAGATGGGAATACATTTCAAATTATATCAAGTTAGATCTTTATAAGTGGAAGACCACATTACAGTCAAGGAAATGTGAGTCAGAAAAGCAGAACATTAAAAAAAAATAGCTGTATTAATAATCAGGTGAAAGTTGAAAAATAATGTGAAGTTTGATGTTTATGAATCTTTGCATTAAGTTGACATTCTCACAATTTAATCTGCTCACAGTCTTCTGAGAAGTGAGATATAGGCCAGTTCTAACAAGGTGTGGGAAAGCACTTAAAAATAATCAGAAATGGTTTGTGATGAGAGACTTCTGAAAGCAATTAAGAAAGGAAACTGCGGGATCAAAGTTTGGAGGGAAAAAAGTAGGGAGGGTATGAATGAAAAGGTGGTCTCACACATGAACTGAGGGTGGTGTGTCAACATAGAGAGTAGGAGGAACAGAAGTTTAAAAGTCAGACAGTTACTGCCCTGCAAGTTCATGTTCCAAGGACCAGCTGCAATAGCAAACACTTCAGAAATAAGATAAGACCAAAGAATCAGGAATAATCTCAACTCACATAAGCAGAGGATGAAATCAAAAAAGATGAATATTCCTACAGGTAGCAATTAGAAGAAAAATTAACGCATAAGAAAAAGCTCATGAATTAAAGCAGGTAATATAAATTCTTTGTCAGTTCAGGCAGATTTAGTTCAACCCAAGTTTGTATATATCCTGGGCCATAAAATAAAAGTATAACCTTTAAAAAGATTAAAACAATTTAAGGCTAAGTGAAAGACATACTCTATGCTTATTTTTGTTTAAAAATTGTGCTATAATTTTGTATGAAGTAACTCCAAATCTTCTAAAAATTTTGCTTGGAAAAGATGGCCCCCAAATCACTTAATATTTCCAAGGAAAAAGGTTATAAATAATTAAGATAGCATTATATAAGTGTTTTATGGAATTAACTCCAAATTAGCCTAAAGATTTTAAATATTTTCTCTTATAATTCCACAGTATTTTAGAATAGTGTATATATATAATTTTAAAATAAATAATGTATATGGTACATATTCTGATTTTAATATTAGAATCATTTAAAAATATCTGATTACTATCCAACCAAAAATAAAGTGTGCATTGTTTCCAGGTCTCTGTGAAGTGGTGGTCTTCTAAGGCTATTCTGCTTCTCAGATCACTTAAGGATTTGTGATGTGTGGGTGCTCAGTTATGTCTCACTCTTTGCAACCGCATGGACGGTAGCCCTCCAGGCTCCTCTGTCCATGGGATTTCCCAGGCAAGAATACTGGAGTGGGTTGCCATTTCCTCCTCCAGGGGATCTTCTCTACCCAGGGATTGAACCCCCACCTCCTGCACTGGCCAGCACATTCTTTACCACTGTGCCACCTAGGAAGCCCCTAAAAAGAGATTTAACAGATGTTAAAGCAAGAAACCTGTTGTTTATCATGATTAGTTCCATTTACTAGTAAGAAACGCTCATAATTCATTAAGTAGCAACCAAACTGGTACATGTTCCATCAAAATAAACTTAGAATTAACGGAAGCCTGCATCTCCCTGAAGAAACAGAATTAGAACAAACACATATATGCCAGCATTTTCTACAAATACAGCATCAGCAATCCTTCTCTCTTTTTCAATCATAGTTTGAAAATTCAGCAGAAGAAAGAAAATTCTAGGGACCCTGGTGCTTTTTTTTTCCCCCAGGGTGAGAGCAACAATCGATAAAGCAGTAATTCTCAGCTACATTTTACTACTTGTTGCTTCTCATTCAAAAAGAGAATTTGCATAAAGCTAATACCAATATTGTCACCCTGCTTATTTAACTTATGTGCCTAGTACATCATGAGAAATGCTGGGCTGGAAGATGCACAAGCTGGAATCAAGATTGCCAGGAGAAATATCAATAACTTAGATATTCAAGTGACATCACCTTTATGGCAGAAAGTGAAAAGGAACGATGAAAGTGAAAGTGGAGAGTGAAAAAGTTGGATTAAAACTCAACATTCAGAAAACTAAGACCATGGCATCTGGTCCCATCACTTCATGGCAAATAGATGGAAAAACAGTGGAAATAGTGTCAGACTTTATTTTGAGGGGATCCAAAAATCACTGCAGATGGTGACTGCAGCCATGAAATTAAAAGACGCTTACTCCTTGGAAGGAAAGTAATGAGCAACCTAGACAGCAAATTCAAAAGCAGAGACATTACTTTGCCAACAAAGGTCCATCTAGTCAAGGCTATGGTTTTTCCAGTGCTCATGTATGGATGTGAGAGTTAGACTGTGAAGAAAGCTGAGCGCCAAAGTATTGACGTTTTTGAACTGTGGTGTTGGAGAAGACTCTTGAGAGTCCCTTGGACTGCAAGGAGATCCAACCAGCCCATCCTAAAGGAGATCAGTCCTGGGTGTTCATTGGAAGGACTGACGTTGAAGCTGAAACTCCAGTACTTTGGCCACCTCATGCGAAGAGTTGACTCTTGGAAAAGACCCTGATGCTGGGAGGAATTGAGGGCAGAAGGAGAAGGGGACGACAGAGGATGAGATGGCTGGATGGCATCACTGACTCAATGGACACGGGTTTGGGTTGACTCCAAGAGTTGGTGATAGACAGGGAGGCCTGGCGTGCTGCAATTCATGGGGTCACAAAGAGTCAGACACGACTGAGTGACTGAACTGAACTGAACTGAATACCTATACTGAGTAACTTTTATGTTACTGTTTAAAACATCCCTTCCTTCAAGGCAAGAATAAAAAACAGGTCTGGGGATGCACAGGTATCGAAAGAAGACATCTAACAGCAAATCAATAAAGCAGTTGACTGCTGACCTGTGAGAATGAAATGAGAAGAATTCTGAGACACGGCATATTATATTTAAGTATTTTGTTAGATTGTTCATACATATGTGCTCAAGAAAGTATGATAAACCTAGGGTCACTTTTTCATTTCTTAAGCAGTCATGTAACTGATTTGAAACTTTCAAACTGAGCCATGTTCAGAATTACCATAACCTTAACTTGGATCAGAGTTAAGTGTATGTCTGCAACTTTTATACATACATCAAACGACTCTAAGAATTGGCCTCGCCTATAAAATGAGCCTCAGTGGTAACTGTGCCTTGAAGCTGTGTATCGGCCCAAATATTGGTTTAATCTAAGGGGGCTGTAGAAAAAAAAAGCAATAATGGTGGTTAGTCTTCATCCATTTCTGTGCTTAAACAAGAGGAGAAATTTGTGGGGCAGCTAATATCCTTCCTAAGGCGCATTCTACAGATCAACAGAAGACTTTGTCCCCTGGATCTTTTCATTCAGAGCCTTTCAGGAGCTGTGAATTCCCTTTAAAAGCACCTATCAGCATGAATAAACTGATAAAACCAGACGTGTTAAATGCCTTTCACTTAACTAACAGGCATGACTCCAAGTTCTAGAACGCCCAGGACTTTCATCTGAAACCTAACCCAGGATGATGGTCAACACGGTTTGATAGAAGGTCCTTTCCTAAGTTACAAGATCTCTGGCCTATTGTGAAGTGATAGTTGATGGAAAGCTTTGTCAGACATAATCTATTCGTGTAAGTCTTTCAAATGAGCTCTTGTGAGTGTGGCATTCCATTTTTTACAAAGAAAAAAAAATCAGATTAATAAATCCATTCGGCCTCCTCAGAATATTTACTCATTTGTTCATTCATCAGCTGCCACTCTAGGGGATAAGAGGCTGACAAGTTATGCCCCCACACCTTAGAAGCCTGGTAAAGACATCACGCCTATAGCAACGTTTAAAAAAAAAAAAAAGGGAAAAATTAAAAGAACTGTAGGAAGATACTGGCAAGTTGACAATAGTGGAATATCTCAATTATTGATGGGTCAAGAGGGTAGAAGTATTTGTAAAGACACAAAACTTGTGAAGTGAATAAAAAACTTATTGGAAGGAATTTACCTAGAACCTTGCAGAGAAAATATGCATTTTTTCTCAAGCACACATGGAATTTTGTCAATTGTCAAACAAGTTCATATGTTTCAGTAAAGCACTTATGTCACAAAGAAAAATAAGATAACACTAAGAAAAGTAAATTTAAAATCCCCATACACTTGAAAAAATATGACAATTTATAAAAACAGAAGTAAAAATAATAATAAACATAATTATTAACACTTGTAGGGTCCAAAGTAGTATTTCAATGGTTAGATCTTTAAATTTTTATGACAGAAAAGACATGATGGGATAGATATGTTAATAAAGCATATATGCAATGCAGAGAATCAAGAAAAGCAAAAAAATCTTGGCCCTTCAAGAAAACTAGTAAAATGGATAACCTTCTGGTGAGAATGGTATCTCTTAACTTAAGGCAGAAATAGTAAGAAAAGTAAATTTAAAATCCCCATACACTTGAAAAAATATGACAATTTATAAAAACAGAAGTGAAAATAATAATGAACATAATTATTAACACTTGTAGGGTCCAAAGTAGTATTTCAATGGTTAGATCTTTAAATTTTTATGACAGAAAAGACATGATGGGATAGATATCTTAATAAAGCATATATGCAATGCAGAGAATCAAGAAAAGCAAAAAAATCTTGGCCCTTCAAGAAAGCTAGTAAAATGGATAACCTTCTGGTGAGAATGGTTAACTATTAACTTAAGTCAGAAATAGCCCACGCCATTAATGAAAAGAGAGAGAAAACTGCAGGTGAAGAGACTAAAAGGATAATAAGACTATTATGGACAAATCTATACCAACAAATTGGAAAGTGGACTAAATGGACAAGTTATTAGAAATAGATATTTTTTTCAAAATGGATTCAAGGAGAAATAGAAAGCCTGAAGCATTCTCGCTTATTTGAAAAACTTTCTTAAGTAATTTAAAATCTTTGCTCAAGAAAAAAACATTTGGCCTAAAGGGTTTTATAGGATTTTTCCATATTATCCTACTTTTATATAAATTCTTCCAGAAAATAGGAGTCACTATAACCTGAGGCTGGTATCTGTGGTTTTGACCCCAAAGCAGACAGGACAGGGCATGGTAAAAGTTTGGAATCGTCTGTCTTAGGAATATAGAAGAAAAATTCCTAAATAATGTATTAGTAAACCAAATTGAGCCATGAAATTAAAAAAGAAAAAAAAAAAGATAACCAAACTGAGTTTATACTGGGAAAGCAAAGAGGGAGGTTTTAAATAAGGAAAAAAAATTAATATGATTCACATTAAGAGATCAGAACAAAAACCACACATGCGTCTCAATAGATGGAGAAAATCTATTTGATGCAATAGCATCCGTTCTTGGCACAAAACTGTTACAAAATAAGAAATAAGAGATCCTTTAACAAGATAATTGCACCCACAAATAACCTGCAGCGAATATAATTCCTAATGATGAACATTTTGAAGCATGCCCTTTAAAGTCAGATTTCAAATAACACTGACTTCTGTAAATTAGAAGTCATCAGAAAGACAATGGAAGACAAATGGAGAGATATTTATAACATGCATAACCAAACAGATATATTAGTGTCTATAATGTAGAAAAGAATCCGAAATATCACTAAGGAAAAAACAACCTAAAGAATTCCAATAGCAATGGACATGAACAACCTTCCTTACAAATGACCACCAAATGTGTGTAAAAGATTCTCCAATGTATTAGTAATCACTGAAATGTAAGACAACTGGACACAATTCTATACCACTTAGACTGCAAAATGTACGAAGTTTGACAGTATTAAGGTTCACAGTGTACAGACCAAAGGAAATACTAGCAGTGTTGGAAATAGGATTTACCATCACTTCGGAACACAATTTGACCTACACTTTTAACGTTTACTTTCCTTAGAACCCAGCAAGTTTTCAGAGAAAGAAACGCTTGCACACGTGTATGAGGCAAGTACATGCATCTTTATGACCTTGAGAGCAAAGAAAAAAAAGAGGAAGCAAGACAAAGATTTTTTTAACACCTCAGTGGGTAAGCTGGAGTGTGTTCACATCCTCTGAAGTTTTACGTAATAACCAAAAGCCCAAGAAATCCATTGTTTAACATAATTTTTCTCCTCTTGGAAGTGCTGGCCCTGACCTGCAGGTGCAGAGCAACAGATGCTCCAAAGGAAACCTTGAGCCTTGCTAATCAGAGTGTGGACAAAGGCAACACCGGGAGATCATCTCGGAGCTCAGTAAAAATGCAAAACCTCTGGTCTCATCTCAGACCTACTGGGTCATGGTCTGTATTTAACAAAACTTTATGCACGTTAAAATTTGAGGAAGCCCTGCCCTACAGTAGCTGCATTCATTATTCACTAGAGTATTAAAAAGCAGAGACATCACTTTGCCCACAAAGGTCCGTATAGTCAAAGCTATGGTTTTTTCCAGGAGTCACGTACAGATGTGAGACTTGGACCATAAAGAAAGCTGAGCACCGAAGAATTGATGCCTTCAAAATGTGGTGCTGGAGGAGACTCTTGAAAGTTCCCTGGACTGCAAGGAGTCTATCCTAAAGGAAATCAAACCTGAATGTTCACTGGAAGGACCGATGCTGAGGCTGAAGCTCCAATAATTTGGCACCTGATGTGAAGAGCCGACTCATTGCAAAAACCCTGATGCTGGGAAGGATTGAGGGCAGGAGGAGAAGAGGGCGACAGAGGCTGAGATGGTTGGATGGCATCACGGCTCAGTGGACATGAGTTTGAACACACTCTGGGAGATCGTGAAGGACAGGGAAGCCTGGAGTGCTGCAGTCCATCTGGTCACAAAGAGCAGCTGAACAAAGACAACAACAACCTGTCGCTTACACCCCCATGACACTGAAGCACTGCTTTCCTCAGTTCTAACATTCATTCAAATACACGGGAATGTGTGACACACTGCTCGAGTTTCTGCTCTGTGCCAGGCACTTACCAACTGCTAAGGACCCCCCCCCAAAAAAAAAATACTTGGACTTAAGTCACAAAAGAGCTCACGGATTCACTTATAAACACACACACACATATATAGACTTGCACAAGTTTTATAATATGGCGTGACCAAATTGCTTTCTTTTATACTTTTCCTAATGTTTTGGTAATTTTCACAATGTTCATATAATTGTGCATATATCCATTTTAATCTCATCTTTGATCTTACTTCCCTATGATAAATAGTGACCGTGAATTCCTTCTATGCTTATTCAGTCATGTCCAACGGTTTTGCAACCCTATAGACTGTAGCCCACCAGGCTCCTCTGTCCATGGAATTCTCCAGGCAAGAATACTGGAGTAGATTGCCATGTCCTTCCCCAGGGGATCTTCCTGACCCAGGGATTGAACCCGTGTCTCTTGTGTCTCCTGCATTGGCAGGTGGATTCTTTACCTCTGTGCCACCTGGGAAGCTCCCTTCTAGGGATACAAAATACTCCCGTCTAGTAATACAAAACATGTGTGCAAAGTTTGCGTCACATCATAATCAAAATACTGAGGCACTTGGGTAATAACTAAGCTTGGAATCCAGCATAATTTTTCCTTGGATCTTCTGGCTGCTCCTGATCTAGCTGACCTTTGAGTTGATTTCAGGATGAGTAGCTCCAGCACGCACTCAGGCAATTTTTGAAAGAGGCCAGCAGTATTCCTACTAATAGTATATATGTATTAGCAGGTATATATATGCTCAGTCATGTCCGACTCTTTGAGACCCCGTGGACTGTAGCCCGCCAGGCTCCTCTGTCCATGGGATTTTCCAGGCAAGTATACTGGAGCAGGCAGCCATTTCGTTCTCCAGGGGATCTTGCCGACGCAGGGTCAGAGTAGCCGTCTCTAGCGCTGTGACACCCAGGAAGTCCCATAATATACATTAATAATTACTCTTAAGAGTGTCTAGCATGTTTCCATTCTACACAGAAGTGTGCTGGCCCCAACAGTTACACATCCTCACCGATACAGTGGTGTTATGTCAGACTCAGCCCCCAGGAGTGTGTTACCACCTGTGACTTGCATGGTAAATGGCTCTCGGTAAGATTCTGAACCAAGAAATGCAAATATACCTCATTTTACACAGGAGCTGCATTTGTAGAAAACCCACCATTACAAACATATCAAGAATATAAGACATAAAAACAGAGTTTTAGGCTCAGATAATTTTAAGCATTTTTAAAACAAATAAGATTTATCAGATTATCTGATAAGACAGAAATTTGTGCAAAACTCTGAGTAATTTGTTGGTGCGTAGTATACACTTGACCTTTTCATAATGCCTAATACCCTTGGCTTCTATCTATCTGCATCAGGACTCCCCAGTTCATGGGGACAATAAAAATCCTAGCCCCTCCTCCCCACCCCCCACCCCCAGAAAGTTCCCAGAGAAGTGAAATCCTGTAGGAGGCAGCACGTCCTCACTCAGACCACAGCTCTGCACAGGCTTCCAGGGGAAGTCCCCACCTTTGACCCCACATCGCCTTTGAAAAGAAGCCTATTGTCCCAGAGCCCGTAATAAATGGACATTTCGTTCCATCGCATCTGTGTTTCCTTTTCCCTGAACCCACTGATGGGTTCCTACCAACCAGCAAGGGCAGTGATTTTAAATATTTAGAAATTTTACAAGCCAACTGAAGTCACAGTGATGGTCTCAATCGGCCACGGTGGGAATATTTAGACAACAGAAACTGGCATCGCTAGAGAAGTCGGGGCTTGCTGTTTTGTTGGGGGAGGGCCAGTGGGTAAATATTTAACAGTACATCCCAGATTTTATACGAAGGACCTTTGACAACTTCCTCTTAGGCGCACTTTTGCACAGTCAAGTTCAAGTTCCCTGTATTCGCAGCACAGACACTGACTCTTCTGGCTGACAGTGCTGGGGGATATTACTCCCAATTGAGCCAGGCCGGTTTTCAATACGTGATGTCAGAAGCCACCAGACACCTGCTTGGCTTTCATGATTGAAAAACTTACTGTTCATTTCAAGGTTTGAAAATTGACTGTTGCTTACTTTTTCATGTCACTGATGAAGATGGACTTGTAACAAAACGCAGACACAGCTCCCATCATAGGCAGAAAAAAAGGTTTGTTTGTTTTTTAATCTGTGAGTGGTGAGGAGGCTCTTTGATGAAGGTAGAACTTAAAACGGGGGAAGGACAGAGAGGCTGGGAAAGCTTCCTCCTGCGAGGTTGGCCCGGCAGCTTGGGTTCCAGCCCCGGTGGCCGGCAGGGCGAGGTCACATGCCCACGTAGCCACTCAGGGTGACAATGGGACTTTGATAGCACAGAGCTAATCTCACCGAGGCGATAAGGTGTCTGCTCAGAGACTCGGGCACACTGAGGGAGGAGTGGCCGGGACACACCTGTCTCACCTTGACCCAGGAACGGCCACAGACAGGGTCCCCGGGCGGGGCAGGTGAGAGGGAGCCAGAGGGGGTGGGCAGCATCCTGCCTCCCAGGGACTGGATCTGCCGGGCTGCCGGGGGCATCTGGCTGAAGATGCTTGTTGAAGCTGCTAGGAAAGCCCTGATGCTGGGAAAGATGGAGGGCAGGAGGAGAAGGGGGCCACAGACGATGAGATGGATGGCATCACTGACTCGATGGGCATGCATTTGAGCAAACTCCGGGAGGTGGTGAAGGACAGGGAAGGACGGAGTGCTGCCGTCCACGGGGATGCAAACTTCAGGGCTGAACAACAACAGAAATGAACAAGGCTGGTATCACGGGGAGCTCAGCCTAGCACACTCAACCTAGGGAGCTCAGCCTAGCACGCTGCGATGACCTAGAGGGGTGGGGCGGGGGGCAGGAGGAAGGAGGCTCAAGAGGGAGGGGACATATGTACACTTACAGCTGATTGGGGAAGACCCCCCGGAGAAGGAAATGCCTACCCACTTCAGGGTTTGGGCCTGGAAAAACCCATGGACAGAGGACCCTGGAGGGCTACAGTCCATGGGGTCACAAAGAGTCAGACACAACTTAGCAACCAAGCAACAATGATGGCAGATTCATGGTGTTATATAGCAGAAACCAACACAGCATTGTAAAGCAATTATTCTCCAATTAAATTTTTTTAAAAAAAGAAATATATCTAGTAAAAAAAAAAATCTACAGTGGTAGCAATAAAAATTGGAAAAAAAATAAAAATCTAAGCCAAGTGAAAATTATTGATTCAGCAGATACTGGAGTTCCATTTCAACAAGAAACACCCTTTACTGGGACTGTCTAGATACCCAGCTCTGAGTTTGTGAATTTCTGTAAAGCTAGTGGTTCCCGAACTGTAATGCAGGGAACTGGTCCCTGGGACCCTTAAGTAAAATGCAGATTCCTGAACCTGAACCCCACGGTCTTCATGCTCAGAGCTGGGTGGAGTCTGTGGAGCTGAATTTTTTTACCTTTTTGTGTTTGTTGTTCAATTGTATCTCACTCTATGTGACCCCATGGACTGCAGCCCTCCAGGCTCCTCTGTCCATTGGCTTGCCCAGGCAAGAATACTGGAGTGAGTTGCCATTTCCTTCTCCAGGGGATCTTCCCAACCCAGGGATCAAACCCAGATCTCCGGCATTGCAGGTGGATTCTTTACCACTGAGCCACCACCAGGGAACCCCTCAAATTTCTAACTGCTCTGCCTCTAATACATCAAACGTGATGGGCTAACCTCTTTATTTCTGAGCAAAAAAATAAACAGATTGCCTCTATTCTTGAAGAAATTCACATTCCCATGATCTAATCAGGTTTGTAATCAATTCTGATGAAAACAGTTTGCACACTTCCCAACTGCTCTTCTCAAACAATTCTTAAGAATATCCTTAACAAGTGATTAAGTCAGATCTTAAAGGTTTAACATATTGCAGAGAGAAATATTACTTTGGAGGAGGAGGGACCCACCGGAGTTCAATTAACAAAATGTTACAAATGATTTCCCTTTGTGATGGGTAAGCCAGCAAATCCATTACAGCCAGGTTTGCTAACAAGGAATCAAATGAGCTAGATGTTTCACTATTTTGAAGGGCATATTATTTTAGGCAGAACAAAATGTGACAAAGATGACGTAAACACGTGTTCCCACTCTGCCTTCCTTACTCAGCGCCACAAGCCCACAGACCTGACCTTCAAATGCTGTCTACACGACAACGACAGAATCCAGTGACAAGGTCAAAAACGCTTTGTTCCTTTTTAACCTAAAACAATAGTTTATCTAGTCGTTCATTCTGTCACTGAACGGATTGGCTCTGGCATTGTTTCAAAGCAGGAAGAGCAGAGTTGGAGCAGAAAAGCACTGTGTTCAGTGTGGAACTTGCAAAACAATAAATTCACCAAAGTCATATAGAAGTCTATGTCTTGCACCAAAAATAAAAGAAAAGAAATAGATCCCAGTATCAAGTTCACGAGGTCTTAATTTTTAATTCTGCTTTTCAATTTCCTAAAGTTATTTATGTCCAAGAAAAAGATAAGATTCTTTTTTCCCCTAACTCTGAGGCAAGTGAATTATTTAATTTTAGTATGAATAAGCTGTGTCCTTGACCAACAGTCACTAGGTAGAAGGAATAGCGTGTAAAGTGTGGGAGGGCGGCTCCTAAGGACTGGGGATCCTTGTCCTAACTGAAATGTCAGTGGGTAACTAGGTCATCACGATGATTACCGAGGGTATGAATTAAGTGACATTTTATGCCACGTATAACTATAATTTCAATATTCATTTTCTACTGCCTTGTATCCCAGGCACTTGAAACTGTATTTCATAGCTTCTCTAGAATCATACTTGATCACCTAAAATAATTAAGACCATACAAAAGATGTTTGATATTTGAAATCATACTGAAGATGATTGTCCTTAACTAAAACCATCACTCTGTCCATTTTTATGGCTATTGATCTTTATACTCCCAGTGGCTTGGCAACTGCTTGCCTTAAGAAAATACATTAGCAGGTAAAACTTAGCTTAACCGTAAGTGATGAGGAGAACCGAGGATAGAGATTCTCAAAACTGTGAAAGTGTGAAATTCACCCTGTAGATTTTGAGAAGACTTTGTCTTTGGGGCAGTGATGAGTTTTATGGAGAAAAAGGAATGAGTTAGATTCCCTGGGATGAAGCACGGGCGGACTAGG